>JAJQOW010000015.1:11037458-11367458 GCA_037975125.1 Latrodectus hesperus | reverse complement strand
TTACAGTCGGCCATGACGAGCATAAGGCTGTGCAATACCATTTATTTGTATATCCCATAACCGCAAACAAATGATTTCAATTTCCCATGATTTTTATGTTTCTTTCAAGGTGTTACATTTTGGGTAGACAGCAATTAATCGGATGGCTTAAGATTTTGTGAAAACATGTAGACATTAAATTGATTTTCGTTCGTAATGCGTATAATACGGAAAAACATTTTTTTTTTGTACGAAGTAAATTATTTGACTCATCAATGCTAAAATGTTAAAAATTTAATTTTAAAATTGTAAGTTATTAATATTTTTATTCTACTAAAATACTTTTATCAAAATAACTGTATTTATGTTACAGTATTAAATATTTTCACACCTATTCAATACAAAATATTGCTGTTTCAAAATGATTTTTTTAAAATTAATAACAGAATTCCGTTATAATAATTTTAAATAGGAAGTTTGTTTTTTATTTGATTTTTATCTACGAGGCTTCTATGACGTATTTGTCTACAGTTGGTTTGTTTATTTGTTTCTCAACCAGTCAATTAATACGGACCTACGTTTAATGATATATTTATCACTAAAAACTTCAATATATGGAAATTGAACCCACAAATTCTGAAGCAAAGGCCAGACCACGAACTTTTCGGATATCAGGTGATGCTTGTAATTGACATTATAAGACACAATTATATTTGTAAATATACATTTGATCTTCTCCTCTTTACATTGAATTCATTTTACTATTTTTCCATATTATCGTTTCACATTTGAGGAAAATTAATATTTTTATAAAAAAGTTTTAACATTGTATTAAATTATCTCTTTTACTCCCTTATTCCAATGTTTTGCTTCGTATTTAACTTTTATGTTACAGAGTAATGACAAAAATGTTTTCAACATTACGCTATCAAATATTATTTAGTCTATAAATATTATTGCCTGTCTGAAAGCAAATCGCTCACTATATCATTTGAAAACATCGATTACATACGTGATTCTGATAACATGAAAAATGAAATAAAAAAATAATGGCTTTGAGAAAAAAGAATTTCTAAATTATATATCTCCTGTCTGATTATGCATATATTTATTAAATAAATTTTCTTTACAAATTAGCTGATTAAAAGTTTTGTTTTTGTTCCATATATCCGGTAATTGATATAATAAAAGTTTATCAATTACTGGCTATTATATATATATATATATATATATATATATATATATATATATATATATATATATATATATATATATATATATACATATAAAAATTAACAATTGTGTTAGATCTCTCATCAGAGACAAAAGTTGGACCTTTATGGGAGACTCATTTTCTTATATGATGTTTGTAATTAGTAATTAATGAAAGTATAAACCAAAAATTACATATATTAATGTTAAGTTTGATTACTGATACAATAGGAAATTTTCATTTGAAAGGCTATTAATGTATGTATATCACTATTTTTATTTTATTGCATAAAATTTTTACTATCAACTAAAAATAAAGAAAATTAGTTTGAAAATACTATATTCCTTTGCTTTATCAACAAGCTTTTAATGAAGTAGTTAAAAAGGCTTTTATATTTAAACCACTGTACTAGTTTAAACAACATTTATGTTTAAAACAGTAGAAGCCAACTATACAGCAGCTTAGGCAAATATATATGCCTAAACTGCTGTATAGTTTTCTGTCAGACTGCTAGATAATGGCTTATTTTCATATATTTTTATCATCATGATACTAGCAATGAATTAAAATTATAAATAAAACGTATGTATTTGTTATAGGTATTTTATTTAAATATGCTTTTTATTTTTAGAGTGCTTCTGAAAAATTTTAATATTGATTTGATTTAATAGAATATGTAATTTTTTGCTTATTCCAAATTGAATTTTTTATTGATTATTTTTTGCTTATTGAGCTTATAAATTTTTGGTACATAAAAGCATTAAATGAGAGATTTCAGAAAATTATACTCTAAATACTCGTTTATGTGAACTTATTGAGACCGATAAAATAGTTCATAAATTCGGAAGCTCATTAAATAGAAAAATAAGTGTGTGTTAGACATTAAAACTATTATTTTTTTATCAAACTTCTTTCTACAAATACACTACTATTTGAAAAATTATTTTGTATATGCTATATAAGAAACAGTAAAATTAAAAACAGTCCTTTCTTTTATTTTATTGTTGAACGGTAAGGCAAAATAATCACGCACTTTTTCTGGTTTAAAATCAAATTATAAAACCTTTTCCCATTGTTTTTACGTTGCAAAGCATTCTACTGTTGTTTTTCTCAAAAAAGTACCTCAATTTTGTTTGCCATTCATCTGCTTATTTTGTAGATGGTCACAGCACTGCGTCATTTTCTTTTAATTGATATCTGAAAATTCTTATATTACTCTCGTTCACCTGATTTTCCAATATCGCTTATGTATAATTTACATATAGGCCCACATTCAAAAAATCATTTAATGAAATTTTGATCAGCAGTGATCTTCTTTCTCGAAGTTCTTGGACGAATAATTCTTCTTCACTAAAGAATTGTAACTATTCTTTGCTTTCTTCAGTTATGGTGGTAATAAAGGCTGCATGTCAAAATGACTTAGCTGTCGTTTTTTCTGCGACATTATTCCAAGGTTAGAATGATAAGTACATTGCGCTTAGAACATCTATTTCCTAAGGCAATTGATTCCAAGCTATCATCACTCTTTGCTAAAATAATTTACGATATTACCTCTTGAAGGGGATAAGGAGGTCCTGGGTTCCAATCCCGGTTCGGGCATGGATGTACTTTCTCTCTCTATCTATCCTGTCTTTGTCCTTTCCTTATATGAATGAGGTGTGAATGGTTGCCTACCCAATAAACGGGTCCCTAATGTCAAAATGTGTGTAGAGCAAAGTCGTACTTTCACCTTCATGGTGCTCTGATTAAAACGAAAGACGCTCCCAATCGACTTAATTCGCATAGCACAGCGAGCTTGTCTTGTCCATGTGTCATTAGTAAACAACAAACAACAACAACTCCTGAAGCATTTCATTACACTCTGCTGTGCATAGACTTTAAGGCGGAAATTTATTAGGTGGAAGAAATTCCATAATAATTGCTAAGAAATATCCGCAATTTCAGCATCAGCACTGTTAATCGAAAACGCGTAGTCAATGCTTGCATAACAACTGGCATATGCTACATCTCCCGCTGCTACACCAGACTAACTTTTGTAACATTTGTAAGCTGCATATACTGCTATATCCTAAGGATACATATAAAATCTCTTTGAGATCTGTGGCTGTGATTGTATTCAAAAATACTGGCTACACTAATTACTGATTTTTATCTTGATCAACTCTTCACAAACAGCTGTAATTTCAATCGTTTGATCTTTGCATGACATGTTATCTTCCAAATGAATTCTGTGGTGTGTGACAGCTCTGTTTTTTTTTTTTTTTTTTTTTTTTTTTTTTTTTTTTTTTTTGTGTGTGATCAGCAGTGTATAAATTTGATGTTTGAAAATAAAAGTTAAATAATGTTTGTAAAGAGAGATTTTGCAGTGCGTGATATTCTACTGATTTTTGTAGTAAATTGTATGAACTTTATATTTAGCAGAATTTACATTTTTTTTTTCGTTGTAATGAAAAGTATTTGTCGTTGATTTTCCTTGTAATTCTAACTCTTTATAGCAAAAATTTCTCTAAAGATATGAAACATTCTACTAAAATAAGTACTGAAATTATAAAATGTTTAATGAAATCAAGAATTTAGTTTGAATTTTACTTTTTTAAAGAAATAATTATCATTGTTAATAAATTATTTACTTCTCTACATTAAGTTAAAATTTTCAAACTGTAATGCCTATTTTATTGTAAACCTAATTCGTTTTATGTGGAGTTTAATAGAAAAACGAAAAATTTTATTAATTTTTAGATTAAATTTCTTTTGTAAACTATTTTCTCAATGATGCATAATAAGATTAATGTGTATAATATTTGAATAGTTAAATTGGCAGTTTCTTTGCGTTGTTCTTAAAAATTTCTTAGAATCAGTCTATTTCATAGAAAGGAATATTAAGGAAAACGCTAGAAGGGGAAAAAAGAAAACTGCAACTTTTTAATTTTTTTTTATTCGGGTAATTATATTGATGGTTATATATAATTTTAAATTCATGTGTAGTAAGTCTTAAACAAAATGATCATTACAAACATCAATAATTCCGCAATTTCTGTTCTGTAACTAAAATTTGCTCAACGCAACTTACATTTTTTTATTCAAAATATAATTATCAAATTATAAATAAAAACAAAACAAAAGGAGAGCTTTATGAACTGTAACAAAACATAAGATTTTCATTTAGAGAAGAGAAAAAGTTTTATCATTAAGAAAAATTATCACAGCTATTATTTTAATATCGCAATTTTAATGTTATGAGAGTACAATTGTTTGCAATAGAAATTACATGTGTATTTTGAATATTGAGTAATTTAAAGAGCAATATGCAAATAAGCGGCAAATATTATTTAGAGAAGATTATTTAATCTGGCGGAGTAAAGCGATTCTAGCGGGTTCGATGCCTTACCCAGTTAAGCACCAACGTGCTGAAAGCGTTTATGCACGATAAAAGATTCATTGGGTCCATTGCCTCTTCACTTGTGTGACTTAAAATGGAGATGCCCTACTATTGTTCATCTTCATCATTTGAAAGTGGTTCAAAATTCCGAGATGGTTGATTATGTTTCTTTTGACAGTAAAAAGTAGACAACTGGAAATAAATCGAAGTAATATAGCTTTTTAAATCTAATAAGTGCTATGTTTCTTCAACACATTCGGAAATCTAATCAGATTTTTCAAGCTATTACTATATTACATTTTTATGGTGGGATGTAAATATCCCATAAGAGCAGTTATTTCAATAATGGTTGGACGGGAAAATTACTATACCATGTGTTGAAAATGTGTAAGAATCTAACGATATCTTACTTATTTGCGTGTGAAAATTAAACACTAAACATTATAAAATAATAACCATACTTTTATTTATATACTGCTTTTTAAAATTTCTAAAATCCAAGCAAAATACCATTATTGATAAAAAAAAAAGTCGTACACATAATATGCGTAAATATCCCAATTACCATGTTTAAAACTGAGTACAGATTACATTTGAATGTAAATGACGAACCTTTTTCTCTACAGAAAATATTACACGAGTAGAATTGTCTCACTCACTATATGAGCAGAATTGTAATTTTGTGCTTATTTTTAACTTATTAAAAAAGAATAATCAAATTCTGTGAATTAAAAATGTATTTTTGAAATGCGACTGAATACAAAAAGAATCTTAATATTTTTCTATGAGAATAAATGTTACTTTTCTTATTGAACTTCGAAGAGTTATCAAGCAGACAAAGAAAAGCAATTCATTGTTACATTTTCAAAAGCAAATGCTTAGTCATTTGAAAAAAGCTTATATAAAATCAACACTTGAACGTGAAATAGAATCAATTCATAAAGCATTAAAAATAAATATGTAGTGAATAAGGGTGATGCGGGATGAAAAGAAACTGTAGAATATTTTCCTCAAAGACCGCGTTCCTCACCCCTCGGCTAGGTAAAAGTTTCGGCATCTCTTACGCTGCCAGAAGAACCTCGGGCAGTGAAAGAAACAATGGAAGTACGTTTCTGCTGAAATGTCAAAAATTCAATTTCTTTTAGGGTGAGTTTTCAATAGTTTCCATAGAAACATAATAGAAGACTTTGTGTGGTAGTCCATTCAAATGATAACTCAATCTGCGATTGCCACTAGTTATGCATTTGAATAAGAAGACATCTTTTTGGAAGGAAAGACATACTTTTCAAATAATCGCCGAAGCATTGTTGGACACATATTCTACACTTTATTTTTTTTGATAATGTAGTTTTTGCACTTATTTTTCAAGATTAAATAATAGGTAGTTACATAATTCTGTTCAAAATCTAGTTCATCGTATTAAAAATTTATCTTCGGAAAAATTAATCATACTATAAGTTTATAACTTCTTGTATTTTTCTTAATACTTTTCCCCTTTAAATGAATTTTAAGTTTCTATGCAAATACTCAATTACGTATATATCTAATATATAACTGCATACGTAGAAAGGGATAGTTGTATATTTAGTCACTCTGGTGCCATTTTATGTACTCAGTGGCTTATTTAACAAAGTTTTAAGTTTGAAAGTCGATTGCAATCTACTGCAAACACGTACGCCTAAAGTGAGATTTGAACACCTGACCTTCTAAATTGAAAAGGTCATTCAACTATCAGCCCTGCAATTTTGTGGAGGGGAAGGTAGAAAAATTACTTTATTTGGGTTGCTTTTTAAATTGGTTTTGTTTTTATCACAACTGCAATTCCATAAGGCAGTGATTCTCAACCTGATTCTCACCCACTAAGGGGTGCGCGATAATCCAACAGAAAGTATTATTTAAAAAAATTATTAACTGACCAAAAAGAATGGATACTTATGCAAAACAATATGCATTTCAAACTGATATTTAATAATTAACTCCTTTAAATTAAAATAACGTATTATAACATATTAAAATAACATATCAGTCATCATAGCATGACTGCAACTAAACCTATGTTGAAGCTCTGAGCAAACATCTCTATATGAATCTTTCTTTCATATCAGTTACACCATTCGATTTAATATAAAATAAACACTAAAATTGATGTAAGTTATTAAATAAGGAGATGAAGCACGTGTAACAATTTTTTAAGATACCATGTTTAGAAAATTAAACTAGTATCTTTTTCCATTTCCCTTTTTACAAAGTTAATTTTAAAAGGCACCATTTTGTTATGCAGTTAAATATCGTTATCATATAGCGTTTGCAAACAATCTTTTGAATTTAAATATATTATTTTTTTAGCATGGCGTTGTGCATTTATTTTTATTCTTCTCAGATACAAAAATGAAAATAGATGCGGAAACTGGCTTTGTTTTTTTAATTAAAAATTAGCTTTAATTTAATCATAAAATTGCTAATCCATTTACATGTGTACAAAGTATTCTTACATATGTTATTTCAATTATTTAAGAGTTACTAACAATATCGTTAAGTATCCACGTAATATATTCATAATTTACACTAATTAATTAAAGCAATAAAATAAGTGGTACTACAATATCAAAAAACTACTGGCTTGAAAATTTGCATAAAAGACATCGACTTACGGAAGAAAATTTTATCACTAGGCCGGTCTATTTTGAGGACATTGAAAACGCGTTTGCTCATCCTTAAGCGTTATTTTCACGATCCACATAAGTGTTATAGAAGAATATATCATCTATTTCAGTCTAAAAGCTCTTAGAATTTGATTATTTCTAATTTGTGATTTTGCACTCGCTACGATTTAATAGAACGTCAGACTTTAATAATGAGCAACGTTTTTTTTCCCCACTTGCTGAGTGAAGTTTAGGCTCTTGCCTCTGTATTTTTGTAACTGCTTTTCCAATCTCGAATTCCTGCTTGTGTTCATCTTTGTCTTCACGCTCGCTCAAGAACCAATTTCCTACAAGTCCTGCACTAGTGCAGTCCATTTCGTGGGAAAAAAATCGGAGAATCATACGGGTACAATTTTACGAGAGAATGAAACACAAAACAAATGACCTCCAATGCTTAGGGAAAATGGGTGATTTAGTTAGTCAATACAAAGCATGCAGCCAGTGAATACTACATGTCTGTGTTTATATCCTAGATTTTAAGGTTTTCACCAGCGTTGAAGTTATGAAATTTCAATGTTCATGAGAAAAAATAGATATTATTTATAAACTAAAGGTATTATAACTACTTACATAGCATTCTCAGTAGTATTAAAAACTTTAAAAAGCAATATATTCTATAATATTTCTCTGTTACTCTAAATTTAGCTAGATTGGTTGATGTAAGAATGTAAGTATCAACAAAGAACAAAGATAAAAATGTAGTGAAGGGCAGGTAAAACAGGTCTGTTATTACTGTGTTCCACAATAGATCACTAGAAGCATTCTGTGAGGACACTGTAAGAATAAACCAGAAAACAAGTTCTGGACATGATCGGAAGAAAGTCCCCTTTCCATGAAAACGGAATCCAAGCTTTTGGTGTCCATTTTGCACAGTTAATTTCATAATTTGACTGAAATTTTCCATTTTTTAATGTAATGTAATAATTTTAATGTCATTCTAATTTGTGTATTAGTAAGTGGGTATGTAAGTAAAATTGATAGGTTATCACTGAGTTACACAATGTATTGTTGGATTAAGTGTATGATGTGATCCTATATATATATATATATATATATATATATATATATATATATATATATATATATATATATATATATATATATATATATAATTATTTTTTATTTATGTCGTAATTTGTATATATTTTCAGAAGACTTTCTGATTTATGAAAGAAAATTGAATATTCCCAAGTTCTATCATGATTTTCGTTATTATAACTTTAATTTTTGTACAACATATGCTTATATAAAATGCTTCGTTTGACTTAAGATAATTTTCTCGAGTTCATAATATAATTTTTCTAATATTTCTGTTACCTAGTAAGTCAAATTGCAATTCAGCTAAATCATGAGCATTATGTATTTATTATTATTTTTAATATTATTATATGACTTTTTATGATAACACATATAAGTTAAACTCCTTTCTCGCATTTACGCGAATTTTCTATATTTCTTCGTATTCAAAATAAAAATGTTATTCCTTTCCCATCGGATATTTTTTCACGTAAAAGTAATTGAGAAATTTCTTGGGTATTTATTTTTATGTTACTTCTTATCTTAAATAGCTTCAGATAGATTGATGTATATGAGTCTTAAAAGTCATCTTTCTGTCTAATCTTATTTTCTTTATTCCCTGTATAAAATCCAATGTACTCACTTATATTTACTTCTGACATATTGCTTTTAGTACGGTACCTTTTGAGTAGTTTTGCGTTTAATAATATAGTTAGCTGTTGTAATATACTGGATGTATTTTGTTAAGGTTAAATGCATTTGATAAATTTTATTATTTATTGGATGGAAAACTTACATTTTTGTATGGATTATTGAATTACATTAATTTCTTTATATGATATTACCTTTTTGACTCTGATTAAATGACTTTCTGATTTTGTTTTCCCTAGAGCTGAGTTTGGGAGAGAAAATCATTTAAAATGATAAACTGAAGAATTTTATACGAACACTGATGCATTGGATACATGGAAAGACCTGATTAAGTAACTTTCAAATTAATAGCTATAAAGGCAAACCTAAATGAGACTGTCAAAGACAGGAATTTAGAATGAAAGTTACTTAAGTGTTGGAGATGTTACTTTTCCACTTAAGTATTAAAGTAGTAGCTTAGATAAATTTTCTTATATAACGTCAATTCAAAGGTAATATAAATTAAGATTTGTTGGGTTTCATACACCCACATAGGGAACAGTTTGGTATGTACCAAAGCGATACTCACAGTTATTTTATAATGTTTTATGTTATGTATATTTAGATATCAAGAAATGTTCCAGTTTTTTTTTATTTGATAGTAGTTATAAAAATTAATAATATTTTGAAAAATTTTAGCTTCTTTAAAACAGAGCTCAGCAAAATAAAAACTCATTTTATTACGTATCACATATTTCCAAAATGTATATATAGGTTTATTTAGTTAATTATATTATTATAAATTTAATTAATTAAAATATAATTATTAGAATCTAATAGTTCTCTATAAGAAAAACTAATCTTTAGTTAACATTTAAATATTGTCAATTTTGATGTAACTATGCAACTATAATTTTTATGTGGTATTTAATAAAAATTTAACTCTGAAAATTTTTCTGCTTTGTACACGTTATCTAAATAATTATAAAAACTTATAAGTTTAATAACTCAGTCAATTTTAATCTCAAATAAAATTTTATTCTAATTTTACAAGTACAGGAACTAGAAGAAAATTTTATCAAATATCCTTAGTGGGATTATTTAAAAAAGAGTTATTTCATGTAAAAAAATTCCCTTCTCTATTTAATTAGCTCAACTTGAAATATTTTTACCTTTGGATTTATTGATCGATAATAAGTATATGAAAAAAAACAGGTAACTTACGACTTTTCCTGGATTAAAAATGTACTTAATAAATTTATCTTATATATTCATTAAAGGTATAATACACTCGTGTCCATAAATTAAGGATAATGCAAGTTCAGGCCAAGAAAGAGACAGAAACAAAAGAAATCTGACTTATTTGTAAAGTCTATTTATTAAACAAAAGGTAAAGAGCAAAAAAGATGCTATATGTTTAACATCAATAATAAAAATTGCGATTTTTACTACTAAGAGCAAATTTCAAAAAGAACCTACATACAAAAATCAATATAACATGGCTGGTATGATGGTTAATACATAGTATGCCCCCAGACGATGTAATACAGACCATACAACGCTTAGGCATGCTGAGTATCAAATTATCGATCTGATCTTGGGGAATATTACACCACTCACATCAAGCAATGCTCTTCGAAGTTCTGGTAGACATGTGGGAGGGGATTGACATATTGCACTGGAAGGCTTTGAAAGCACTTGTGAACAATTTTACTTCTTTGCAACCATTTCTTATATACCCCTCTTTTAGACTCTCGTCATTTTGACGTACTATCAGCGCCATCTGGTGGTCTCTTGTCATATATATATATATATATATATATATATATATATATATATATATATATATATATATATATATATATATATATATATATTAAAAAACTATACAATTATTCATCAGGAGATATCGGGAAAAATACTTTTGAAAATTAAGCAACATATAAACTATTAATGTGGATCTATTATCTTTAGAAACTCATAATTTATTCAGTAATTATTATTATTTATATTTTAATTAACAAACTGCTTTTAGAAAATATTACTTGTAAAGATTTTGAAGACACTGGCGTGTATATATGATCTGAAAAAATGTCAACAAGATTTGATGTTGCAGTTGAGCTAGAAATATACTCATAAGCAAAATAAGAGAGAGACAGAGAGAGAAAGAGAAATACACACACTAATATTAAATGATCAGCAAATTTGAAGAAGCAAATGAGAGATTCAGGTACTGGGAAAAAATAAGTATAGTCAAGAACAAATTCTGTATCCACAAACAACTAAGCACCAACAATCTGATTCATTAGGAAATGACATGATCTAAAGATACATATTACCATTGAATCCTTACAAAATTAATTTTAACAGGAAATAAAGCTTAAGATGAATAGCAAATTAATTCCTCAAATTTCATTCGTTTGAAAATTAATGATAAGGAATATTTGTTGCTCTGTAATCTGCGGAAGCATATTTTTCATTTCAGACGGGAATAACACACATAGTTTTAGGATATATATATATATATATATATATATATATATATATATATATATATATATATATATATATATATATATATATATATATATATATATATATATATATATATATATATATATATATATATATATATATATATATATATATATATATATATATATATATATATATATATATATATATATATATATATCTGTGTGTGTGTGTGTGTGTGTCTTTCATTTATTATATTATACACAAAAAACACATATGGGCTTATTATACATACATTATATTTTTGTGAATTAATCTAAGAATTTACTATAAAATCATGTTCCTTTATTGCTTTTGAGAAAGCAGTTTATATCAACAAATCAAACTCAAGCTAAAGTGTGAGTTTATTGAACCGTGTCATTCCAGTTTTTCAAACAAAAGTTTTTGTTTTACTCAGACATTTCTCTTCCCTTTCAAATCTTTAAAAAAGAACAAATTTTATGAAGAAACTTTAAAAAATTTTTTATTGTTTTTAAATCAATACGTTCAGCTATTTAATTGTGTATCATAATTAGTGTGGTTATTTAATTGTAGTGGTGAAGAAAAGACCATTTATATAAAGAAAAAAGCTAATTTGGTAGTTAAACTATAATCGCGACATTCTATTGATATACATTTCCTAAAGGTTAAATTTGAAATACTCAATATTTGAGTAGATCTTACTATTTAGTATCTGTAACCTTTTTTGAACTTCAGACCTCACATAAAGATCAAATATACTGTATTTTTTATTTATATATATTTATTTTTGCATTTTATGCTGAAATATTTTCTCAAATATTATATATTAAAAAAATTAATTTTAATGGAGAGTTTGCAACAATTATTGCTACATTTTTTTGCTTTTTTATATTTAATGTCATTAAAAACGCGTGCTTTTTAAATATAACTCTTCTACTTCCCTTGAAAGGTATAATTATTAAAATTTAAGAAAATTTGTGTTCCCTATATATTGTTATTTTAAATCATTTGTTAATGCACAGCGTACAGCCTAATAATCGAAGGCAGTAACATTTTAATATCCGTCATGTATTTGCGTTCCTTGAGAACTTTTTCCTAAATTGATCGGTTCATGTTTAACAAGAACGAAAACCTCCAAACATCTACCCCGATAGACTTGCATTCTGAAAATAAAAGCACAGTATCCACCTCCTATTGTTCAACAGTGGTTGTGATCTAATCTGGAACTTTCGACTCTGAAGACAGTAGTCTACTCTAGGTTATCGGAAGCCCTTCCTCGAGTACGTAAAATACTATAATTTTAACTATGACTAATTCGTATTTTTAAGATAACAAACGTTAAGACTGTCTAACAAAAGACTTCAGCAACTATTTGAGATTAAACACTCGTGTGTTATAGATATGGTTTGGGTGACAAGGGCTTACCGATCGGCATTTGAATGTGTAATGTTGCTCAATTTTTTCTTACTAGTGAAGTGGGAGCATAGTTTTGTTGTTGCCCATCAGGAAATTCTCACAATCAATTAATTGACTCACTGAATTTGATAACTCGGCATATTTCCAATTTATTTAATAAACTTTGGGTCAATTAAAATAAGGAGAGACACAGCTTGTACAAACCCATCACCGGGGACAATTAGGTTACTACATCTTAAATAATGTAAGTGAACATTCAGAAGAGATAGATGTATGTAATCTACAAATGAAATTATCTTTGCATTTAAATTTAGATGAAGAGTTATTTACAATTTGACATGAATTTTAAATTGTTCTGAAGTTGAGATATTCGATTAATATTTTTGACATTTATTTTATTTTATTCGGTAAATTGTTTGGTCATTCTACTGTTACTTTTTGCATACGACGGATAATTTGATGGTGAAATAAAATTTAAAGTGGATTCTGAACTACTATAAGTATCAACGTCCGAAGTGAAAATTGAATTTATGAACTAAAGACCTAAACACACTAACTATTCATTAACTATTTTATTCGCAATACCAAAAATAAAAATTAGAATTCTCAAATTTTAGAGTTTTATCCATAATGTGATTTCAATATATACATATATATATATATATATATATATATATATATATATATATATATATATATATATATATATATATATATATATATATATATATATATATAAATTTCGTGTCACGATGTATGTTCCCGATAAACTCCGAAACTACAGAACGGATTTTGATAAAATTTTGTAACCATTTATAATATGGTCCAACTTAAAAGATAGAATAGTTTTTATCTCTTAATTATTGATCTCAATATTTATTATACGACATTAGTGTTTATTTATTGGTTAGTTCTGTAAGTTCCTAATAGATGGCGGTTTAGCATCTAAGTTGCACAGATATTCGGCGACGTGTTTATTTTTCTAGATTATACCATCTTCGAGAAAATTAACGTGCGCGCGCAAGGGCGTGGTTAAATATAGAATTTACATTTTCATGATGTATAATCATGCTATAACAATTTTTCGTGAATCATTTTCATAATTATACTTTGTATTGTTTCATTATTGTGCAGTGTTCAGATTGAATATTTTTAATATTTTAAAAAGTAAAATAAAACTTTATTTATTACTGTTTTCTCTACTAATTTTCCTACCACCTCTCAAGTATTTCTTGATAGCCTTTTACATTTTTTATTTTTATTTTACAATTTGTTAATTATGAATTTATTCAGCAGTACATTTTGATCTAATTTATTTATTCAAATGATAAATTCTTTTAATTTTTTTTAATTTCAGTATAATGCCGCGGATAAATATTTTTGGTTTTAATATAATTTAAAATTGAAAAAATAATAGTTCGATGTCAATGTTATCTACCTCATTTATAACAATTTATTTTTAGATGTCTTTAATTTATACAGTATATTTTATAAATAAGTCACTGATTACAAACTATAATTTAATATAAGATGAATAAAATGTAAATTCAGAACATATATGTTGATTTGTGCTTAATTTCAAAATTTCGATACTTTACCTATTACTTTTAAATTTTTGTGAAATGTTTTATTTTTAATCTCATATGAATGAACCTATTTTAATTTTTTTAGAAAATATTAATTTGATTGTAACCAAGAAATAGTAAAAAATTGATTCAATGTATTATAAAAACTCAGCCACTGCAACGCGTGGCTGGGTCAGCTTGTATATATATATATATATATATATATATATATATATATATATATATATATATATATATATATATATACAGGGTGATCTTTTTTAAATTGACAGTATTTGGAGCGTCCTGTAAAGTGATCTAATAGCCGAAATGGCACCTAACTTGGTATTTAAACTAATCAAAACATGGAAAAAAGGATTCCGTAAAAAATAATTTTAGTTCCAAAAGTTGCCGCTAGGACGTTTTGTAGCGCTACTGTAGTTTACAATAACAAGAATTTGTATAAAACACGGGTATCAAAGAAAAATGCAAATGTTGTGCGATGGCAGTAGGGGCTGTAAAAGCAAGTTGTAGAGAGCTCCGATAAATAATCTCAGCTGAAATAAACGAGCTCCAGTGGCCATGCCTCTCACGTTACCAAAACGTGCGTTTATGTTGGTGGAGTATCAAATTTGTCTATTCTAAAGGACAACATAACAAAGACAGTGCGGAATATTCCTCGTGATATGTTAAGTACGGCTTTGGAGAACGTTGTGCGCAGAATGCACGGTGTTACTTCTGAGAACGGTGCTCACATTGAATGTGGTCTAATTCCTCACCGGGGAAGTTAATGTAGTAAATAAACACATTAATAATTCACCTGTACGATTGTATGTGTTAGTAGTATTCTTTCCTAACATTTTATACATTGTAAAGCGTCACAAAATTCTCTAGCGGCGATTTTTGGAACTAAAATTTTTTTACGGAATCCTTTTCCCCGTGTTTTGATTAGTCTAAATATCAAGTTTGGTGCCATTTCGACTATTAGATCACGCTACAGGGCGCTCCAAACACTTTCACTTTAAAAAAGATCACCCTGCATATATATTTATCTGTGTGTGTGTGAGAAACAAAGTAAAAGATCTAATTATTTCAAATGATTAGATAATTTAATACTAAAATAATTATCACAACTAATGAAATTGGAAACACATTTATTAATTAAAAGTCTTACTTTTTTATATATTTGAGCTGAGATTTGAAGAATGTCATTTCGCTTATAAAAACTGTTATAGTATAAAAATAAAAAATAAAAAAATCATAGATTTTATTTATATATTTATAGATAGTATTCATTGCTCTTATGCAACTTTGGGTAATGAAGATAAAATACAAAACAAATGTTGATTTAAGAAAGAAATATTTATATTTAATTGTACAGATTTGTTAGTACAAATATTTATAATATATTCATAATATTTTTTACAGTATATTAACTTACAGATTTTCAAAATCTCTGAGCAAACCATTCCTTAATTGTAAAGGTTAAGGGAAATGAAATGAAAAGAAAGGCATTCTACTGTCTGCATGGAGTTCCAACAGTAATTACAAGAAGAACAAGGCAATTAAGTTTAATCTGATTTCCAGTTCTTGTTTTAAAGTAAGAAAGAACAAAAAATTCTTTTCTACCAGTTTTATACTTAAATGTGCCATTTTCTTTGTCTCGCTTAATTTCCCCCTTATTGTTGGTTGCATTCGTAACGACGATAATTTTTATGCAAAAAACTTTCTCAGACAAAAGAACTCAAAGATTTCTATAGTAATTAAACTTTGTCTATTGAGCTTATGTCTCTTCTACTCCATATTTGCACTTTAATTTTAATTG
The DNA here is from genome assembly GCA_037975125.1 of Latrodectus hesperus. Taxonomy (NCBI): domain Eukaryota; kingdom Metazoa; phylum Arthropoda; class Arachnida; order Araneae; family Theridiidae; genus Latrodectus; species Latrodectus hesperus. Next base: position 11,351,236 of record JAJQOW010000015.1, on the reverse strand, counting down.
ACTACATTAGTTGGTAGAAAATAAAAAGTTGATTGGGGGTGAATTGTAAGTCTAAGAAGAATTATATTCTCATTTAAAATTCATTTAATTATTTTTAATATTTCATTTAATATGTTACAATATATTTGAAAATTCATTTGCACTTTCCTATTAAAATATAAACAAAAATGTAATCTGAAATTTAAGAAAAGATAAAAATTAATAAAAACTAAATGGGAATTTGATAAAATTTTAAATTTTGAATGGTGTTTTAGTATTAAATAAAGTAAACAGTTTTTGAAATAAGTAGGAAATATGACCTTATGTTTACATTGTAGTATTCTAAAAAATATATGAATTGAATTTAAATTCATCTTTTGATATATAAGTTGTTTTGAAGATTTATTAAAGGTTAATTTTATTTTTATAGAATTTTGTTTTCAGTACTCTCTAGCCATTGTTATATTTCTTTTACTATTATCTTCTTTTAAAATGTGTTAAAGTTTATATCAGTTCCTGCAAATTTATTTTTTAAAAGAAACTAAAGCAGTAAATTTAGCCTATATTGAGGTGATATGACATGTCATATAAGACACATTTCAAACACTTACGGATGCTTTGGAGATTATGTAAAGTATTTACTTCAGTATTCATTAAGGGATGGCACTTGAATTTTTTTTTATCAAAAAATAAAATAAGTTTAATCTTTTGTTGGTATTACATACACAGTGACCCATTATACAGAATACTTTTTACTACTTTTCTTTTTAGAGTTTAGGTTGCTCAAAAGACATAGGAGATAAAGTTAAGTAGTCTTTTTTTGCCTTTTCATAATTTATCTCCTAAAATCTTTTATTATTAGAAGAAAAATAATAAAATTAATCTCAGTATTAGGTATAAACCTTACAAATAATAGTTCTGATGTGGAAATAAACGGACTGACTGGTTACTTCAGTTAAATATTATTCAATATTATTTAATATGTTAAATTACTTTCTTATTTTGTCAAACACTCTTATTGTGAGCTCTGTACAATGTTTTATTTATTAAAAGAATGAAATCTTACGATATTGTCTATAAAATAATGTGTAACATATATTGAGGGATTAATGGTTCTAAAATTGGTATTTGTTTTAAATAAATTAAAAAAATAGCTATACAATTCCATTATATCTTTTCAAACGAAACAAAAACCATCACTTATCAATTAATAAAATTTTTTGCAAATAGTTTTTTAGTCTACTAATGTTTTGTTTAGTTCCATCATTTTTCCCAACTATTCCTAAAATCAATTTCGTTAATAGATTATAATCAAAGCAAATTCTCTTATTTGTGTAATATGTTAAATATTAAAGAAAAAAAGATTTCTAGTAAGGTTTTTTATTCACTATACACATAATTTATTTCATTTTCAAGAAGTCAAGTTCCCAACAAGTACCTTGTAAATAAAAAATTAATGATTTTTATTAATTTAAACAGTGCAATGCTAGATGTACTACCAAATTATACTCTTGGAATAAAATATGTTTTAAAATTTTTCTCCTTTAAAGAAAATAAATATATTTAATTTGTTCAACTTATTTCATTTGAAATTAGTTTGGTTTTGCTTCCTATTCTATTGCTTACATTGAAATAAATTCCTATTATTTCAATGTACGCAATAAATTTCAAGAAAATCATTGAACTGAAATAATCAAAACATTGAAATAAATTCCAAGACAACTTTTACCCAAATAATTTTACTGTTGTTACCTACCCAAGTATACATATTAAAGAACTATCAGAAAAATTTCAGAAAATTAAGATATCTATTAAATGTATTACCTTTTCTACAGCCAAACCACAATATAGTTCATCAATTAAAAATTGAAGTAAATACTTTATTAATTTTAAGCAAGTACAAAATGAAGATTTTTGAAAAGTTATATTTTTGTTTACAAATATGTATGAAGGCTCTCATTGAAAAATTAAAAATATTATTAATTATGAAATTTTTTATTGAGATTTGGAGCCAAACGGCCTCCAAATTTCAATGGAAATTGTATATCCTTAAACCAGTTTTATAAATGAGGGCTGAAATATCCATGCCTGGTAAATATGATTCTACAAATTAGCTATTAAGTAAAATTAAATTAATTTAAAAATAAATAAAAGCAATTTATTTAATAAAAAAATATTCGAAAGTTATGCAAAAGTGAAGAACAATTTCCTTATTTCTCTCACACATTGCATAAAAGCTTATAAAGGCCAGAGAATCGGATGAAGATAAAAAAATCATTTTTAAGAACTTTCATTCATGCAAGAAATAGGAAAACGATATTTTTGAAATATTTCTTATTTCATTTCCTGAGATCATTTTAGTAGAAACAAATTTCGATAACGTTAAAAAAAAATTCCTTTAGTGGCAGACTTACTGGCTGCTTCAGAACACTCAGATTGGAAGGAACAAGTAGAATCTAGTAGGAAAAAAATCAGGATTTTTTCAGTATTGATAGTTTTTGAAAGCCATCCTCAAAGCATCTTTATTTGGTAAGATTTTTTCATAAAAGCGGAAAAGGAGGATATAAATAAAACGCAAATTTAGAGGAGGATTGTACTTATCTTTTTCATTCCCCGAACCACCGAAGGACAGGCTGTCAGGTGGAGTGAAATACCGGTCTACTTATTTCTTTCCCCTTAGAGGACTAGGTTTGAAATATTACCTCCCCTCCAGCTACGTCACACTATTGAAATCCGAAAGATTCCCTGCCACAAAAATCCGCGGAAACGTCACGTTCTCTTCAGAACATCCATAGGGGAAAAGAAACTTGTTTGGGACTGTTCTAAAGTTTTGCAAAATATATTTAAGATTTCTTTTCCAAGACGAGAACTATATATATTGTATCTTTATTTAAATACTATTTTTATATTTCGTAAGATTATGAGAAAAAAATTAAATAATTCTTAAAAGTAAACGAAATTTTTATAATGTGCATTGCTTTAATAAGATACTTGAAGATTCTAATTCCAACATAGAAAAAGAATAATATAGAATTAGTTGGTTTAGAATATTGAAAAATTATACCGTAGAAAATGTTTTCCCAAATTAATGGAATGCCTTGTAAAGAACGATTAAAGTCATATTTTTTTAAACTCTTTTATTCAATAAAAATGATTCAATCGCCTAATGTGAACAGTTTTAAATTCTAGATTAGTAAGCATCTCAAGGTAAAAAATTATTTCTCAAAAGAATAATCAAAAGAACTTAATTTAGTTTGTGAAGCAATTTTGTATATTTGAAACAATTTTATGTAAATGCAAACTTTTTAATGACATTATTTCCCAGAGACCAAAGCAAAACAAAATGCAGAAAAAATGGTTTTAATATGACAAAGTTCGATTTCATGTTCCAAATCTAATGGCAATCATATATCTCTATCTTTAAACAATTTGTCAGTAAATAAATGTTTTCACTTTATTTTGTGCTTTTCAATTCATTTTAAAATGTTAAGATTTATCTTACTTTTTGTATTACTTTTAATAAGCATAGAATTCAATGAGGTCACCTAATTCTACGCCTATCAAAAGTGATTCATGTATACAATTTCTTTTAAAAAAATTTAAATGTCATTTGTGTGTGTGGGTGTGTGAGAGAGAGAGAGTACTTTCATATTTATTCATTTCAATTTTCCTTAATTTTTTGTTTTTCCTTTCATTCTAGAAAATGTGAAATGGAAATATTTCTAGGAAACTTAGTTTTAAAAAATATTATAATATATCTATCTCAATCTGAGATTACTCGTATTAGTATACGTTGCTTACACTACACAATCCATTTTACTTTGAAATTACGCCAACCGATGGCTGAGTGGTTAGCATTCTTGACTCCTAGGTTGTGGTCCTGGGTTCAAATCCCGGATCGAGCAGGGATGATTCTTTCTCTCTATATCTCTGCCTTTTCTTCTGCGATGATGTATGAATGTAGCCCACCATTTAAACGGGTTTTTGGTATATCGTGATCCATCACACCTGTGAACCAAGTCACCGTTCGCGTCCGTGACTTGGTTCATAGGTGACCACCGGGTAATGATAAATGACTAGCGATTTCCGGCCATGTTGTGGAGAAAGGTTAGTCACCCAGCGCCCTCCGTTACTTAAAAAAAAGCTTTGAAGTTTCTAAATTCAAGTGCAAACAGTTAATATTATAATTGTAATATTGCTAACAAATTTCAACTCTAATAATTTAATCTTTTAATGAGAGTAATAAGAATTTGAACAGATAAGCATTGCTCTATTTTCGCTATGGTGCTTTTTACATATTTAAAGATGAGAAAGTTTTAGGTTTTGCCAGGAACATAATTTTAATAATCTTTTCATCTGATGAAAAAAAAATTTATTCAAACAATATGATTCCTTGATTATGTAATTCAATTAAAAATGTATCATTTGGGCAGGAAAGAATTTTATTTTCTTCTAAAATTACAGAAAACCTCATAAAATTGAATATCTTTAATAATATCCATTGAAAACTTAATTTTTGTCTGAAACATAACTGTTAGAAACAAAATGAGTATTTATTATTAAAATTTAACTATATTTTTATGTAATTCAAATTTAATGATCAATAATTGTAGAACTAATTTTTTTTGTTTACACTTGAAGTATAGAAAAATATAGCTCTGCTTTTAAAAATAGAAAATATTCTAAAATTTTTAAGTATCGAAAAAAAATAAATATTCAAAAAGGTGGAATTTCTATATAAAGCCATAAAATGTAGCGAAATGTAAAATTTAAATGAACTTTAGTGGCAAACTTTCTAGTCCTATTTGTAGAAAAGTGAAAATCCTAGCAAGAGAGAAATACTTATGGTAACCGGCTTCGTATAATTGCTTTGAAAAATATAACTTTTGACAAGAATAGGTTGAGTTACTCACTGAACTGGAATCGCAATATTTCGCCTCATGGAGCAATAATGTGAGCCAGTTTTCTCTGTAATACTTTCCTTGAAACAGTTACATTTCACCAATAAAATTGGCAGATGTCCCAACGAGCTTCTTTGTCAAGACTCAAATAAATCAAAGTTTAAGTGAAATTGTAAGACTAGAGTTTTGAGAGTATTTTAATTTAAAAGTAAGAATTAAAGCAAGGTTATATACGACTAAATCTTAACTAAATATTATACTTGTATTTGATACTTTTAAGGAAATTTTTTATTCATACTGATAGTTCTTGCGAATATTATGAAATAATATAGAATCAATTGCTTAAAATATTTTATATATAAAAATATTTATTAAAAAATACTTAAAATACAGAAAATTTCTTTTAATTTATTTTATTAATGAGTTCTAATTAATTAATTTGATTGAATAATGATTGGTAAATACCATGTTCTTGATTAAATATAAGGTTGTTCGGAAAGTTATTTCGTTTTTTATAAAAATGAAAAGCGTATAGCGAATGAACATTTAATTGTATTATATACTGTCATTTCTAGTGTAACTACTTTTGCCTTCTGGTAGTAGCATGATTCCACACTCTCAAAATGGTTGGTTTTTACGAGCAAAAAATTGATCCAGTAGGGAAAAACGAAATTACTTTCCGAACAAACCAATAGTATAAGTGACTATCAAAACACCAAAAAACTTTAAAAATTACTAAAAGTAGTGTATGTAAAGATGGATCTATACGATACAATATATGATTATCAAGTTAGGTAACTGAAATATATTTTGAAATTTAATTACAGAAATTATGTGTGATGTTATAAAGGATATATTATATACATATATAAGATGGTGAAATATATCGAATGATATGTTCACATGGTCATTTTCTATTACTTGATATTTTATGATTATAAGATCTCTTCAAATGAAATAAAACTGTGTCTAAATATTACCAAAACCCTTATCATTCAGAGGAGCCTTAGAAACACTCAGTAGAATATGTTTCCATTGGAATGCTCTACATCCACGTATTCTTCATTGAGGTGTGCGAATTGAGTAAATTATTTTTCGACTAACACTAAAAGCAAATAGTTTGATCGAAGAGTGATTGGTAAAAAGTGATAAGTTTTGTATTTTGGATACGGTGATGCTTTTGATAAACGTGTTTTGAAAAAAAAACATTTAGTACATTTATGGATGTTTTATGCCCATCTTTCAGTAAGTTTAATATTCTGTTTTATAAGAGCAAGCATGAATCCCCAGAGTTACAATAAGCGATGATATATACATACATATATACATACATGTATATATATATATATATATATATATATATATATATATATATATATATATATATAGAGAGAGAGAGAGAGAGAGAGAGAGAGACTATATACATGTTACTGTGTCACTAATAAGAAACATCTATAAAATTTTTATTTATATCAAATAGATCCTTCCACAATTTATTTAAAACCAAAATTGAATAACATACTTTCCTATTTTACTTAAGAAATTGAGTTATGCATTAGTGAGTCAGATGAAAGTAATTGTTAACTTTGAAAAACGAAAAATTCCTTTTTACTTTAAGTTTCTAGTAAAATCTTTGAAAAGAAACTAAGTTTTCAGTATATGTATGAATTAGTTTAAATTAATAAAAATTATTTTAGATACTCAATTAGTAATTATATGTTAATAAATTTCTGATAATGATAGATTTATTTTAACTTAAGAAATTTCATTGTATGGAATTGCTGTTATAAGTTCATAGATTTTACAATTATACAAAATAATGTTTTGCGCTATAACTAACAATTCAAGAAGAATTATCAAATATTTTAGAGAATCCTAAGTTTTTTTTTTATATTCTAATATTAAAGAATATTTCATCTTGTTGATAAAATAATTCGAAACGAAATTTTTTTATGAAAATATTTATAAGCAATAGAAATCAATACTGTATGTTGGGAAATCTTTTACTCGAAAACAACTTTTAAATTATTTTTCTAAAATAAACTTAATGATCCCCCCCTCTAGTATAATAATATTTTTATTAAATATATTATACTGATTGGGAGGATTGTTAAGTTTATTTAAGACGCATTTACTCTAGTATAGTAAATTTTTTATTAAATTTATTATACAAGTGCGGTTATTTATGTTCACAAAAATTACAAAAATTTAATATTTATGTTCACGAAAATTAAAGCTTAAATCTTTAATTTTCAGTTAAGAAATTTTGTGTAATCGAAGATTGCATTAATTAAAAATAAAATTATCTTATTTTAAATTTTGCTTATCATTAAGCAATATCATAAACTTTTTTAAAGTGTGAAACTTGAGAATATTTAAAAAATTTTTATTATAATAATTCCATTTAAAGCACTAATCCATATGAGAATCAAACAATTCATGGCACTATACTATAAACTTTTTTTTGAAAAATACAAAACAAGCAAACAAACATACATGCATTAATTATAAATATAAGGAAAAATGGATTTTTTAAAAAAAGGTTATTATAGAAAAAGTGTGAGGAATTACGAAAGGTTTACTCATTTACCTTCCCTTTAGTCAGCAGAATACTAAACATAACAATCTTATTCAAATTTTCTTGAAATAGTAATCTTTAACTATATACACAATTAAAATTTTAAGTGGCCACTGGGATAAAATTGCTTTCTCTCCTCTAACAGAGAAATATACATATAATCCTGTATATTACTTAAGAATCGTATGCTTGAGTGTTTTTTAAATTTACATTGTTTGTAAATAATAAATACACTTTACTATTTTGGAAATATCTTGCAGGAGTTAAGTTCAAAGAGAATATCCCAAAAATCTTAATTGTATCTTAAGAATGTAACTTTATAATATTAGTATTTATATATTTGTAAAGAATTATAGTTTAATATACTTCAGCTAGAACCTCAGAGCCTCAGTTGCTTCACCTTACTACCCGTAAGATCAGGAGTCATTGAAAAGTGAACCATCATTTGCCACAATCAGGAATTTTAAGGGTGACTGCTCCCCCTCATTGGAATCCCCTAACGTCTGAAGTACTTCCGCTGGTGTGGCGTGGATGTGGAGAGGAAGGTGCCAGCTCAGGTGTGATCTTGTCACCTGACAGTGGTTCAAAATTAAGACTTTGGTGATAGACTAGTATTTCAAACCTGTTAACCTTAAGAAACAGTCCAGGACAAGCTTGCACCGTTATGTATGCTTACAACTAATTATTGCAATGACTGTATATAGACAAATATATTTTATGTAATTAATATTTTAATATATTTAGCATTATTACTGCTGTGACTGAGATGGATGCTCTTAAGCTATACATGTGTAAACTACTTTAACAAACTTTAAATTGTTACAGATGTTTAGTATTTTATGTAAATTACAAAGCAAAATTACTGGAAACAAAAAAAAAGCAAGATTCATTCCTCATTATTTAAAAAAAAATTAAAAAATTAAAATAAAATTATTTTGTACTGATCACAAAGTAATTAATTCAGGTACAGATTGAATATTTCATTTAAAAATAATGAAGTTGTTATTTTTTTCTATTTAAAAGCTTGTTTTCGGTTGAAGTAAAATAATACCAAAAATAGTTTTTTAGATTCCTTCTTCTTTATCGTCACTGATGCGCACAAAATACAATGGAAAGTTATAAAAGTGATCACCATTAATTTCACAGAAACTTGGTCGTTTTGGGAGTTGGTCGCATAGGAGAAACTACTCAAAATTATTTTTACGCTTAAACATAGTTAGTTATAAGATAAAGAATTGTAAAGAAAGTACATATGACAAAAAAAGCACAAAATTGTTTTAATAAAACATAAATATTTGTATTTATTGTTGTACAAAAAATAAATTAGGTTTCTCATTAGGCGACTCATTTATCATATTTCTTTTTTTTTTTTTGCAACTTTCTTCAAGTTGTTTTCATTCTTATAAAAATTAAAATTTTTCTCATCTTTTATATTCTCTTGTTTCACTATTCATAATATGTATTTTTTTTAACATTTTGGGGATTTGAAAACTCCTAATAATTTTTTTAATATTATAATTACTTTAACTGAATTGCCAAGTTGAAAAGAACAAAGAACGTTATTTAATCTCAAACGTGATATTTTCATAATAACTATGCAAAAGACAGTAATTATATTCTATAAAGGCAAACCATTTCCCTTGTTTCCTGTAAGCAAAAATAAACCATAATTTTTCAGTATAAAACAATCTATTTTTTCCATTCTTTTAAGAAATCTTGAATTCATATATTTATTTCATTTCATATTTAATTTTGTGTAACTTCTAATTTTATGGGAATTTTTATGGATATGATTCAGGAAAAAAATATCCAATTTTTTATATGTTGAAATTGTTTTTGTCTTCAAAACTCGATAGACTTGAAAAAGTTTCAACACAAAGTGTTAATTTTTCACATCGCATTATTTAGAGAAAAGGGGATTATCCTAGTAATAAAATTTTATTAACTATATAACTCATTCTTTCTGAAAAGAATTTTGATCAAATAGTTTCTGTGACTTAAATTTCTTTTACTTTAAAAAAATAGATTCATTTAACAGGAATCAGTTTTAAGCCACATGTATTATTGAAATCACTTAACCTTTGGTTTTTTTTCCATCTTCGATTTTGTGACTCCAAATTGCGTTGCAATTTATTAACAAGTTTCTGATTTCTGAGAAAATGAATTTTTTTCCATATTTAAGTGGATCCGTTAGTTTTCTTCTGGGTTTATTTTTTTACAATTAATACGGTTGATGCATTTTCTAAATTTAGAAATATTTTTTAATATTATTTTAGTGTTTAACTCGAAAGAAGAAATTTAAAATATATAAATCTCATTAACTAAACAATAATTAAAATTTAAGAATCTTTCCACCGATGTCATGAAAATTTATTAATATTATGAATGATAGTCTGAGCTAAATCTATGATTATGACAATAGCTCTAGGTGACATAAATAGCTATTATTATAATCATATATTCAATAATACAATAGATGAGCTAAATACATAATTGCCTCAGCTTACTTATTCATATTTTAAGCTCACGCTAGATATAAATGTATGTTTATAAGTCTGTAGAAATGTAGTTTCACATATGTTAGAAAGTTTTGTTGATAGATGATCTGCAAAGATTCCCCTACCATAAAGAATCTAAGGGGAATATATTTCCTTACTGTAATATTTAATCTTTTCTGTAGGAGAGTTCATTAAGAAAGACTTTAATATTTATGTTGTGAAACTCTCTTGATGAGTTCTTCTGTGATAAACACTATAAATTTATCTTAAAAAAAAGTATTTTCACACACATATGCATTCATGGTGAAATACATCTAATCTGTCAAACAAAAGGAAGGGATAGAGGAGGCCACTTAGATTATAAAATATTATCGTAGCAATCTTGTTTTGTATTTGACCGTTTCTTAGTCAGATTGGATAGAAGGAAAGTGTATCTTATCTCTTTCTTAATTTTGAAATCTTTAAGATTTTTAGGGTTTAAAAGAAATTTATATGCAAAATAAATAAGTATTTTTGAAAAAGAGAAAAATATATCCTGTACTGTTATTACGTTTCTAAACGAATATTTGCATTTACAGCGAAACAAGATAATATCAAAATGAAATTGTCATCGAAATTTATAATCAACAATATTGCAATAGTAGATTTTACCACAATGGGATAATTTTTTTTAGAGTGCAAATTTTTAATTCAAGTGGGAACAGGACCATCATTTAAAATTATTTTAGTGTTTTAAAGTAAATTTAAACATCATAAATCTCCAATGCCTAAATATCTAACATTTAATCCAAAAATTGTTAAATTTAAGCTGAAAATTATGACCTCATCAGCTGACTGCCCAGGCTTTTGTTCTTTTATCTTTAAAAATTTACAGATTATCCTTAAAAATGTAATTTTGTATAAAAAAGGATTTCACGTGAAAAATATTACCCCATTCTTATACAGTAATGCGAAAAATATCTATGGTTGATTTAGCTTTGAAGCTTATACTTCTCTAGTGGTATAATAGAGTAAGGGTATTTTCTGGAATAGAACAGATTTTTTTATTTCATTCTGAGCTTGGCGTCAGAATCTTTAAAAATGTGTTTAAATTCTTTAAATTTTACAAACAAGAGGTTTTTGATTTATTTGCTTCCTTTGGTCATTTTTCGATTTCAATGGTTAATTTATTCAAGGAGCTGTATTTTAAAATACGTATCGAATCACCATTAGCATCTACATTCGAAATAATAATTGAATCCATAAGCTTTTGAACCGAAAGCTAGAATGCTAATCAATCAATTTCAAATTCAGTGAGTACCAATGGATTTCATAAAAATTCAGAAAAAAATTCGTAATGTTGAAATATAGATACTAATGTCTGAAGTAAGTTTACAACAAATTCTCTCTACAAGCCAAGATAGCTCTAGAAGTTGAATAAAATGATTGTTTAATTTAATAATTATTTTTATTCTTTGATTAAAACTAAATTTAAAATAATTTGTCTTGTAGAATATTTGCCAAAGCTGTTGACCTACTTAAATTGAATAAATTTCATTCTCAGTTAGAGTGATTCCATTGACAAATTAAAAAAAAAAAACTAGTAATATTTTTTGTAATTAATTTTTTTTACGTAGCACAAACTTTTGCCTTTTCATTAAACATTTTCAGGAAATTTTACTACATTTTGTTGGACAGAAAGTTACCAGAAACACTATGTAGTAAAAGAATAGTATTTATAAGGAGTTTAAACAATCTTTATCAAAACTTTATGTAATGGAAGGTGAAAGATTAAAAGATGAATATTTTTTGCTAAGATTAACGTTTTGCCAATTATTGTATTTGAATAAATTAATACACAAATAAAAATAATAAAGCTTAATAACGCTGATTTAGAGTCATATTTCATTTTATATTTGCTCCATAGAGACTAATTTTAAGATTAAAATGAATTTATGTTGGAAAAAACACAGGAAGCTTTTAGAGAAACTAAATCATGGTTTTTTTTTACTTCAAATTTTTACAATTCAAATTCGATTAATGCGAATATAAATATTCTTTTTACCCTCTTTCATTAGTTATGAGAAGTAAATGTAGTAATGAATGCACGAGGGACATCATTAACTAGACAGATATCAAGGGGCATGCTGGTACATGTGCCAGAAACGGTTTTACAACCTATTAAAAGTAACATTCTTTTTGTTATTACTGTTCAATAAAATATTTTTAGGCTCTAAATTAATAATAATTTGCTCATTGCGAAAATACTATGCCTATTTATTATAGTCGTGACTCCATTTTAGCCAGGAGCAAATATTTTTTATACAGTGTATTTTCCAAATATAATTGACTTCCCTGACTTTGGGTTCAAATGTATTTGAAAACTCAGCCAATTTTTATCTTGAATGACATATTTTACACTGTCAAGACTTTTTATCATCCATTTTAAATGATTAGTATATATATATATATATATATATATATATATATATATATATATATATATATATATATATATATATATATATATATATATATATATATATAGATAGATATAGATATATATATAAAGCAAGATAAGAAGTATCATAAGCGAAAATTGAAAGATACAAGAATAGATATAGAATTGAAAAGTACACTACTGGCCATTAAAATTGCTACACCAGGAAAGTGGCACACCACACACGTGAAATTTGCATGACATGTAGAACTTGCTGTGATATGCAAATGATTAGATTTTCAGCGCATTCATACAAAGCAGGCGACAGTAGCGACATCTACAATGTGTATAAAACCAGAGATTTGACAACAGTTTTCTCATACTCAATTTCCGTTTCAACGTTGTTTACGGCAAAGAAAGTTGTTGTAATGCCTCGTGTAAGAAGATGAAATGCCTATCAGCACGTGTCTGACTTTGATCGAGGAAGGATTATAGCCTACCGGGATTGCGGTTTATCGTACCACAATATTGCTGCTCGTGTCGGTCGAGACCCCATGACTGTTAGCAGAATATGGAATCGATGGGTTCAGGACAATCATACGGAACGTCGTGCAGGATCTCAGTGACCCATCATCACTAACAGCAGAGAAGACAGACATCTTATCCGCATGGTCACAAGGGATCGCCAAGCCATGTCACGAACCCTGGGTCGAGTAACGGAGTCATTTGCAAGGCAACAAGTTTCTGCTCGAACAGTTCGACGACGTTGCAGCAGTATGGATTGTCTGCACGGCGACCATGGCTTCGGCTACCATTGAAGCTGCGTCACAGACAGGAGCGCCTTCAATGGTGTGATCAGCGACGAATCTGGACGCAGAAATGGCATCACGTCATCTTTACAGATGAATCTCGGTTCTGTATGCAGGACCATGATAGCCACATCCGTGTTTGGAGGCATCGTGGAGAACGCGCATTGCCAGCTTGCATTGGACATTGCCATACTGGCACATCTGCTAGAGTTATGGTGTGGGGTGCCATTGGATACACGTCTCGATCACCTCTTGTTCGCATTACCGGCACTTTGAACAGCAACCGTTACATTTCCGATGTGTTAAGGCCCGTGGCCCTGCCCTATCTTCGAGGTCTCCCTAATGCTTTGTTTCAACAGGATAATGCACGACTGCGTGTTTCCCGTACTGTTCTGAACTTCCTTGATACAGAACAGGTTCGACTGTTACGTTGGCCAGCACGTTCTCTTGATCTGTCACCCATTGAGAACGTGTAGTCAATGGTTGCCGAGCGATTGGCACGCCATAACTCACTATCCACTACTGTCGATGAACTGTGGCATAGTGTTGAAGCTGCATGGACTGAGATCCCCGTACATGCCATGCAATCTCTGTCTGACTCCATGCCTAGGCGGATAAATGCTGTTATTGCAGCCAGAGGTGGCTGCTCTGGGTACTGATTTCTCAAGATCTATACATCCTAATTTTCTGTAAATCTAATCACTTGTTCTTTCCACTATAATGTATGTGTCCAATAAATATCGTTCTGTTATTTGCATTCCTTCTTGGTGTAGCAATTTTAATGGCCAGTAGTGTACAAGAATATACAAAACACTTATGTTTAGCAATACATTCAGCGCAAAAGCAGCTAAAATAGAATTACTAAAATATAATTAATTGTATATTTTATAAAATTAATAATCAAATATTAGATGGAGAAAAATAAATATTCTCCCTCTAATCTCTCTGGAATGGAATTTTCATTAACTTTCACACAAATAAAAATGGCAATTGTGTTTCTATTTTTTTAACAAATACAATGAAAACATTTTCTGTTGTTTATATAAGAAAATATTCCATAGGAAAATACTCAGATATTATTTTTAAACTCGATCAAACTATGTGGAATACAGATCAAGATACATGATTAAGATTCCAAGCCACATCTTTTGTGTATTTAATCTTGATAACAGCTAAAAATCCAAAAAATCCGTTTGTATAGTTCCTTAAAAATAAGTGTTATTTTACTTTTAAGCTGTATTTTTAATTATTACTGAATTAATGAATACCGGAAATTTCTGTTTATTGAACAACGAAAGTATTAATGGAATTTTTTTTATTTCGTAGGATGTGAATAGAAATTAATTCTGTTTTATGACATAAACATTTTCTAACTTATGAGTTTTCGTGTTATAAAACCATCAATTCATTTACAGATAATTAAAGGCACGTATAATTTGATGAATTACTATTTTAATCTAATATGCATGCTTCCTAAGTCAACTAAAATTGAGATTATTAAATATTGTTAACTTTGAAATTATGATTTATAAGTATTAGAATTGAAATTACATTTTACTTTCGTATTTGAATGCTATACAGGACATTGAGATTTTCAAGTTTGAAGAAAGAGAGAGCCTTGTTGCGAATTATATAAAACAGTAAGTCATCAGTAAGTTTGTTTTTCTATATAAAGCATGCAGTTGTAGAAAATTTTAAAGCTTAAAATAATACGGAGTAAACTGAAATATAACATCAGGTTAATTTTTTTATTTAAACTGTTATGTTGTTATAGTCTTGATATATAAAAACTGAGAGGAATTTATATTTAAATTCTGATTTTTCCTCAACAAGGAAATTAATTGTGTGTTTTTTTATTTCTTTTTATTTATATTGTACTATTTTCCCATGATGAAGCTTTGAAATTTCGTTTTTTTGTGATAACAGTGATGATTTTGGTAATGAATATTTGATTTGCAGTTCTTTAATTACTTTTTGTTATCAAAAGTTAATTCAACCATGACGAACAGTTTAAATAGATTCCGAATGTTTAAAACAACTTTGACCAAAGTAAGAGTTGAAGATATCAAATGTAGAATTAAATAACAAAATGCTGCTCAGTCAACTAGAGTTCTGTGCGACAGCGGAGAGTTAAATATTTTTTATACATGAATACACATTAATCGTGGAACCATTAATTTGTAAAGATAAGACATCTTTATCAATAAACTCTTTAAATTAGGAATATAAAATAGATAAATTGGGAACACATAAAATTTTTAATTAGGAATATAAAATAGATACTTTTACGGTTCTCACACACTTAAGTGTAGGTATTCCATTCAAATGGTTAGTATTTTAGGTTTTCATTTATTTGACAATTTGCGAAAATCATAAGTTTTTCAGCACCTACATATTTGGTAATAAAATCATTTCAGTTAAGTACAAATTGTTTCTTGAATTTGAAATTCGAAAATAATCATTTACATTTTTACTGTTGTATGTAGAGTTGTTGTCTTGCATGCCTTAAGCACTTTTGAAGTTTAATGACAGACAAGTATACACAAATGCTAAAAATTGTTGATTTTTTAATGAAAATATAAATACATTGCATAGTAAGTTTTGATTTTTACTGTATATTTATAGTTATATAATAATACAAAAAGTTGCATGTTGTTATAAGTTAGTTTAACTCAACACAATCAGTTTTCAAAGTAAAAATTCTAAGAATTAGCATAACAAAATGGATTTTATATGAAAAAATTTTGAAATTAGAACTATAATAGAGATTTTTTATTTATTTCTTTTTTTAACACACTGGTATTCACAAAATTTAGTACGGTTTATAGGTTCTATTCAGAATCTCTTAGTAAGAGAAACTACATGGTAAAATCCTTTTCTTTTTTTATTTTTGCATTTAAATGAAAAATAAAACTTTAAATGTTCTTTTTAAAAAGTAAATTTGAGTACAAAAATAAAGAAGTTCTAATTTAATAAATATTAAGAATATTTTTATATGTAATATATATATTGAAAAAAACACCTTAGACAAATTAAAAAAAGACAATACAAAGATATATCTTAAAGGTTACTTTTTCAACACTCACATTTATGAATTTGCTTTAAAACACGTTCCTGTTAAAGATCTCTATCCCCATAGAATTTCCTCTAGTTAGAAAAAATTATTAATAAATTATTTAAATTAATTTTTATTAGAAAAAAGTAAAAATTTGATATATCATAACTAAAAAGCATATTCTATTGTAAAATATTATGAAAGTCAGGTTTTCAAAGTCTTAAGAATATATACTTTCATAAATATATAAGAATACAATTATCAGTAATATATCACAAGCTTCCCTGTATTAATCGTGACTAAAATAAACTATAAAATTAAAAAAAACCGTTTTCCAACTAGATAAATATAACTTATTACAATTATAAAACACCTAATGAAATATAAATCTGTATTAGAAATGACGGAAATAAAAACCAAGTTTTTATGACTATTTTAAAATTAAATTTTGATGTGAAATCTAAAAAAATACTTTATCTTTCTGATTTGGGTAAGATTTTTATATTTAATAGTTTTCTCAATTTTATTCTGCTTATATTTATTACTTTTCTGGAAGAGTATTTACAAAAAACCATTTAATTCATTATAAATGTTAGCGAGTAATGTTAAGGCATATTATTCACTTGAAAGCCTCACACGTTGATTGGCAATAAGGCTGAACATAACTAGAAGTAGTTTGGCGAACGGACATTTACATGAAGAGAGAGAGAGACCGATATAATTTCCAGAAACCCCTGAACGAGTCCATCGTAGTGGATGGATCTTTCTGCAGCAGTGAATACTAATGGTTAAAGGATTAATTTCCGAGCGTGCTCTTGAAGAGGAGCAGCACTCAGTGACTGAAGAGGAACAGGATGAATTCGATTTTGCCGTTTACGATTCCATTTGCGGACTTGTGCACCTACAATTGTTCTAGTTGGCGAATTAAGCTTAATTGTCCTAGGCGTGCTAGTGTGCGGGTAATTAGTACTTTCAAGCTCCGAAGATTTTGAAGTTGTTAGAGTAATTAAGCCAAAATTACTTAGATGTATGACTTTGGGTGTCCGGTAATGCAAATTGTTTCTCTCAGTGTTTAAGAAGAAAAGAATTTGGTAAGGAATAATTAATGGGACTTGATATCTGTCTTTAAATATATGCGTAACAACAGGGAAGACAGGAAGGGAAAATTATCTCATTAAAAGGATTTATGCCATTATGTTAACTACCTAAAATGCATTGTCTCATGAATATCAAACTAAGGCTATTTCAGAAACATATGAAATTGAGACATTCGACTGCATCTTAATAAAATTAAACTCATAAAAGAAAATTATTCTGAAACCTCAAAAAATAATTACATGCTTGTATCTTTTTCAGTTAAGCTATTCTTGTGCAAGTGAAAAGAAATTTAAATCAATTATCAAATCTTATATAACATCAAATACTATGAATTAAATGGATTTTTAATATGATTCTGCATTGCATGTAAGAATTTTATACATAATTCTTAAGAGCTCCTTAATAGAACTTATTAGGCTTTTTTTACCCCTTATATCTTTCTATCAACACATAATATTCTTTTGTTTTATTTCGATGAAAGTAATCTGGATGTAAAAAAGGAATACATTTCTACTAAAGATTTTTTTTATCATTCTTCCATTGTCTTAATAACATCTTTTAGGATATTATAAGGTATTTAACGTCACTTAAAATTGAAGAAATGCTTTACAATTTAGTTAGTTATTTTTCAATGAATGAGAAACGAAAGCTTTGTGAGAAATAAGAAAGTTATAAGGAATTTAGAAATAAAAATAGCTAAGAACTATACATAAAATCATTCATCCAGAAAAATGAATTATTAGTTGCATAGTTTCTGATATATTAGTAAATCATGAACCAGAAGCTGATCTCTACATAGATAAGAGAAATTAATGAAATCAAGAAACAAGATATTCTTATAAGCTTCTTCGTTATTTTTAATGCATCATGTACTCTTTTTCTATAAAAAAGCACTAAATAAAAAACAATTTTAGTTTATTACCTCTCATTTTAGCATATTAGAACAATAGCATATTTTCCCCAAAACTATCAACAAATAATGAATATCAAGTCGGATTTTAGATCTCTTAAAAAGACCTTCTGATTGTTAGTTGTAGTTACTATGAATGTATAATTTACATGCTGTTACACAGCAATATACAAAAAACTTATGACTTAACTAGTATACGCGTGAAACAAACACATACATATATTATATTTGTATAGATATAAATATATGTACTATGTGGCTAGAGAATTAATCTTTAAAAAGTAGAAAAATGTTTTATAATTTTACTTGGTCTGTTCTCGATATGCTAGATTTTGACTGAATTTACTTTACTTAGATTTTGACTGACTTGATTTATATTTGATATATTTGCCAGAATTCAGACTTTATATATCTTGACCAAGAAAATGTATTCAGCAACTTCTATTTAAATTAAAAACATCGTTTGAAACAGCTAATGATGTACTACAACATAAGCAAATATTACAAACTTGTCAAAGTCAATCTACTAAATATACAGCATTTAATCTTCCTAATTTGATAGATACTGTGAATAAGGAACATAAACCGAAGTTTACTTTGTAATATTATTTATAACTTTGTAAAAAGTTTTTATGTATCTAAGTAGTTTCTTCAATAAATTGTACGTTATGCCATCAGAATTTCTCATAAAAACTTATATCTAGTTCAAGCAACACTCATAATAAAAAAGAATTTTTTTATACTGTTAGCACTTTATTTTATTCCCACACAAAACATTTTTTTTTTTGCCTATAATTTTTCATGCTGGCATATTAAATGAAGAATCACTTATTATCAGATTTGTGCTCTTGATTAAAAACAGTTAACCGTTACATTTTTGCATGTTATAAACGTCAATTTTTAATTTTAAATCTCCATAATTAACTATTAGACTTAGCGGGAATTGTCTTGATGTTGATATTTTTATATTTTTTTAGATATAATTTATAAATAGTTTTAAAATCATAAAATATTTTGTTATTAATTTAAAATTATTATGGTTTTAAATTTGGCCATTTTCTTTTCGAAGCTTTCCTTTTGAGTCTTGAGAGAAATAATATTTTCGTATTAATTATGCAAAAAAATTTTTTAAAGTACAAAATATCCTTAAACATAGAAAATATAAAATTGTATTAATTCTATTCATTAGAGTATTGGGTAGAGCCTACTATGAAGCATAGAAAAATATTTTGAATGAGAATATTTTGAATATATATATATATATATATATATATATATATATATATATATATACATATGATTGGAGAAATTCCTATTCTAGAAGTGACTGAATGGGCAAATTGAGCTGAAACTATCGTGAAGTGTAGTGTACCACAAAATGTTGTGAAATTTATTTGTGTTGTGTTGCATTTCCAGCATTGTGTTTGTAACTTACATTTTACTTTATGTATACTTATAAAAATCTTAATTCATATCTTCAGAGGATTTAACACAATCATTTTATTATATTTAGCCAAGAGTATTTTGCTAATTAGATGTTAAAAATGAGCATAATTTTTAATATGAATAATTCACTGAATTTGTTGATATTTATATTATAGACTTGTTCTAGGGATGCTAAGAAATTATCACGTTTGATACTCTCTTGCAAAACAGAAGTAACTTATCAATTTTACTATATGAAAAATAATTATTTGATATCAAATAATTATTTTTGATACAGTAAAATATCAAAAATAAAATTCAGTTCTCTTCAGAAAAAAAAAAGTTTTTTTGATTGTTTTTTTTTTGTGCAAAGGTGAATAATGTATGATAGTGGTTACATGTATCATATTTCCGCTTCCATCATTTCTAAATTTACTATTAGGCATTAGTACAATGTCTGCAATAACTGAGTGTAATAATTTAACTTTTGAAAAACAGCAATATGGGAAAACTTTGATTGTGAATCATGATTTTTGAAAGATAAAAATGCTGCAACGAAGAGTAAAGGGATATTGTTCTCTTTTCAAAAATTATTCTTATTTCTTGTTTGAGTTCAAAGTAGCTCTCTCTAAAAAATTGTTTTATTAATACTTTTTCATCGTTGTTTTTCAATATTATTATTCATAAAAAATTGTGAAAAATGAAAGATTTTTAAGGGCTGAATAATTCGATAATTATTGGCCTCCTAACTTTTTACAAGGTCTTGAATCTGTAGCATAAAGATCCCACATCAGTGACTTGCATTTGAATTCAAATTTTTGTCTCTTAAAATGTCACTAAAATGTTTTGAAAAAATCATTAATTTCTCCCATTCTTTTCATGTTACTATCTACAATGTTACAGTTTTGCATCGAGGGACAACAAAAGCTGTAAAAGCTATTCTATGTTGATTTTCTTTCTTTTGCTGATTTCTCTTGATGATTAAATTCCCAATTTAACAGCCAAGTTCCTAATTGTTACGAAGGCAGAAACTAGTATTCCGCATTACCGTCACTCATTTTCTTAACTTGAATATATTTTTTAAAAATGAAGCAAAATTTTCAAGCATGCATAACCATATTAAAATTTTAAGCGAAAATAATTAAATAAATAATTTATGCACAGCTGACATATGATGAGAGAAAAACGAAAGTGAAGTGACTTGAAAAATAAAATTTGTTTACTGTTTACTCATATAAAAAAATGTTCGATGGGGAGAAAAGTTTTTTCTCTATTTTCAAACTGCTTGTGCATGTGTCATCATATAATAGAGTACAGTTTACATAATTAAAAATTGCAATAATTTTTGTCATTTTTTTATATGTCACCCCTTTTTTGAGCGTTCTTAAAGTTTAAATGTATATGAACTAGTCATTTTTTAATTTTAAAAAATAGGTACCAATTTAATTTATGAGCATCAATTTTACTACATTATGGACAAATACAAAAATTTTATGATTAAATCTTTAAAAGTATAGTATCACTTCTAAGTATAGTGTAGTATCCTTCAGAATTGGGAAATAAAGATATTAAAAATTTGTTGTTTTAATATTTTTTTTTACTTTATTCGTATTGCTTAAGGTACAAATAATTTGTTTTATTCTTAAGAATGAAAGTGTTATTTGATTATATTTCAATAAAATTTATGGTTAGTAAATATTCCTAGTAAATGAAAAATGGAAAATCAAATAAAAATGATTTATGAGATTTTCTAATAAATTTAAAAACATGTGCTTTTTTGATTTAATGGTTTTAGTGAATATATATTAAAAATATTTCTAATTGTATATAATAATCATATAATATTTATCAGAATTTTTGTATTTAATTTTTTTAAATAAAAATTAATAAATTACTAGCGGAACATAATTAGGCTGTTATACGAACTAGAAAGTATCTAAATTGTTTTTATTTTATAATTAAAGTTGTTGAAATTTTATTTTAAAATTAGTAATGGAATCGAATATACGTATACACATATCTTAGAAATTAGCTTGAGAACATATAAGTAAAATATATGATCTAATAAAAAGCTTTCTATGAATTTCTAGACAATTGCTTATTTTTGCTTTTTATTCAAATGTTCATGAGGAATATTTTAGTTTTGTCATTATTGATATTATAGAGATATATTGTTTTTAAAAAATTCCCATTTTATCATTTTATTTATATTTATTATTTAATAGTTTTAAGTAAAAACCATATGTTTTTAAAAAAATAATGAATTACTCATTCTTCTTACACACAAGCATAAACAATCATTTTTACAAATTTTTATATGAAAATATGATAACTGATATGCAGATTTTATTGAATCATAAAATGTTATCTTTATTATATTTTTTATCATATTATTCTTCATTAATTAATAGTTTGAAGTATTTAAATCAGAATAAATCGTTGTCATTGTAAATATTATCATTGTGAAAGCACAAAATTCTTATAATTTTCTATTCTTAATTCTTCATCATACAAGTGAAAAATATTTTAAAGCATTAATATTGAATATTTTTTATATTTAAAATTTTTTGACATTAATATTTGTAATGACACAATGATTGTTAAAATATTCATGCAATAACAGAAAATTTGATGCCAAAACTATTGTTAAATTATGAGGTTATCATTGTCAGTAAATTAGTTATGCACAAATGTAATTACTTGTAAATTTTATTTCCTCTTTATAATTGATTTCATTGAAAACAAAGTCACGAAATATTGATCTGATAATTATGTTATTAACTAGTTATATATTTGCATGTATACGATACGTAAAATTGTTGTATTATGTAAATTGTTATGTTATGAATACGTTGTGTTAAAAAAGTTATGTAAATTATTTCTAAAGTGAAATATTTTATTTCTTAGAGTCATATATGTCATTTTTACAAAAGATTAAATAATAATATACTTCATTTTTGCATTCCTCCATAATGTATCTTTTTTATATTTTGTTGTTAACATATAAATATATTCTTACACAAAATTTGTTGTAAAACAAATTATTAAATATTTATTATTTTATATTTATAAATACATTCTTATTTGCTTTTATTAATATAAAATACAAGTAACTTCAGCAAATTATCTCTTTAAAAAAACAGAATTTTTCATCAATCTAAAAATGTTTATCATTTGATTGGAATCAAATGTAACTAAATTCCGATCAAATTCGATATCCATTCAAATGAGAATTCGAATGGAATGTTTGGAATTTAATTAAGGAAAGATTTTTCAAAAGGCATTGAGTTATTCACTCGTTCTTTTTTCTTGACTAAATTCAAACATCAAATTATCGGGTTGAATAGAAGAAAAAATTAATTTTTCTGACAAAATTTATTTAAGTGTGCTTGTTTCTTTACTGCTTATTCTTGTATTGCAACTTACTTCCTTTTATGGAGCTTTAGTAATCAATGTGTGTGTGTAATCGTTAAGCTTATGTCTGTAACAATTAGAAGTTTAATTTTCTGTGATAATCTATAACAATTAAAAGTTTTTGTGTGAAAAGATTCTTTAAAAACTATACCTAATTGATAATTTAACTGAATAAGTACAGGTAGCTTTGAAAGATTGGCTATTAAAATGAATTTCTAACGGTAAATTGCTTATATTATTAATAATATTTAAAGGTTTTTAAAAAAACAATTTTTACATCATAATTTATAGTCTGCATGTCTCTAAGATTCATTCATATTTTATCTAAAACTTAAAACTTAAGTATTGACATTGTTTACATAATTTAAATGAGTGCAGATCAATTTATTATCCTTTATAAAGTGGAAGCCACTAATTTTAGCAAAATTTAGAACACGTGTAAAAGTAATTCTATTTGAAAATCTATTTTTTCAGTTTATTTTTCTCCCGGTGTTATATAATTCCATGCTCGTTACCTTCTCATAAACATTTCAAATTGTATAGCAGAAAGAATGAACTAATTTATAATATACTCTTTTACTCTTTGAAATATAAGAGTAAAAAAATTACCTATGACATAATTAAATAATTGAATCTACATTGTTAAACTAATTCAATGCCTTTTCAAAATTATAACCAAAACCTTATTCAAATCCTCGGAAACTATAAATAAACATTCTTCATTTAAAAACAAATTAGCTTTTTATTTACATAAATGAATCAATATGATATAAGAAGAATAGATTAATTTTTTACTTTAATAAACTTTACATTGAAATAAGTTGATGATATTATATACGAAGCTCAGTTGAAATAAGAAATCTCACTAATCAGGGAATACATTAAGTTAACAGTAAAATTTGTATTTATTTAGAAATCTGTGAAAAAAATG
Organism: Latrodectus hesperus; assembly: GCA_037975125.1. Taxonomy (NCBI): domain Eukaryota; kingdom Metazoa; phylum Arthropoda; class Arachnida; order Araneae; family Theridiidae; genus Latrodectus; species Latrodectus hesperus. Next base: position 11,327,219 of record JAJQOW010000015.1, on the reverse strand, counting down.
ATTTTCTTAAATTAAATTAATTAATAAATTAATAAAGCAAATTACATGCTAAATTTAAGCTAAAAACAACTTGTTTAAGGAAATATATTCAAATTATGAAAATAATAATGAAAGGCTTTAGATTTATTTATCTAAAGAAGCATATTGCATAGTGATCAAATTTCTTCAGTTATTGAAACTTGTTCCATTTTATTTATATAATGTGCTTTGCGACATTTATCAGTTTATCACCTTGTTACAAACCCAAAAATATTTATCATTGAAAATAATTAATTAGAAAAACAATTTTCAAAAAATAAATATAATATATGTACAGATTTATAAAAATAAACCGATAGATGTAACCTAAAGATATATATACAAGTAATTGTTAAGTTAGGGAATTTTTAAAATTGGAAATTTGGATTGATTTTATTCTCAGCACTTTAATAAAAAAAAAACGAAATAGCAAAATATGAAAAAAAATTGTTTTTAAAGTCATTTTGACTTATTAAAATAAACTAAAATTGCTTTTGATCAAGCAATATTGATATTCATTTTACTTTTAATTAAAATTTTGTTACATTTTATTAATCACATATCTATCTTCCAGTTTAGATAATGCACAACGATTTTTCATTTATGTTACTGCGTATCATTTATCATTTATGTGATTACAATTATTTTCAATTAATATTATATAATCATGAAATTTTATTCATTAAACAAATTGTTTAAATCTAGACTACATTTTTTCCAAAATTTCATGGGAAAGAAATTGTCAACTATCTACTGGTACAACTGACATTAATTCATTAAATACTTTAGGTGATTAAAAATAAAAACATCTCTCTCAAAATACAAATGTGAAATACAAAATGAGTCAAATGCACTTACAAAAATGAAATTTTAATGCATAAAAATGATAAGTGCATATATATATATATATATATATATATATATATATATATATATATATATATATATATATATATATATATATATATATATATATATATATATATATATATATATATATATATATATATATATATATATATATATATATATATATATATATATATATATATATATATATATATATATATATATATATATATATATATATATATATATATATATATATATATATATATATATATATATATATATATATATATATATATATATATATATATATATATATATATTATATATATATATATATATATATATATATATATATATATATATATATATATATATATATATATATATATATATATATATATATATATATATATATATATATATATATATATATATATATATATATATATATATATATATATATATATATATATATATATATATATATATATATATATATATATATATATATATATATATATATATATATATATATATATATATATATATATATATATATATATATATATATATCAGTATGAAAATAGTTCTTTCTCTTGAATCTTTATATATAATAATAGTTTATGAATGTGTTCAAATCATTTTTGAAAAGTGTTTGTTTCATTAAGTTTAAAAAAAGAAAAAAAATTCACAGTGGCATTTGGCAAATATTAAATTTCTATATTTCACAATTATTATATAAGCATCAAAAGCATTCATGCCAGACAGAGACAATATTATTACACGAAGCCATTTTCAATATTTATCTTCCATTATATCACAATTTGCAAATCATTATATCTTTACTTTTTTTAATAATTGATGCTTTTCTTATAGTTAAAGTGTGAATTTAATTTTACCCAGGTGCAAATTCTAAAGTTATTTCATTCCTACTGTTTTCATTTAACAATTATTAGAGAAAAATCTTTGAACCAATATTGAGCTCAAAAATATATATTGAAATTCATTTTTTAAGGAATATATGTAACGTAGAACTAATTGAAAAATAATATTTAGGGAGCTAGAAGCAAACTTTTTTTTTGAAGTAGGAAAATATATGAAGCCAATCATCATGGTTCAACAACTCTTTTCAAGCTACGTAATTATGCGCATATATTTACTTTTCATCTCGACTAGCAGTTTTGTCTTCAAGAACGCGGTTTCCGCTTTAACTTCGAACTCAATTTTATGCATATCTTATTTAAGCGAAACAAAATGATTGTAAATAACTGCTGAATATTTCGAAGTTCTTGGAAATAGTTCATGTTTATAGAAAGATATTTCAATTTATGAGCCTTGGTTGAGTTTAGAAGTATTGTTTTGATCGATAAAACTATGAATTAAAATTCAAAACATTATTTCCTGTGTTGTAATGAAGTTATTTTTTTAAATTTGAAATAAAATATAACTGAATTAAAATAACGTTATTTATATAATAATTAAGGCAGTAAAACTTTAATCTAAGTTAAAAACATATTTGCTACAACAGCAAAGCTAAAAAAAAGGCTTCTGATGCGCAAAAAGCTTATAAAATGCTCAAGCGTTTATTGTTTAATCCTTTAACCACTGCAAACCTCTTATAGCTGTAAGTTTATTGACAAAATATCATTTACATAATTAAAGACATTAAAGAAAATAACTTTTTTAAAAATTTCGACATAATTATACAAACACGCTAACATTTTACAAGCTTATAGTAAATTAATATAAAAATTAACGAATAGCAAATACATATTGCAAATTTTCTATTTAATAAGCAGAAAATCGAACACTAATAAAACTGAATAGAAGACAAAACAAAGTAAAAATTATTACGGAAAGCATTTCAGGAGTAATCCAATCCTTATAAGTGCTTGTATTCGTCCCAGATATTATGGAAAAAAAAATACTAAACAGGAGTTTCTGCTCATTTTCCTTTCCAGTAATAATGAAGCCCTACGAAAGAATGTGATATGAGAGATAAGGCAATTTCTCGGAGATTTACGGCTTCCTGCATCATAGAGGTTGACATTTATAACAATTGCTTAAGAATTTCATATCACTGTCTCCAATGAATTCAGTACCCAATCACCGAAAGTGTGGTACTCCTAAAATTGCCCCCCAAACACTCAAGGCATCGAAGTCATATTGCTTAGATTATCATTCTGTTAAGGAATTCTGTAGGTTAGATGGCTTGTTTTACGAGATACTGTGTATAAGCAATATAGAGACTCTGTAGAACTTTATGCATTACTGGAAGAATGATATTCCAAAATCACCAGTTCCTTTCTAGAAAATCGACATTACCTTCATATCTCAGATGTGAAGGTATCTCATAGGATTTTTTAAGCCCATTTATTTACTAGATGATAGATGGTATTATAATGTTCAAAAATGCTAAAAATATTGAATCTTAGCTAAAAAAATTTTATTTTCCAAGAAAACATAAATATATTATAAGCATGAAACTATAACTTTGACAAGAAAAAAAAAAGAGTTCTATTTTCTATTTTCAAAATATATATATTTCAATTAAATATGAATAATATCCGATATGCCCTATACAATATTTTAAAATTTTGCCAACAATTTATTAAAATTTCGCCTTTAGTTTGCGTTTTATTTTGATAATGGCAAATTTAAAATCTCCTTCTGTCTAAAAGTATGTTAACTACAGCAGAGTTCGAGGAAATTGCTTATTTTTTTAAAAGTTACTTAATCTATATTGTTAAAAAATGTCTCTTTAGGATATTTTTCGACTGAAAAAATTTAAATACTTCATTCATGCAATATTTTATAAGTTGATAAAATTTTTATATCTGATGTGAATTTAACAAGATTAAAAGTTACAAAGTTCAGTGGCTTAGCGATAGCGCTTTGCGCTGCCAAGGCACAGGTCTGTGAAATATGACGATTACATATTCTGCTGAAATCCATGGGATCTTGTCTGAAGCAATTAGCAATACTATGATGTTGTGAAAAGCAATCTTAATAGTCTTCAATTCAATTCTTTCAAAGTCAGAGACATGCTGATAAGCATTTCTCCTATAGACATGAACACCTTTCACCAGGCAAAAACGTTGAAATGTAATTTCTGTATGAAAAAAAACAATTTTTTCCTTTAAACATATAGTTGGTGTCACATATCACTGTCTATTTTATGTGAATACTAATCATTTGTATATTGCAACATCCCTTTTTTCGTGCTTGTTGCTTTCTTGGTATAGTAATTTTAATAGCAAGCACTGTACATATTATTTTTGATTTCACTTTTAACTTTGTATTTTGTTATGTAATATATATGCCCCTTTATATGTATAATAAGTTGTCCAGTGTGTGCAAAGTGACACAAGTGTCATAATCAAAGGAAATACAAGAATCCATTAATTATATTTGAGTATAAATTTAAGTCAGGAAGTCTATTTTCAAATCGATTTTTCTTTAGATAAAATTTTATTTTAAGATTTTAATTAAATTATTGCAATTGAAATATTGGTTAATTGATTCTTGTAATTATACTATTTAGTTAAAATCAGGCTATATTAAGAGAATTTATTAGACTAATGCAAAACCAACATTTGTAATCAAGGAATCAAAGTGCCGAATGAATATGGTTAAAATTGAGGCCTCGAAATGTTTTATTTATCACATAAACTTAAAAATTAATTTTTATTTAAGATATGCGAGTTTTTTTAACCACTTTTTAAATGTTATTAATTTTAAAAAGTGTAGTAAATAATGAAAAGATAAAATTCGCTTATAAAATGTTAGAAGAATCTTTAATTATGTTGATTTTAAAATTTTGTGAACTGATTTTTCAATTAAAAAAATAATATTTACAAATTAATAAAACTGAATTAATAAAAATACTACATGCTGCATAGTAAAAAAGGGGATTATAATATTTTGATAGAAACATATTTAATGAAAGAATTCTGAAATTAATAACACTTTCAAAAAATTTATGTTTTTTGCTTGAAAAATGTTTTAAGCGAATTTATTTTATCAATTCATTCTTGTAGAGTAACGCCCCGCTTTAAATAAGCATTGGTGGGCATAAAAAACAATCATTCAGAAATTATAAATATTTAAATATGTTTTTTTAAAACAAGTTTATGAAAATAGATACTCATTTGCAAAATAAATAGCTAAAATTTCATTAGATTCTTTTCAGAGCCAAAATAGCGTCATTTCTTAATGGTATTGAATTTCTCTTCAATATATGCTAAACATTTTGAGAGATGTTTTAAAAGGGATTTGCAAATTTAATAAAACATATAGTTTACCTTTCATTACATATGTATCATTGAACTGGATTAGAATATAAATAAAAGAAGCTCGCTGAGTGTGGGGGAAACATTCTTTAAAAATAAATTACATGAAGTCTTTTCTTTTGATACTTTATGATCAACAATACAGACAATAGGAAGCAAAATAATATTTTATTTATTTCCAACATTTATCAGCCCTCGATTGTTTGTCAAAATCTTCGTAACAAAACCACGTTCGTAATTTAATATATTCATTTCTTATATTCACACAGCCTCTATCCTGCGGATTCATTTACACGACAAAGAAAAGGCCCTCCTTTGAGGTTACCATGCAGATAAGAAGATTTACACATTTCATCTCAGATTCTTCCAACGAAGAAGAAAAATGAATGAAAAGTATTAAGTTCTCCCACTTTTCAAAATACTTTAAGTAATATTTCAATGCTCTTGGTAAGTGTGATGTAAACTTATGTTAATTTAATCTTTCTTCCAATTTATCTATTTCGAAAACCTGCTTTTTACAAAATTTCAAAACTGGCAGTGTTTTAAATATTTATATTTAAGTCAAAGAATGTCTTTATTTTGCTTTAAAATTGCATTTGAGAATATAAAACGCATTGAGATATTCAGAGTTAGAAATCAGTAATTTTTGTAAAAAAAAAAAAAATAGAAATTGGAAAATGTTGATAGATTCATCTGATGTTTGTCCCATTTTGTTAAAACCAAATAATGGGAACTGCAGAAATATGGAGAGGTGTAAGTATATGTATATTAAAAATATATTTGTAGAAAGTGAACTAATAATTTTCTTCTTTAAAAGTTATATATTTTTGAAAAAGGTAGGTCCAATAAACAATAAATCTGGCACAAACTACCTCCACTGTTTCCACTTGAGAATAAAGATGAAATTATTGCATTTAAAATGAAGGATTATTTTTATCTACATTTAGCATTTTTTAGACTAATGCAAATTTGGAGATAGATGGGGCTTACACTTTCAAGAAAATGCTCTATTGTTATACATTGTTCTTTTTTATCCAAGAAAGACATACATACGGCAATTACTAAAATTTCAATTTTTCTTTCCCCATTTCATTGAATTAAAATTTTTTCTATAAATTAAGATTCTTATGGAGAACCTAGTTATAATACAATATGTTTGCATCGCAAATTACATTAATAGAAGGTTTTTGCAATGAAAAATTAAAAAATTAGTATTGAATTATTCTCTATGTAAGTAAACTGAGTTAATCTCTGTAAATGATTTTTAAAAATGAGGTATTCAATATGAAAGGAAATTTATTTATAAGATTCTCTATTTAAAAGGCACATTCACAGTAAAAAATTACTCGTATATTAAATACGAACATAGATTTACATTATGTGATTTATAAAAAATTGGAATTGGCTTGGTATGCATTCAATATAATCTTATATGTAAGTGCATTTATTAAGGCAAACATAATTAAAAATCATAAATTTTATCATATTGTGTGATAAAAAAGGCTTTATGAGCATTCTCTGTAATTCTCTTTTATTATTCAATGATATTAAAAACAATATTTAAAAATTGCTTATGAATATATGTCCTAGGTTTTTCTATTTTTCTGTTTTACTATAAAGTATACTTACAATTCATTTTACAAGTTGAGGCAAAATAACGATGGAAAACTAAAAGTACTGCAAATCAAAATAAGAACTTAGTCTTGCCATTGTTTCTTGATTTTTGCTTATTGTTAATATTAATGGTGTAGCGATTATAATTACAGCTACCTTCCCTATTTAAGTGGGTAGATGGCGCTAGGCACAACTAGTGAATTTCCCAGGTAATACACACTCACTTATGATTATGAGGTAGTTCGTACGTTATTCTTTGGTGTAGCTGTTTTGTGAAATTGTATGTAATGTGCCGTTATTATTATATATTGTGATGAGGAACTTTAATTATTTAGATAAATATATGTTTCCGAAATTTTTTTATTCCTATTTATTATTATATTTGGAATCATGTGCTTATAACTGTGAGAAAATTACTTGGATAAAAAGATAATGACATAAAAGAATTTCCTTTATACTTTTGCTTCGTAACGTGACATCAATGTGAGACAGCTCAATCAACCGTCATATGATCATAAAGAAATTATTGCCTATAAGCGGTACTACGTTTCAAAGAACTTGCTTATGAAGATATAGCTCATTAGATATTCTAGAAAAAATAGCTTGGTTAAAACGCACTCTAAATCTGTGTTGCAAAAAAGGCGAATAATAATTAAATCTTAATCTGTGGTTTTGAATTGTAAAGCACCCATTTTATTGCTATTACATAGTAAAGTAAATGGTTTACTTTATTTTCATTTATTTATTCATTTTATCTTTTCCACTTTATTTTATTATGTACATAAAATTTGTTCCACTTAAAATCAGCTTTATTTTGTAAATTTTAATGTAACCCTTTTCTTAGCTTTTCGAAGGGGGTCTCACTGATTTAATATAATTTGCTGCACATTTTTAACGCATTTTTTTATCCATTTGATTCCCAACACTACTCCTATCAATTTATTGTTATTTTTGCATCAAAATTCTACATCCATATAACTAAATGCGCTAGTTGCATTATTTGAATATTATTACGATACTCAATTCTCATTAAAGAATTTTAACAATAGTAATAGTAAATCAAATACAGTCAATATCGTTAATATTTGTCTATGGATCGTTAGAAAATGCGTATTTATTTTTGTAATTTAATTTTTTTCATTATGGTTTCAGAAAAAATTAATCAAATAAATTCAATATGACATGAAAAATATTCTATTATTGTCAAAATGATTGATTAAATCCAATTATCTGGTTCTATATTGGGATATGGTTTCTACAATGAACTTACTTATTTTCAAATTTAATTAATTTTGCAGTTCGATTAAAAATGAGGATAGCTGTTAATTGCTGTTGATCTTTATTACAGACACATCATGGAATTCATCCTATGTTCTGCTTAAGTTTCTATACCATATTGTCTTTTTTAACGCCGTAATTAAGGAAGATTTTGCAACAATTGATGGAGATTTTTACAAAATTGTTTACTCTTAGTCATAAAAATATGATTCAATTAATCATAGATTAATAACTGTAAAGTTAAAGTTATTCGATGTACAGTAGCTTCTACATTAATGAGTATATATATATATACAGATATATATATATATATATATATATATATATATATATATATATATATATATATATATATATATATATATATATATATATATATATCTGTATATATATATCTGTATATATTTATACATATATATATTATATATATTTATTATAAATACATATTTGTGTGTATAGTTAGATTATTTCCAAATCTAATCAATTTTACTATGTCTTACGAAACTTAAGAATATGTCTTAATCATCAAAATAATTATCAAAAGTTATGGAATATTTCGAGCATCCAAAACCACAAATTCAAAGAATTAAAGTTTGTGTTCAAAACAAGAAAACACAAATTTTATTCTAGACAATCTTTAGAGATTTTAAGAGGGCATTTAGCAGATATTTACAGAGAGGGATTCTCAATCTAATGATCCAAATTTGTGTTATAGTCTTTCCGCATATATTTCTAGTTGCCTACAATAAGGGAATTTTTTCCTCGTCAAAAAAAGTGCCATAGCTTGAAGAACTTATTATTTTGGACTGAAAAAAGCTGATTTGAAGAGTCTAATATTTATTCGATATACCGTTAGCAGAATTGGATTGATTAGACGATGCTGTCTTGAGAGTATATAAGAAAAGACAAACAACATCAAGAAGACAGCAGTAGGTCAACAGCTGCAACAAATAATAAAAATTGGGTGGTATTTCGAAACAATTGTTGCCGAGTTAAATTCGTCGTTATCAACTGTCCTACGTTTTGTCCACACTCATGTTTTCAATAAGATTATCTGAAGATGATTGTAGGAATAGAATTTAAAATACTCCGTACCATTTCCTCTCATGTTTATCTACCATTAAGTCCGACTATCAGTGTTTCCTCTCTTAATTAACATGAAACTGTACGGACTAAGAACGTATAAATCTTAGCAATGTGTCTTGGTTCAAAATGGTATAATCTGAGGATATCCCCATACATGTTAAAACATGTATGGGGATATCCTCAGATTATCAGAAGTCGAGAAAAGCGTGAAGCTCTTGCCTGTAATGTTGCCTACGAATGCCATCGCCTTTGATAGGTGAAAACTTTTCATCTAGAATTTCTGGCGACACACATAACAGTGGTACAAGATGTTCTCTGGATGGTTGTGCGTTATTGTTCCTTTTGAATTAGTTTAGGCTTAGTTTTCAACAATATAATTTCTAACTGCATATGGCCTGCATTGCTATAAACTGACTAGTCAGCCTTGTTTCCTCGTCTTTAACTCATAGGGATGAGGAAATAAGATACTGGGTTTATGAGACGCTGCTTTCAACTAGGAAATTTCATGCGATTTAGCTTGACAGTTTGACAAGAATTTTCGCAAAACACACCTTACGATTTGTAGTTTGCAAAGAAGTTAGAGATGGACTAACATTTTTATCAACTTCTTTTTTTTTGCAATCGATAAATTTTGAAATAAATCATCAATTATTCTGAAAATTTATCCATAAGATTTTATATTCTTCCCATCTACCATTTGTCACACATTCTTGTTTCCTCTTCTGTTTATTTTTAAAAATTATTGCTTCTAATAAAGAGTTAAAATTCTCATTGAAACAATATCAAATAAATTCTATAATTCAAATGACAAAAACACTAAAAATAAAATAAATAAAACCAAAAAACTAAATTAATTATCTAAAACAATTGAAAGAAGTAAACAAAAGTAAAGAATATGAAAATGAATTCATAAAAACACAAGACTTGGTAAGACAAAATAAATAAACTATTCTTTAATGGTCTACACAATTACAAATACAGTTAAAAAAAACTTCTATAAAAAATAACATAATCAGATTAACCAAATCAAGAAATATCGTACAACCGTAAATACCGTAGTAAAAGAAAATAATAAAGTTAACATTTAAATATGTAATTCATTTGATAGATAACAGAAATATAAAAAGTCAAATGATTAGATAGATGATTCTTCAATTAATTTTAATTATAAAAACGTAGGTTTAGAGATTTAATGAAAAGGCATTCTCTTAAAAGAAATAATTCCAAAATGATAAAAAATAGTGAAATGAACATCCTCGTTTTATTCATAATCAATAAAAATATGCAAGAGAAGGCGATTAATAAGAGAGATTTCTTTTTTCCAGCTATTAAGCTCCTTGTTAAACTTAACTGTGGTGACAAAATTCTTTTTAAGTCTTAAAACCAAATAATAATTTCATTAAAGGCTTAAAAAGATCTGAGATAAATTACTTTTTTACTAAAGCTATTATTCTAATGAGCATATTTATGTTTATTAAATTATTGAAAAATGATACTTTGGAAAGTTAATTTTTGAAGCCCGAAATTTTGCTACTATTGTAATGTTATTAATATATTAATCATCAGTCTTTTTTCTAAAGATATCTTATGAGGTATATATGTCTTACATGACACGTATTTGAGCACAATAAAAATGTAGTAACATCGTCCAATTATGAAAAAAATTAAAAGTATTCGAAAATGTTAAACAAAATAAATTAAGCAGCACATTTTACATTAATTAGTAATCTAAATATTTTTTGAATTGTAAGTATTAACCTTTAAAGACATGAAATAGTAAATAGTGGTTTGAAAATTGTATTTCACGTGAAAACTAACTTGACATTAAATTTTATGTTTACCAGAAAAATATGTTGTTTTATATCTTGTAATATAACGAAAATGTAAATTTTTTAACGTTAATGCAACTTAACTTTTTATTACCTGGAACAAATTTAAATATTTATGACATAAATTTGCATAAATACATTTATTAAAAGAATATTCTAAAAAATGGGAATATTGACATTTTCTCTTTATAGGTAAATGACTTTTCTATGGAATTAACGAATTAGTATAATTCATCCAACGATATTCATAAAGGTTATCAAAGCAAAGAATTTTTCGATTATGTGGGATGCTTAGATAATTGATTTTGTCTGTATTCTCTTATAATTCTTGCGGAAGACTAATTCTATAAAGTGCATATTAATGGAAAATAAATTGAAAACACATTTCCTAGAATGGAAAATTTCTATTTATATCTAAGTAATTTTAATAAGAAAAATTAATAGAAAGCTGAATGGATTCCATTAATACAATACTTTTAGATTTTTATCATTATTTTTTGAAATGAAAAGTATATTTATCAACAACATTTATAGCTGCATTAGTATCAAGCAATAATGTTCTCGTTAATTTACCGCGGAAAAATTTAAAGTTCAAAATAAATATATTTACTAAATCAAACTATTTGCTTTTAGAATTACATACATAAATATAATGTATAAAAATATAAATTTATTATATATTAATATATATGGTTTTAATTAATGAAAACTTCTACAATGCGATATCAGATATTTTGAAAGGTTGTTACCGAAACATTTTAATTTGCTTTGTAAGAGTTTTTTTGATGACAAATAATGGATTAAGCTAGAAAATAAACAATATTACTAATCAGAAGTGCTTCAGAGTATTCTTTCTAAATAAAGTTTTTATAAGCAATTTAGTAAAATCTATAATGTTATTACAACAATTATAGTAGATATTGTATGTTGTAAACTGATAACCACATAGAAAATTAATCAAATCATTGTAAATAATTCAATTTAAACAGGTCCACTGATAAGAAAGATTTCTTTTTTATCACATTCTGCACATAAATGTTTTTGAGATCTTTTTTCAAAAATATTTTCACTGATTTGAAAGAAAATTTTTTATTCAAAAGAATTCATAAAAATGTTTTAGATATTTTATAAAAATTCTAATTCATAATAAAATTCTTTCAATGTTACGGTATTTAGTTAATCCTTGAGTAATTTGAAGCATAATTTTATTTTTATGAAAAATTTGAGTTTTTAAATAAAATTAAAGAAGAAGAAAGCGTTGCTGATGAATATTATAGGCATCATAAAAGAATAAGCTCCCCTCAATTACCTAATAAAAACAAAATTTTTAGTTTGAAAAATTCTATGTGCTTACTATTAATTTTAGAAATAACAAAATAAACAAAATGATTCTGTTTTTTATACATAAAATCATAATCCAGGTCATAAATTCAGTATTATTCATATTCTCATCAATAAGGTCAAAATTCCATCTGATGCAACTTGGCTTATTACTTTGGAAAAAAATTGAAATCGTGATTGCCTCTGTAACGATAAAAATAAAAATTAATCAGTGACATTAATAACCGATTCTCTTAAAAACATCACATAATTTTTTCATAACTTTTAAAACAAAGTTTATTTTTATAACTCTTAATTAATTTAGTCTACTATAAAATAACATGTACTCATTAAGTGAAAAGCAGTAAAATTGGAATGAATAAAAAAGCTATACAAAAAAAGAATCTCAAATTAATTTTCAAGATAACTAGAAATTGTATGGCAGTAACCCATCTCTGCAAGTTAATAGAGGAGTATTGAATTCGTTTCTTAGTCAGAAATGTAATGAACTATACCAGTTTGATGTCTTCTTCGCTTGGAAGTACAACGACCTAATGACTACTGTGTCTCAACAGGAAAATGCCATCATAAAGTCACCGTCTCTACCTTGAAAATTACAAGGCTTATTTTGAATAGATTTCATGAGTAATGTATCGTGCATATTTCAACGAAAAAAACGTGGTTTCTAGTATTTGCATCTTGAACATCCTGTTTGACAACCGCCTGAAACTAACAAAACAAATTTGTTATTTTTAATTAAAAAAGGATGTAGTTCAAATTTGTAAAAATAATTGTCTTTTCTGTGATTCTGATCTATATCTTTATGGAGTAAAAATATCCTTAGCATTGTTTTGATGGTATTAAATCAAAAAAGAAAAAAATGTATAATGTAGTTCTCATTTTAGTATTTCAAAATTTCTTACTCCTTAAAAAGCGCAATATTTTAGTTAAAGAAAAATTTAAGCTATATATCTTGGTACTCTTATCATAACCTTGAATTTAAAACAAGGAATCCTTTAATAGAATTGGAATTCAAGTAAATAATTAAATAACGAGAAGCCAATAGTGAATTTCTTGCAATTAATATGAAAAATGTAATGTATTTGAATTTGTTTTATTGTATAATTTTATGTTGATTTTTCTATTTCTGAGTTTGATTTTGGCGTTAGGATAATTAAAAATTTCTTTGCGTCAGCACTGATTAACAAGAATATATATATATATATATATATATATATATATATATATATATATATATATATATATATATATATATATATATATATATATATATGTATGTATATATATATATATATATATATATATATATATATATATATATATATATATATATATATATATATATATATGTATGTATATATATATATATGTATATATGTATGTATATATATATATATGTATATATGTATGTATATATATATATATGTATATATGTATGTATATATATATATATGTATATATGTATGTATATATATATATATGTATATATGTATATATATATATATATATGTATATATGTATGTATATATATATATGTATATATATATGTATATATATATATATATATATATATATATATATATATATATATATATATATATATATATATATATATATATATATATATATGTATGTATATATATATATATATATATATATATATATATATATATATATATATATATATATATATATATATATATATATATATGATATATGTATATATATATATATATATATATATATATATATATATATATATATATATATATATATATATATATATATATTTATTTATTTATATATATATTTATTTATTTATATATATATTTATATATATCCAAGCTTAATTTAAATCTATAAATATAAAATAAAGTTATAAATTAAGACTTAAGTACATGAAAAGTAAATATTTTTTTTTTACTAAACACTTATTTTTCTCTAACATCAGCTAATTCTTTTAAAGAAAGAAAAATTACTTTTAGTTCTTTGTCCTCTTTCCCTAAAATTAATAACTCTGCATAATGCGGTAAGTAAATCCTTTATATAATAAATATTAACAATATATATAATATTAACATTAATATGATGTACTACCCCCTTTCTGTTTTACTTAAGCTAATTTCAACTGTAAATTTAAGGTATTCCTGTCATTCAGGTAGTAATTTAATTTGATATATACTAGAAATATGCTTCATTGATGGCACAAATGTCTGAAAAAAAATCAAAAGAAATTACTTTTCAGTTTAATTAATGTTGTGTGAAATAATGAAGCATTGATACTTCTGACGAATAGTATCATTTTCTCAGATCTAATATAGTATTATTTTATTGCAGGGGAAAACCATATTTATGAACTGAAAGGACGATTGGGATTCCCTGAAGTAAAGAACGAAGCATAAAGACAAGCATAAATAATACAATATGTGCATTAGCCTAATTGGAAAGAAATATGTTTCCATGAATAAATTTTAATCACGTAAAACAAAGCCAATTCTGAACTAGAGTACATTAATAGAACATAATTCAGCTATTCAGTCTGATAAAAGCTCACTTTCTGCTTTGTGCAATTGTTTTTATGGCCATGAGCAGGAATGGAACTGTGATATTTATACTTTTTAAGCTTGATATATAACGTAAGCTCTTTTCATAACGTTAAACAAATGCTTTTATCCTTTCATGCTAAAATTATGAGAGCTGGGAAACAAACTCATTGATGTCATCAATAGTAAATCGAAATTGATAAGCAATTTGACTTAATGAATTTCTCGAAAGCATTCAACCAATTTTTAGTTTCTCTAAAATCAATAAATTTTTAAAAACCCTCTTTAAAATTTCTATCTAACTCTTTAAATAAGCATTTTTAATTTATTAAATAAGAATTCTTAAGAGTATACATGTCTTAAATGATTATGAACTTAATATTAAAAAATTTAGATAAATACATGGAAAGATTTGCTAATTGAATGCTCTAAAATGGTAAACGAAAAACCATTTTATATTTAACCTTCCTACATTATATTTTAATGAAAATCTTTGTTTCTGAAGTTTTATCTGTTAAAATCATTTGCATGAATAAAATGTGGTCTGCTTTATCATTCGAAGGTTATATCTGTATTTTCTATATAAATTGTTCGATAATGTATATTCTAAGTTATCAAAACGTTTATCAATTATTCAAAAGAAAAAACTGAATTCATCAGTCAAATACTAATTTATTATTGTGGTTTTTATTCTAATTTACAAATTTATGTACGAATGAATGTTTGTTATTATGTACAGTAAAATATTTCATTCAAAATCCATATTAATGAGACTCCATAAAATTTTCTATTAAATCAGATTTTTTTATATATTTCAACAAATTTAAAACTTTATCACATTACAAAAATTAACTATAAAAGAATAAATTGCCTAAAAAATCACTGATTCCTAAATTAATGAAATATTTATAAATAAAATATTCTATTATTATGCAGTCAATGTTATTATATCTATTTTTAAGCAATGAACTGTCCTTTGCAATAATAATCATTTTAATGCTTTTAGATGTAAAAGCTTTGGAATTGATTGTAAAGCTCTTTTAAGTATATATTTTAATTTATAGAATAAGGTAATGAATTATTTAACAATATAGCAATATAATACATATATTATAAATTTTTAAGCACTTAATATTAGAAATGCAAATAAATAAACGCGAATATTTTCTTATTGAATGATGTGAAAAAAATGATTCAAATTTTTATGGTTATCAAATGTCAAATTAATATACAATTTAAATTCTGCAATATTTTTCATAAACATAAATATCTTATTTTCATAGTACATTATTTTATAAAAGGAAGATTTATCAAGATAACTCTTCTAAATAGATATCATAAACAATAAATAAAACAATATCTTATAATAAAATATTGAATCAACCATTTATGACAACTAGAAACTACAAATTGTCAATTTACCAATAATAATTATTTTATGCAATAAAAAGGAGAAGGTTAACAGGGTTAATAGAACAAAAGCATCGTGCGAATATGATACTGCGCTTATCTGTCACAGAAAGGTGATTAGGCATGACCGAATGTTATGGTGAATTGTTTGCCAGGTAAAATCTGGATAATATCCAGACGGTATATTCAGTTGAGATATACCGCCTGGTATATCGTCTGTTATACCAGACAGTTCCCGATTAGTAGAACTTCTTAAATTGCATAGTGAAGATAGAATTCTTACATTATGCAGTCAAGATAGAATTGCAGACTTTCAACCGTCAAGAACGTCACTTTAACTGAAATGAATAAGATATTCTTCCTAAGATGAACTGTTGTAAACTGCTTAGAACAAGGCCAGTCCATAACCGTAGTGTACACATATATTGCAAACAAGAAAGACAAAGAGGTAGGTAAAAGAGTTGTGAATCATTATGAAGTAAATGGAACAATAAAATCTTTGTGATCCTTAAAACTTCTAAAGATGGAAAATTTCTGAACAGTTTTGATGAAATTTTAATTTCAGTATATACGCTTCATGCAAAGAATATTTTTACTATTTGTAAGCATTCTTCAGCATAAATATTAACTCCTGGTGTCAGTTACTCACTGAAACATCTTTATTCACAAAATGCTGAAGCAACTGTTCATATTCTGTAAGTTTTGAATTTATCTATCAAACTACACCTATCTATTGATACACGAACACAAGTATTTATATATATATATATATATATATATATATATATATATATATATATATATATATATATATATATATATATATATATATATAAATGTATATATATGGAAATGTATATATATGGAAATTATGCCAAAAATTCCTTAACTGTGAAGACAGTTATCAAGTAACTTTTCTTTCTCATTTTGATAAGGTGTTACATATAAGACAAGAAGTTAAGAATTTTGAATTACTTACTATTTAAGATATAAAATAATTGGTTGTGAGGAAGCAGAACATAAAAAGAAATGGTTAAAACTGAATTTTACGTTAATATTTAAAAGGAATTCTTGAAATCTTACGTAAGCAACTAGCATTCAATTTTTACGAAGAACGCAAAATAACTTTTCATCTAGCAGATTATTAGTTAACGTAATTATTTAAGCGTATTTTAAGCAGTTTGCTTTCTTACGTTTTGGTATTATACAAAATTTTACTGAAAAAAGTTCACTTAAATGATCGTTCTCAGCTTTATAAATGAAATTTTTCTCTTTATTTTCTGCATCATTATTTACGAAAACCTCTTTTTTTAACTTTACATTGCTTAGTATGATTTACTACATCAGTCCTCTTCTTGATAATGATTTTTTCAAGATTCATGGGTTCATGGACTTGGTTTATCCTACAGCTGTATCATGAGGAATAAGACAACAACGACAAGTATTATACCTGCTTTGTATATTCCAAAAACTTAATACCAGAGCGCCAGTAACTATAATCAAACAAAAACAATTTCTCAAAAATTTTGTATTAATGATGCGTGTTACTTTTTATTGCTTGAAAACTTTTAAATATAGTAATGGTACATTTATAAAACAAGTTTTAATTGATGATTTAAGTACAATAAAAGCACTTATCTATATTTTAGGAGATAAGATAAAATCATCTTTCAATAAGTGTTTTTACAATTATAATATTTCATAATGCTTTTTCATATATTTTACTGTAATTCTGTTTAAAAATTTTTTTAATTTTCTTAAAATTAAACTGCTATATTTATTATAGTAAAAGCTTCTTTAACTTTACTGAATTAATTATTTTTAAAAGATAAAAACAGTTATAAAAAGAAATGATAATTTTTAACGGTTATATATATTTAAGTACTGTGTCACATCAAAAATAAGTTTTGCGAGTTTTTTAAAATAAAGTTTATAAAAAAATATGGTTTGCGACTAGTTTTTGAATTTACGTTGACAAATAGGCATATAAAACAGATAAATATGAGTAACACAATTTTCCTTGTTTGCAAAATATCATATTAACTTTTTATGAATGTTTCTACAATACATTGAATGAATCAGTTATCATTCCGGTTTAGTTTTCAGTTTTAATGTACCGCGTTTTTACGTGTACCTTGAATAAGAAATTATGCCAAATGAACTGTACAAAGACATTTTTATTTTTTCCAACAATAAACTCCCCCAAAGATAAGCATTCCATTATCTTATAAAATGGAAGCAATCTTTCGATTTTTATCAAACTTCAAAAATGAACTCCCCTACCGTACATTATCTCTACGATCAGCATAAGAGCGAATTCTCTAGCAATCCCGATTCTTTTCAACTCTGATATCAATAACAGAGCTCTATCCCAACGGTAGGTCTTTGCCACTCTTCTGTTATTTGTGGCGGTTCTTCTGACAGTTGTGATAAATCGATATTTTCATTGCTCGCTTTTGTCACATGAGCAGATTCTTTGTTTTTGACAAACAATCTGCTCTATGCTTTTTTTTCTTCACTCCTGAGCTTTTCGGCAAGAAACAAAATTCTACTTGGCTTTCCTTCTCATTAATCCGCAACATACCATGGTATGACAGAAAAAATATAAAAGAGAAAAAAATCTTAGATTTTTTTGCATTGTGATAACAAAGTAAATTCTTTTTGACATGGAAGATACTTTGTCATATTGTTATATTTGTTAATTTCTTTTTATGAAGACTTTTAAAGTAAATGTAATTCCAAATTTATCCTTAAAAGTACCAAAAATAGTAAAACAAAAACTATTATAATATTTAACTAGTTTAAAAAATTCACAAAAGATTGAACACACAATTGGTAAAATTATCAAAAAATGATTCTTATTTAAAACATGAATATAAAATCATCTTTTTGTCATAGTTTCATTTGCTTTGAATAAAAATATATTTAGAGAAAACTACCATTCTTGTATTTGTTATCTGATTGCTTTGATTACCTGTGATTCATAATTCCTTTTCCAAAACGATTAATCAGAGCTTAATTGCAAAAACTATTTGCCACATTGTGTTTCCACTAAATGCGAAATATTTGATTTCTTTTCATCAACTCTGTTGTTAATTCGGCACAAATAATTTGTCATTATATGAATTCTGTTTAATAAAACACAGGTTGGTCTCCATTTTTATTTTTTATGTTTACATCAACAATGCATACATTGCTAAAGTCACTGTACATAATTGTTAATATTGTTCCCATATTTAATTCCTCCTTCTTAAATATATATGTTTGTGTGCGTATATATATATATATATATATATATATATATATATATATATATATATATATATATATATATATATATATATATATATATATGTTCATGCTATATGTTGATGTTATTATGCGAATTTCAATGATAAAAAAATTAATTTATGAGGTAAGCCCATGTGTGCAGAAATTCGCAAAAAAAGTTTTTCGAGAATTTGTGAGGCCATATAAAAATTAGGATTCATATAATTTATGAAATTATTTTTTTATCAAATTAATTTTAAATAAACTTTTATTGAGCATTAAATTTATATATTTGAACTATGATAAATGCTTTTCGCACTTGAAAGCTTGCAAAAACCTGTTGAATCTTTTGTTTATTCATGCACATAAATATTATCACACACAAGCAATAAATAAATATTCATTTTTTAAAGTTTATAAGAGTGAATATTATAATCTTCCATGCAATATTTAATTTGTTGGGCTAAAATAAATAATTCAAATTAAAACTAAATTCCATGCCTGTTGAGGTTACTTAAAATTTTACAAAGATTTTCTAATGTTGTATTTAATATTCTTTAGTCTAGAGTTTGAGTTGAGACTTTTGAAAATGGTATACTTAGTAGAAATCAAATAATTGCATTCACAATGAGAATCTTTTATGGCGTCTGTTTCATTTTAAGTAAAGGAAGCAATTAAATTACGAGAGCGTCTGCCTATGAAATTGAGAAAGTGTTACATCTTCCTTAATTTAGAATTCTATGGCGATGAAATTTTCTTGTCCTAAGTCAAAAGTCAGACACAACCTCAGCTGAGGTTTAATTTATTATCTACATCATTATGACTAAAACTGGATCCTTATTTTCATTAATTATAAAATTAATTCAAGGGTGTGTGAAATATAATAAGAATAAATTCAACATTTTTGAAAATAACAGCTTCATAATAACGACGAGAGAAAATAAAACTTTCTTTGAATTACAATTAATGAAAAAAAGTACTTTTTTTAATTACTCCAAACTACATTATTTTATTTCCTTAAAAATGTTTAAAAATGGGTAGATTCTATTTCACAGTTGAGTTACTAAAATAAAAATTTTTTCTTCGGCTTAAAATGTTAATTATGCAGAAAAGTGATTTTTTTCATTTTGTATGTTTGATTAAAAATGTATTAAAATCATTTTTTTCAACACTCTTTATAAATATTACAAGAAATCCTAAAACTAAAGTACCAATCCTTAAATGAATAGTGTTTCAAATTTAGTTGAGTAAAAAACACATTAAATTGCAGTTTTTATCTATCCACGGGAATAAATAAATAACATTTTAAAGGTGCATTGAGTAGCTTATATATTAATCTCGATACAGTTTTTCTTGATTAATTTCAAGCTAATGATTTAAATAGATAGCTTTGTTTACATATGCTTTTATATTTGTTATTTTAAATTATTATTATCAAAAAAGGAAAGGTTAACAATAGCAAAGTAGAGAAATTTATTCTTTGGCGTTACACACAATTCTTGTAATTAAAATTTAAGAAACTAAAGCACAATACTTTTAAATATTCAGAACTCATAAAAAAAGATTAAGATTTACCTTATAAAAATATTTTTATTCATATATGTATGTAAAAATCCATAGTATTTTTATACTTAAATTTGATTATTAAGAATATGAGTGAAATCGATTAATGTGTTTAGTCATTTCTTATATTTAGTTGACAATATTAATGTCTTTTTAAGAATTTGTATTTTATATTTTTCATATTAAACAATCTTATAAAAAATTACGTAATGTTGAATGCAAAATTAATAGTGATTTTTTATTACAGTCAATTATTATATTATAACAACAGCTTTTCATTCTTCTCTATTACATTATTTAAAATTCTAACAACTCCCCCATATCCCATTATCTTAACACACATACACATATGTATGTATGTATATGTAACAACGTTATATATATCAGGAATTCAAATTCACGTTTAATCACAAGAAAATAAAAACTGCTATTAAAATATTGAATCGTATAATAAAATATTTTTATGAATGAAAATGAAATTTTTTCCGAGTTTCAAATAGCTTAAAAATTAAAATAAAATACGATTTTTTTTCAATTTCTTTTTACATGGTATAAGAGAATATCATAAACGAAATTCTTCGTCATAATCTTTCAAATCAAAACGACTTTCAATAATTGCAGGAACTTTTAAAAATATATTATCAAACCTCAAATAGAAAAATTTCAAATTATGAATTTAAAATTTTGGACGATTCATGTAATCCTTCATTCTCCATAATTTTAGGACTTTTTCTACAACGAGAAAGAAAGCAAATAGTTTCAAAGTAAGAAAATACCTTGCGAATTTATGAAAAAGATTTAATTTTTAAGCAAAAATAATTGCTTTCTATTATTTTTAATCATTCAGAATTTTTTAGTTATTCTTAAAGTTCAGAAAAGATACAACCGAGTAAATTTTCAAGAGTATAAGATGTTTTTTAAAGTTTACGTGAATAAACAACAAAGGAAAGCAATAATTTGTATTTAGAAGTGTTAATGAGCTGACACAGCCGAATTTATGTATCTTGCCTTCAAAGTTATAAATTTAAGATGAACTATTGTGTATCCTAATTTAAACTTATTTATCATTTACTGAGTTTAAATTGCCCAATAGGTTGTCAGTTTAACAGTAGTATTTATATAATTTTAAAGTCCTTATATGTGTATGTAAGATCCACATAGTAATACATTTATTAGAAATAAAATGAAACCATAATATTATAAATCATTGACAATTTACCTTTTATTTTGTAAAAATATTTGCAGAGCTTGTTTAATTATAACTGCAAATACTTTGCTTAAAATTTAAAGTAAAATGCAAAATGTAGATAACATTTCTTAAGTAAGTAATCTTAGTGTAATTTTGCAAGAAAAATTAGTAATATAAATTGTAATCCAGTCTTATAGAATGTCCCACTTCTTAATACTCCCTTGATGGAGTCAAGGCTCCTATCCAAAGAAATTGATTTAAAAATGAAATTTTTGTTATTGTTGATCAAAGAGAGATACATATTTTGCTTCCTACATACATATATGTCGAAATGAGTTTTTTGAATTTTACAGGCGTTTCTTTCTTGGGATATGGTTAAATGCATGTTAAATATTCTGTACAACAAATAACACAGTTATTAAATACTTTACTGTTCAAATACTTTGCATCAAATCTTAGTTCCTAGGCTATCATTGAATGATGTCTAAAATATGAATATTTGTCCTAATATTATTATTGTTTGATATGTCCTAATATTATTAACACAACTAAAAATTTAGATATCTAAATTTAAATGCAATTGATTTCATGCAAGGAGGATAAACAAATATTTATATTTTTTTGTCAGATTCTTAAATGAAATGTGGAATTCACCTTAAATGATATTCCATTAATTGACTTTGATAGTTTCATTTATATTAAATGAGTGTTTTATACTAATGTGACCATCTCTATCCTAAAATATTGTTAAATAATGTGCTAATATTAAATAATGTTCCTCAATAAGTAAAAATCCTAAATAAAGATCCTATATTTTGTCATATAAAAATTCTGCATTACTTGCATGTATTTCTGAGGTAATGCTTGAGCAAAAATGTTTTTTCGATAAAAATTATTTTATGATAGGCTTTTATCAGTAATAAGTCAAAAATGATATAAGTTAAAATTCATTACCATTATGTTAAAATAACTTTGCTAAAATAATTTTACAGTTTAAAGATATTTTTTATTGCATTATTGGTTTCTCAAACTTTTATGTCTAAATAACTTTCAAGAGTTCAAGACCCGTAAGCTAGGAAGCACATCTTCAGATAAAAACTATTCAGATTTCATTTAATTGAATTTAAATTTGTTAATGCTTAAGAATTATCATCATTACAAAAACTTTAATAAGTAATAAAGTATCATTAACTGAAACATATGAGTTTGTACAGTCAACAACTCTTCAGTAATTACAATATATGATTAACAAATTTTCAATGCTGATCATGTAAATGTAATGCATTTCACTGCAAAATTGTATAGTAGTTTTTTTAGGTGGATTATATCATATGAACATGTTAAAAATAGCTACATTATACTTACAAAGTAAATTTTGCTTAAAAATGTACTTACTAAAATCGCTTAGGACATAATTGCTTACCGTATTTATAAATCTAATGTATATTTATTTATTCAGTAATCAATTTGTAAAATTAAACGAATTTCTGATAGTATTTTGGGAAAATTATTCAAGAATTTTCGTAATTACTAATATACAAATAAAATATAAAATTGCCTTGCTTACTTACAAATCATTATAATTAATATTTTTAGAATTTGTTTCAAACTGTTCGTATTCTAATGAGAAATCGTACTCAATTCCTTTTTCTCAATACCAGCATCTTTTGGCCGATACTCTTTTGCATTTAGGATTAGAATTTACCGCTTGTTAGCCTAAGAATGTCCGCAATCGAAGGAGCCGAAACTGAGATCAGTCAACCGAAACGAATACCTTGGATAAGGGCCAAAATAAGAGCTTTCCGAAAATGCCTTCGAAAGCGATGCTGCCAAGTTTCCCATTCTTCTCTCCACGTCTTGCAACTGCCGATGGGGAAAGCATAAGCCATGTACCTTAAGACCTTATTTTAAACTTTGAGAAAACTAATTTCCTCGACACGTGTCGAAGTTCCTGAGACCCGAAATCTGGACAACCCGCTGAATTCATTAAGTGAAAATAAGGAGAGAACAGGCGTAAGTGTCAGGATGCCGTGGGCAGGTGGAACTTCCTGCTATTTCAACCCCGCCAACCTGTCAGGAAGAGTTGACAGATTTTGGTTGTGCGTGATCGTTCCTCCTTTCTCGATTGTCAGGAAGATACTTCCAAATATCTTATCTTTAACAAGGCCAACCTAAAACATCAGATCATAAATTCTTGGGCGAATGTTCTCAGAAACAATATCTGAATTGGTTAAATTATGAAGTCCCTAAGCATAGCAGAGTTAAAAATTTTATTCACTAAATTGTTCAGGTATCTTACTTCGTGTACAAAGATTAAAATAATAGGGTGACAAAATCTTAATAAATTTATAATATAAGAAAGTTAACTTCATCTGTAGGACTTCATTTTGCTTACAAGAACTATCTTTAGTGGTGTAAGTGTAGAAGCAATTAGCTATTCAATAATTGCTTTGAAATATTGATAAAATATTGCTAAAAATGATATAACAGTAAATAATAAAGATATCTTTTTATTTTTGCATAAACTATTTGAATTATATCATGAAATGTACTGCAATAAAAAATTAACTTTTAATAAAAGTTATTCACAGATTAATTATTTTTTAAGCAGAAATAACAACAAAGCTGATTATATATGAAAATTTTATGACTTTTTCTAATGAAATAATATAGCATGAACTATTTTAAATGCGATTCTAAGGAAAAGAAACTTATAATATATTTAAAAAAAACAACTGATTTACTTATATATTAGTAAAATAAAAAAATTCTAAATGCTGTTTAATTTCCAGTAATGTTGATAAAAATTTATTTTTTATGCATAGAATTTTGCACTATTAAATGGCAATCCTGAGAATTTTATGCACATATTTTATGAATAGGGATGCATGTGGCATTAAGAATGAAAAGAAAAACCTAAAATCGAAGAAGTATTGAATATATTGAAAGTTAATTAAGAACTTATGTTAATCATAAGGGATATGCAAAGAGAAGAAAGCTATAATAACTTAGGAAAAATCAATCAAGTAGATCAATACTAAAATGGGTTTTTCATAAGATTTAAGCGTCAGTCCCAAATTGGATTTAATATTTATTGCTGAATTAATAAGAAAATTGGATCAGTTTAATGTTCGTAGAATGAATATTAAACTACTCCAAGGGTCGTTATGAAAACAAAGAATGTCATATTAGAATACTTTACTGCCCTCTTAAAATATAAATATGTCAGTTATGTATGTGAGAGCAATTTTATCTTCTTAGGTTAATTGATGAAATATTATGTATATGTTAAATTAAGGTTTCGTATTAAAAGACATAAATTCATCAGTTCAGAACTGACGAAGAGAGAGCGAGAATTTATAATAATATAGATAGATAATTTTTATAGATCTAACATGGGAATTTGTGGTTACAACAAATCATTTCTTTATATTTTAAATCTTATCTGAAATTTCAGTGAAATTCTTAAATTTCATATATATAAGTTTGTTAAAGATATTACATTTATAAGAAATGCTTTCTTAGTATTCGCTTCAGTAGAAGAATTAATTATAATTTATACAAAATTTGGAAAGTCTATATACTATTAATTCTGCAGATCGACATTAACAATTACTTAATTTCAAATTATTTAATTTGACAAGCACATCATTATCTGAATAGACTTTCATTTAAGTTATACACATTGAGAGAAAAAATGCTTGTTAACAGTACTC
The DNA here is from genome assembly GCA_037975125.1 of Latrodectus hesperus. Classification (NCBI taxonomy): domain Eukaryota; kingdom Metazoa; phylum Arthropoda; class Arachnida; order Araneae; family Theridiidae; genus Latrodectus; species Latrodectus hesperus. Next base: position 11,301,218 of record JAJQOW010000015.1, on the reverse strand, counting down.
ACAAACTATCATGTTTTATTGAAATAGCTGAGGATTTACTCAAATTGTTACAATAAAATATAATTTAATTACATGGTTTCTATATTTTGAAGACATTTTCTGTTTGAACGAAATTTTTTAATACAAAATAGGAGACATCAGAATAGCTTTAATGTATTCATTATATTTTCTTGACAAAACAGAACTTATGCTTTGTCTGTAATTTTAGATTTATTCCAAAAAACACGCAGTGAAACAAAAAATTATTCATTAATAAAACTTGGGGAACTTCATATAAATATTTAGACTAATAGAGTTCATAAATTTGAATATGATTGTGAAAATTGATCCCAGAGAATTACAAAATAATCTATTCAAACTAAGCAAACAATTTAAGAAAGTACTTAAAAATAATAAAAAACATGAAAAAACTTCTGAAATTCTATAAAGGATGTGACTTTTCCCGCATATTTTATCAATAAACAAGGTCGAAATATTAGTAAAGTTATTGAAGGTGAACTGAACTAATGTCATTTTCCATTGCCATCATTAGATCTGTCATAGCATCCGTCAATTATACAGTAAACTTAACATGAATGAAAATTATATTTTTATTCAAAGGAACATAAATTTTAATGTACTGGTAGCCAATAAAATTATATTTTTATTCAGTTTACGCTATCGTGACTTTTCCATTCCATATTCCATCAGACATTGCTTATTGGAATGAAATAATTGAACTAAGAGCGTCCTACAAATAATAGGAATGTGTGGTACAGTCAAAAATATGAACCAGAGTTGTCCATTAAACGAACGAATTATTATTAATATCTGAATGTAAAATGAGAATAGTGGAGAGCTGCTGTCATTTTTAATATGTGTATATTATTAAATATTTTATATTTTTGATGATTTTGATCTTTTTATAATGATAATATTAGATAAAATAATTAGAATCAAAATGCGAATTTAGTAATTCATGAATTTTGTATCCATTATATATTTTTATTTAGTTCAACCAGATTATCTAAAATACTTGCTTTTTTATTCCATATTTTATCTTATTTAAATTTATTCTTTAATCTATCATTATTTAATGGTTAACATTTTTTTAAAATGCTTTTCAACTTCATAATTATAATACTTAATAAATATTTTCCCTTTAAAGTTTAAGACATCAGCTTTATTGTGTAAGATAATATATTCATTGACCATATTTCATTAATAACTCAGAGATAAATTTTCCATTATTATTCTTTAGATAACATTCTAGGTATTCACTTCTTACTTTTAATTTTCATAAACCTGAATTTAATATTTAATTTAGATATTTTTAAAAATAATCAGTTTATATTTTCCTGCGTTTAGATGACGAAGCTGATACAAATAATCTTTCAATTTCAGAGTTTCAGGATAAAGTTTGTCACTGTTGAAATCTACCATCACTGTTCATTAAGAGTTTTAAGAACATAATTTCTTCACATTTTACAAACAGCATCTTTTTTTCCTAGATGGGGTTTCAAGGTTAAATCAAAAAGATAATTTTTATTTCAAAAGTTTCAAAAATTCCACTGATTTGATTTTGAGAAAAAACAAGCTGTTCTTACATACTTAAATAATTTTTATAAAAGCATGCATCTACTTTGTTTGCATCTATTTTATCTTTTACTAATGATTTTTAAAAAACCGGTTTATAATTGGTTGGATCCTTACAATTTAAACAGCAGGAATTAACAAGTTCAACATTTAAAATGAATTACAATTTTACTATGTGATAACTAGGGAGGTGATCTAAAAAATTAATCAAAAGTATTTATCATCAGAATGCGTCATCCTTCGCTATTTTTCATCATTAGAATACATCTTTGATTTGATTTAATTTGATCTCATTAATTTGTCCAAGAAAATTCACTTTAGAAGTACTGCTTCGCATATTATGGATTTCTAAATAATTTTAATATTTACATATTTCCATTATTTTTAAAAATCTTTTCCCTAAAATCTACATTTATAGAAAAAATAAAGATTTCTTAATATTTTTGTACAAGTTGGAACATCTCAACCAAAAGTAAGGAAGGATTTTTAATTCTTTGAAAATTTTTCTTTTGTATTTCAATTTTGGCAGAAAAATTTTCCCCGTACATTTGATGTAATTTTTAATATATAATTTTAAATTCTAATTGCTAAGTCCAAAGGTTTTTATTATTTGAAAATATATTTTAAATTTCAAACCATGTATATCATATATTTACGAATAATATCCTGTTTTTCTTCAATCAACTCATAGTCCAGTGTAAATACAAATATCGTTTAGCTGAAAATCTTATTGTAAATCTGAAATTAACTGATTTTCTCTCTTAGAGAAAAGTCGTCACTTAGGAAAGTATTCCTATTAAGAATTAAAAAAAAACTTGAAAGTTAGAGTACATTAAATTCCTCAGATCTTAGAATATTTTCTAGAAAATTTATAAATTAGCATTTGTAAAATTTTTATATATTTTTTTATTATGTTCTAATTCTCTGGTATTAATTTTATGTGCGTAAAAGTAAGAATACAAAAGACAACGTTTTCTTATTTATTTGAATTGAATGCAACTAATATTTTTTTATTCAAGAACTAATGTGCACATAACTTTAATAAAATATTATTAAACTTATATTGATTATTTCTATCGGACACAATATTTATGTCTTATTTCTAGCAGCATATTTTATAAAAATTTTGATTCTTTTTGATGATTTAGATTCAACCCTCAGATGAGAACTTTTATCAATTTTATATTTATTTTTTTCCTCAGTACATTTCTTTCCTGGTTTCAATCAATACATTTTTAACAATTGAAGCCAATACTTTCCCATTATTGATTGTTTATTTTAATATCTATTTATCATTGATAAGTATATAGTTAGAAATTTTTTTGATAATGTGGTATATCAAAATAATTGATATTTTTGATTTCATATCCTCCTAAATATTATCCTTTGTAATATAAAGCGTAAAAAAACTATCTGTACCCTTACTGGCACCATTTCTGTATTTAGGTGCTACAAAGTCCTACTTTAAGTGTTTTTTCATGAATCTTTTATATTCACTCCAAAGTAAATTGATTTATTAAATTTTCTTTTCTGTTCTTATTTGAATAGCTACGCTAAATTCTCATAAAAATGTTTCCATCTTTTTAATTTGGTTTGGTAATTAGTTTTTCAATTATTTCACAGCTATACGGTAATTGTTCACAAATTCGCTTTCTTAAATTCTTCCTTGTACTGAATACTGAATTACTTATGACTTTATTAAAACCATCTCAGAATGTATAAGTTTTATCATTAATTAAATTTATATATTTTTAATCACATTAATATTTTCAATTACTATAGTCTATGTATTGTTGTCAGTTTTTAATCCATTTTCAACCTTACAAGTCAGATATTTTCCTCTATATTATAAGAAATCTATAATTATCGAATATATATGTTACATAATAACAAAATTCATCTGTATAAAAGTTTTATAACAACGTGTATAAAGCGTTATACGTGATTTTAGTTCTATTGAGTTAGTTTTTTTCATCATTGCGTATATATTTAACTTTTAAAATTGATTTATGCATTCCAAATAGTTTTACTTTTTTATGTGATAAATTATTATTAATTTAACACAAAAGATAACTGACTTATAATTCATATTTATGAGTTAATTTAGCATTTTATTTACAAATGCTCATTTTTTCTCATAGGCATTTCAGCTTTCTAAAATAACAAATGGAACTCGTAATAATCAACCCTAATTTTGAAATGTTTATTTCCATTTTTTGGTATTTCACAAATTATATGTTTTCTATTAATTTGAAAGTCTTCTGATTGCACATAAAACCAGTCTTTAGACTTAAAAAAAAGCAAAATTCAATTTAAATTTTTTACGTTTAGTTAGTTGATTAATTAATTTAAATATTCATGTTTAATTAGTTGAAAAATGCAGAAAAATTACATTTAAAATTTTCTTGTTTAAATTGTTGATTAATCAACTCAAATCTTTAACTAAGCAATAGTGAGATAACGTTTTTGAATATGTTGCAAATTTTGTATTTACATTTATATCAAGCTTATATTTTACTATTTTTCTTAAATTTTTAGATAATCTTTATAACCAAGAACATTAAAACTCATTTTACTATCTTTTAAAATTTATTAATATCTTGTAGAAAATCTTGTGTTTTTATCTTTTCGTCCCTTTCATGACATTATTAATACTATAAATATTTGTTATTCTAGTTTTATGACTTTTTACCAATAAGATTTATGTAAAAACATATCAAATAAAATAGTATAAACTTTTTTTGAAAAATATCAGTCTTCTATTAAAGAAATTCAAATATAATTAAATGCATTCTTAAGTGTGATAAAATGTATGTTTTCTTTTTCCATTGCTTTTCAATTTAAGAGAAAATCTTAGTTAATTTATCACTTAATTCTATTTTTCTTTCACTGTTGACATCTGACCCTATACTAAATTAAGATATAAATGAGATTTCTCAGTTAATAATTTAAATTAATAAATTAATGAAAAGTATCTTCATTAATGAAAAGTATCTTCACAATGTCTATTATAAAAGCTAGTAAAACTTTGATTATTAGAAGGATTTATAAATGAAACCTTAAATTTCTAGTGCCAATTAGTTGATAAGATTTTTACAGGGTTGCTAAATGAGAAAACTATATAATTAAGTTGTTTTTTGCATGATATATAGTAATGATTATATAAAAGAATATATAAGTTTAAACTAAATGCATGCCTATTTCGAAACAGTTTAATTTAGTGATAACCAAATTTTATTATTAAAAACTGGATTTTTTAAAAAAAGGGGTAGAAAAATTGGTTATGATGAGATAAAATTAAATTGATATTTAATATTTACGTGGATATAAATCATATAGGAAAACGTAAAAGAATTAATAAATTAATGAAAAGTAGAGGCTTTTTTCCATTTTTTATTTTGATCTTAACAATTTTAAGTGTTTGAGTAGTTTAGGGCGAAAAATGCTACTAGATAAAATAACAGGTTCAAAGGAGAATAAAAACGTTGAGGAAAACAGATAAATTTTTCTTCAAAAAAATCCAATAAAGTAGCTTAGCAAAATAAGAAGGATCAAAAAGGATTTTAAAAAACATTTACATATTTGGTCTGAAAAAATAAATATGCAATAATGTATTGCAGATGATATTATTAATTTAGAGGCTTTAAATTCAGAGATTATGATATTATAATTGTATGAAATATATGATTTTATAAAGTATTTTTTTATTTTTTGAGGTTACGAATGTAACAATATTGAAATAAAAGTATGTTTTTGATAAAAAAAATATAGGGAATTTTTTTAAAAAAACCATCAATTAAATAATGCAAGTTAACTTTTTCGTAACTATCTGCATCAGTAAAATATAGATATTATTAAATGAACTATACATGTGAATAAATTAGGGATAAATTAGTTATTGATGTTTTCTACTCTTTTTCATTTACGGGCCCAGTGTTTTCAAAAAAAAGTGTGTTATGAATAAAGATATGACTAGTATCGTATTATAAATTTTAAAAATGCTGCTATTTGAAAATTTTGCAATTGAATATTCTAAATATTTCAAGTGGATGGAATAACTCTCCATTTTTTCTAAATTTACTTCATAGTATAACATAACACAAAAAAATAAATATTAGTAATTTAATAAAAAATTTATATATTTTACAACACCAAATATTCATTAGATCATAAGATGTTTAAGCGATATGTTATTAAATACTCTGAAAATGAGGCTCTTATATTATTTGCACAACTATACAAGAAAGATAACTATCCACACTAAAACTGAAGGAAAGTTATAAAACCAATTTGAAAATGAAATGGAATAGTACAAATTTTGAAACTTAAAAGCAGCAATATATCCTACTTAACAAATGGGAGATTTATATGTAATGTAGTTAATTGAAAGCCAAGCATAGAGAATTTATATGTCAAACATAATTTCAGTTGCAAGTAATTTACTCACTTTATGATTTCAAATCAGCTTGAAAGATAAAGCATGTAACACACGATAAACTAATTTATAAATGTTAAAGCTGATTCTATGTACAAAATAATAAGAACAAGGCTTATGTCTTATAATTCTTATTTTGTCATATTAATTTCCAGAGATGAATAAATTCTTTCAAGAAAATTATAAGTGCAGTATAGGCTTACTGTTAAATAAAAGATGCTATCCTTAGATTAATGACAAGTAATGTTTCGATTGAAAGAGTAAAAATATACAAAGAGCTTCAACTCTGCTGCTTACACTTTTGACTTATTAAATGAACCTAAAGAATTCGTAAAGGAAAAATTAAAAAGATTTTAACAAAAACACAATCGTTTTATCTATAAAAATAATATATTAAATTGAAAATAATTTATCCTATACATTGATATGCTTTATTTTAAAAGATCATAGCTATTATTATAATAATTAGACTGAAAGCTTTAAATCGTTAAATAAATTATAGAAACACAACTTTTTAAAAATATATTTTCCTTTAAATTATACTTCTGATTTGTTTTGAGGATGGATATAAAAAAGTAATATATAGCGGATTTTTAAGTTAAAACAATAATTTAAAGAAATGGTCATAAAAGGTGTCATATTAATATTTCTAATGTTAAAGCTTTGTTGAAAAACTTTAACTACGATCCTCTTATGCTAGAGACATAAATTTATTAACAATAATATTCAATTAAAATGATTCTATGTATAAATAAACTAATATCTTTATAACACAATTTTAAAAAAATATGTTTATAGAAATTTAAGTGGTTTTGATCTTACTTTAGCTACATTCAGCCGGTTACTATTCGGCCTCTCTCTTTCATAATATTGAGAAATAATAAAAATACGAATCAAATCAATACGACGTTTAATCATTTAGATATGATAAAATGTTGGTTATGGATAAACGATGTAAATATCCTAATTGTATATAAATGGATTGATTTTGATTAAAATATTATATTTTCAGAGTTATATAATGTTTTCGTAAGAGAGGCATGTTGAAAGTCTTGCTGAAATCAGTTGTATGCTTAAATCGGTTGTATGCCAACTACTTTAATTTTAATATTTTATATTATCAAGCTGAAATTATGCTTTATTTAAAAAATTACTCTTATTTATCAAGTTGAAAATTATGTTAACTTGAGAAACTTAAAAATAAATCTAACTGAGCATAAGAAATAATACTATTAAATATAATTGTCTTACTTCATTTTGATTAAAATCATTATATTTCGAAACGGGGAAACAAATGAACTACCAGTAAGAAAATTTTGCATGTAGAAAGTCATAAATGTAATAAAAAAAGAAAAGAAAGTCAGCGAAATCCTTCAAATGTTTCATTTAAATTAACAGATGAAAGTAATTATGTAGTCAAAAGAAAAATTTAAAGGCTGATAAAGACCTTATAGTTATTAGTAATTATCTTAAAGAATAATTTACAGATGGTTCGCATAAGCATTTTGAAAAAGACACTAAAACTTTAACAGATTTTATTGTATCGCATTCAGATACTTATCAACTTGAAAAAAATAATTTGAAATGTTTCATATCACAAATAAATATGACACAGATACAATGAATTATGCAGATACAAAGTTTTATATATGCTTAAATCCGACACAAATAAAGTATTTTTATTGATAAGGGTAGAAAAATTAACAATATAAAAGTTTGTATCTTAAAAGGCGCAAATCAGAAAACGCTATTTTTAAAATAATGCTTGAGTCTAAAAGAAAGTATTTTGATGCTAAAGAAAACAAAAAATCTTTAAATTCTTTTAGTAAATATTGTATGATGCAAAAGCACTATTTTGAAAGAAGAAAAAATTAAAGAGCAAAAAATGAAAATGCTTTCATAAGGTATAATAAGAGCAACATTGAAAACAAATAATTACATTAAAAACGATCCTTATAATTTTGCAGAAAAAACAAACATTGCAAACGTTGTAGATTTACAAACGTCAAGATCATTCAGAAATAACAAACGTTGTAAACTTTATATGTGAAGGATAAAGCAAAAAGTCTATGTTGATTCAGAAAATTGTTTTGGTACTATCTGTGAAATCATTAAAGCTATACTTTAATAAATATAAATAATTATAATATAAATATTCAAGATGTTTGCTAGCATATAAATTTCAGTATAATGAATTCTGAAAGATGAAACCCTAATGTAAAATTAACAACTAGTTTATATTTCAGAAAAATTGTTTTTTGACATTTAATAACAATGAAGAAAATCTTTTAATCCATTTATAAATAATACTCTCTAGATCTCAGTAAAGAAATCCTGAATCTGCTACATGTTTTGCCTGGTAAGATTACGATAAAATGAAACTAAAAACAGAAAACTAGCTGTAAAATATTATACATACATTTAAAATTTAGAATTTATTAGCTTTTTAAAAAATGTCTTCAAATGAATTTCAAACTTTAAAGAGACATAATTTTCTAAAGAATCTGGTTTGAAGGATATTTATTTAGAAGGCTAAGAGGTACAATGGGCTCTGTTTCAAAATGTCAAAATTATTTGATAGTTTCATATTAGAAATTAAAGATCAAGAAAGTTGGATCTTTATATTTTTACACCACTCTCTAAAAAATGAATGAAGGAACACTGAAGCAATATATCTTAAGAAACATTGTTTATATATACTGGAGACTGCTTCAAAGTTACAAATTTCACGTGGAAATTATATTTATGAAAATACTTATAAAATAATTTAGTCTCTTATGTAAAAATATAAAGTGCTAGAGTGATTCCTTTATATTAGATAAATATAGCAAGTTAAAAATATTTTTAGGTTCAGATGTCAAAGTATGTCTCAACAGAAAAAAAGAAAATTTTGATTGTAATGAAATTCATACTTATGAAAACCTTCATCAGGGAATTTTATAATAAATCATTCACGCATAAAAAACTCATTGTGAGATAATAATGTAAATATAATTTTCTGATGAAACTATGAAAACAATTATATATGTTTTAAATTAGAATTTATACAGAAAAAGATAATTTAAACAATATTTACTGCCACAGACATTGAAAAATTTTATGGAAAATCTTTAAAAAGATAAAGTTGAATGGCTTATCATTTCAAATTCTAAAAATTATTCGAAAATTTTAAAAAAAGCTTCTAATATAAAGCTGGATAAAGCTGTTTAAATTCTGAATATCAAAACATGTCTAATATTAAATACAAATAAATTTTAAGATAAAGTTATAGGGAAATGATTTCGATATATCAAAATGTAACAAAAGACTTTACAGAAAACTTTCAAGGTGAATTCTTAGCCAAAAGGCTATCACTTTATCTGAAAGATTTTAATATTAATTCATTTTTCATAATAGTTTTTACTAATACCAAATAAGATTGTAATATTTTATTAATATACTTTTTTGATATTTTAAAAAGAATTTTTCTATTATTTTTACAAATATTAAATAAATTTGTGATATTTCAATTTTTTTTAGTTAAAATGTTTTTCATTATGACTTTTCTTTTTTCTTTCTTTATCTCTTTTTTATTTCTCTATACCTCTATTATTACAAGTCGTCGTTTTATTTATTTTATTTAAGAAAAACTGCGTCAATATTCATTTCATTCGAAGTTTTTTTTAACACATTTTGCTTATACTAACATGCTGATATTTTTAATCCATTAACAAATTAATGCCTCATTTTTTATTCCAGTTTAATTTTGATGATTTATTAATATAAATTGAACGACATTGTAGTTTTGAGTTATTTATTATATTTAGTGTTATCATATGTACTTAATCATATTTAATAATTAATTTAAAACATCTAAATTTTTATAAAACTACCAAAATCTTTTTGACCTTTAATAGTTTAAAAGTGTTTAAAAATGAATTTTTTTATTTTTCAATGTATACCTATGTTAATTAAATTTGTGAACCAGAAAATACAAATGTCGTTTGCAGTTTTCCCTAAGCAAATATTTAATTTATCCATAAGTTTACCCATGTAGGTTAATTGGCAATGTTGTTATAACAATATAAACGATACAAAAAATATAAAGGTACATTTTTTGATCTTATAACATATGTTTGAGTTTTGCAAATGATATCGTTTTTATATTAAAACTTACATTTAGAGGGGACCCTTGAGATTGCATTCAAAGAAACAAATTAAAATTCTATAAACTCAGTAAAAAATGTTTTACGACTAACGCTTCCAATACATCACTTCTCTTGTCTGTCATTTACTTTATTCACTTGTCTCTCTTTTAGATGTGAGAAGGGTTGTAAAAAATGTTCTTATTCTCTTTGCCTTATATTCTTATATTTAGAATATGCAGGTCTCCAACAAATTACGTGACAGCTTCCCATCCATCATCTTATCATCAGTTTTATCGTTACAAAATGCTGATGTCCGTTTGACACGCCTTCGTATAGGACACACACGTTTAACACACAGACATTTGTTTTCAAACGAACTACATCCATTGTGTGAAACGTGTGACGAACCATTTTCTATTCATCACATTTTAATATCATGTCCCTTTTTTTAACAACTATCATATACTTTTTTTAAAATTGATATATTAATCTTGTTTGATTTGTTGGGGGTGCCACCACACAGAAACCTTTTTGCCTTTCTAAAGGCAATTGATTTTATTCAATTTCTTTAATTTGTATAATTTACAATTTATAATATTTTCATCAATTTAATTTCTTTTTATGAATTCATGTTTATTTAGATTTTAATTAAATATCATAAATTAATTTTTGTATTTTTAATGTTTGGGAACGCGGCTTTTTTTAATTAATATTTAAGTCTTGGCACAGCTTGTCCTTATTGGACCTTGAGCCACAAAACCGAACCAACCATCTCTTGCCTGTCACTTTGAGTAACAACAATTTTGGCACTCAGGCACAAACCAGTTGGTTTGCAATCTTACGGGATAATGAAATATTAAAATGGATTTCCAGTCAGAGAAAAAAATGGATAATTTAGTTAATTTACAAAAATACCCAGTTTGTGAATAAAGCATCAGTAATCTCTCTACCAGAAAAACATTTTTTTAACACTTACAATTCAATCAGATCAGTCACAATCAAGAATACATCTTTGAAGAAGAGGTCGCGAATCTCTTCTCCACCGAATAGGAGACATTTCTCTGACAATTGCAACTTCACAGAGAAAATTCAGCTTTTATCCATTCTGTGACATGTCTTACATTAAAAACTTTATATAATTTTGTATCATCTATTTATATGGTGGTTGAATTATTTTATGATGACTTTAATTTGTTATACATATTTTTTCATTTATTTTGTCAGTATTTTTATAATTAATTTATGATATATATATATATATATATATATATATATATATATATATATATATATATATATATATATATATATATATATATATATATATATATATATATATATATATATTGTATATATATATTGAGCAGTGTAGAAGGCCACTGAGAATTATGCAGCTTGATACATGCTGCTGATGCCTAGTTTGTATAATAGTACCAACCCGATATTCGATTGGTACTTTATCGTTTAGCAGATCGACGTTTATCGTTTAGTAGATCGACGTTTAGCAGTAAGGAGTACAGGATCCCTCCTTACTGCTAAACGTCTATATAATGGCATGTATAAAAACAGTATCTAATATGTATAAAAACAAAGCTAAGGAAATTTTTTTCAAAAGAAAACTATAAAGTCATCTTCAATCCATAAATTTGAAAAGAATTTTCATCGAAATAATAACCATACGGTCAAGAAATACTACCAGAAAGCTTGATGAATAATCTGTATTTTTGTCTAATGTGATAATTGTCACATAAAATATGTAATTTTAGTAATCTCCTGAACATAAAAACTTTAAATGATCTTGGAGTTCAATTATACAATCTTCTCATAAAAACAGAGAAATATTAAATAAGAGATTCACAAAAGAATTGAGGAAAAGAAGACTAGAGCCATTTTATACTACTCGTAGCGAAACCAATTGTGATTTCTTAAAGCTTTTATTTTATTTCGTATCTTCTCACGGAGTAAATGAGAGTTACTTAGGAGCAAGCACAGCTGCTGTCCGAAGCAGGGAATCTGATTGGTTTCCGACTGCTAAACAGGAACTAATAAACGAAACGCCTCTTATTACAAGCCTTACGATCATTCAAGAAATAGAGACCTCCTTAGGATAAGTAATCAATTCAATTCCCCTGTTCCCAGATCAGTTCACATTCCTCGCCCCTTTGTTCTCGCCGTATTGCTTGATTACTCTCGGCTACCACCCTTTACTCTACTTTCCTCCTCCGGTTCCGATTATACTCCTGTTCTTTGTGCTTTGATTCCTCTCTCTATCTTTAACGTAGAAGTCATAGGAGAACAGTGATTTCCGAAAAGCCTTGACAAGTTTGGCGACATAGAACTTTTATTACTTTAGGAAGATCTTCTGGGAACTGTTTCCAGTTTTATTTTTAAGGGAAAGGGAGTAGCTCAAGTTATTGGGAAATGGAACGAGAACAGTCCACGATTTTTTTTTCGTTTTCTTTTGCATAACAGATTGAAAACATGCCTTTTCCAGAAAAGAGAAATTTCTCTAAATTTATCTTTTCAACCTATAGAAAATTTAAAGCTTAATGGTCGCAAAAAAGAGCAAAGATAGAGAAATAATAACGCTTTCACTTAGTAGAATTTATTCCTTAAGACAATAAACTAAAATCATCAAAGAATTATACTTTATTTTTTCCATCTAAATTTTTAAATAAATTTTTTGAATAATCATTTACATCTTTTCTATACCCTCACTAATGAAATATTTCTGAATTATTTTACTTTTTAGATTTTCAAATTTTTTACCAATTCATCTTCTCTAGACAAGATTATACGCTTTCCTTTTTTATAAAACGTGGAGAATATTTTGCAAAGGTAATTATAGTTGACGTAAATTAAATGACACATAATTACGTGTCTCAAGTACAAAATTCACCCAAGTACCAATTTTGATATATCTAATTGTTTGTATGCATTTTTTTACCCGAAATGATAAGTTGCACTTTTTGTAAATTTCGTGTGATAATAATTAACTTTTTCAAATATTTTGACAAAGAAACCTGAACATTGTGAGAGATTTTAAATGAAACACAGTACATGAGCAGCTAGTATTTCATCAAATTTGTTTTTTAAAATAGTTTATGCAATTATTATTACTACTACTATATATTTTTAGCATTATAATATTTAAATCAAAAATGAAGTGTAGAAAAGATAACACTAATATTCGAAGATTATAATTTAGCATAAAGACAAACATATAAGTCATATAACATATATACAAGAATTTCTCTAGATTTTCAAGACAATGTCACATATTCTGTAACGAATTGAATTTCAATACGTAACCACTTCTACAAACAAAGTGTAGGAGTGACATCATATTGACATTTGAAAAATATAAAATACAGCAAATGTAAGAATTTTTCTATTAGTAACACATACTCTGAAACTTTTAAGTGAAATGTTATAAAACAAAACTATACTTACATGATTCTTGTATTATACTGTTTAAAATATAGGGCTCCAAAGTATTTAAATATCCAATTTATTTTAACTATCAAACATTTTAAATTTGAATACACAATTTTTAGTCGTAAAAAATGTTAGAAACATTTTAAAATGATATGTTTTACATATATTGCATACAGTTCTTCATGACAAAAGAACAAAAAAAAGTTTTAGTGCTCTCAAATCTTATACGAAATATCTTTTTATTTGAAAGAATATTTATTTGATTTTTATTTGATAGAGGACAATACATTCAAGCTCAATCTAGAAAAAAAATCCTTCTTTTTTTAACAATATCGGAGATTGTAGGAAAGATTAATAAGCTCAATAAATCATTTTTAGACCATATCCGAAAGCTAGGATTGATGTGAGAATAGTAAGGAAAGCTTCATGAGTTCAGCGAAGACTACTTGAATTGAAGTCATCTCTGATTGCTACAGCGTAAGGGACTACAATAGGTCTGAGGATCTCATCCCTATATCTGCGACCAGTCAGAGGTCCATCTCGAATGATATAGAGGTCTGTGCACCCGTCAATGGAGATGCCACCAAACACCAACACTCCCCCACCGCCAAATCTGACACTTTCGTGCACGAACGCTGGATTTTTCCTACTGCCACGGTCCCTCCAGATGAAAATACACCTATTATCAAGATGAACAGAAAACGGGACTCGTCAGAAAAAGAACATTGCTCCATTCATTTCTCCGCCAGTTCACATGCTCTGTTGCCCACTCCCTGTGGTCGCGACGAAGCCTTGATGTTAGTTTTACACATACCATCGGTCAGCGAGCATACAGACCTATACCATGAAGCCGGTTTCGGACAATCTGAGTTGAAACCGTGGTGTCAGTAGCCGAGCGAAGGTGTTGTTGGAGAAGAGTAGCGTTCATATTTCCGTGTCTCCGAGCCGTTAACACTAAATAACGATCTTCATTGGGCGTTGTTGCCCGTCTACGACCTGCCCTGGTCTTTGGCCTGCTTTTCCAGTCTCCAAAAAACGGTTCCAGATCCTGGAAATCACACTTTGTGACACTCCAAAGACTTGCGCTTCTCCGGCTTGAGTTTGGCCTCCTTCTAACCTACCAACAACTCCCCAAGCTTCTGAATCGGTTAAATGACTTCGCTGAGACATCGAACTCATCGAAACATAGCAGTCACTGAATACCGATAATCCTTGTATTCATTGTCTTTTATTCAGTTGAATGTCAAATTTCATTCACTGCCGCTGAAGAGACGTTTTTGACGTCGAGCTCAAAATTATCATACTCCACAGTTTGAAAATCAGAAAATTTTTCATTTGTGATTCTCTTCTTCCATTTTTAGCAAAAAAATTTTGTTTATATCTTTATTTTACGTAAAACTTACAATATCCTTTAATTGTTTTGAGCAGTGTATAATAGTGACAATTACATTACTCAATGAAGAAGTTTATTCTACGTATTAAAAATTTATCGAATTGTTTTATTGTAAAAACAGACAGAAGTTTTCAGTATATATATATATATATATATATATATATATATATATATATATATGTATGTATGTATGTATGTATGTATATATAAATTTCTATGACGGATACGACAGCAAACAAATAACTAAGAAAGAAACAAAAAAGAACAAAAAGACAAACATTAAGGAGACACAAAAAGTAAAAGAAAAACATTTCCGCAGAAGTAAGTATATAATTGAATAACTTTACTACAGATAATTTTAAGAAAACGTCAATTTGTAACTAATTAATTCATCAAGTTTACAACATCTTTTTCAAAAAAGAAATTATATTTTAACAAATAAAATGGATAAATAATAGTTTTTTTTATTAAATTAAAACCTTAGCAAGAATTAATCCAACAGTGTTATAATTCTGATTATATTTTTATTATAGGAATTGAATACATATTTCAAAATCATTTTCTGGAAAAAATGCCCTATCGCTGGTATTTTTCGACTGTAAAATTGAAGTTTATCCTATTATAAATGAATAGAAATAAGAGAAAATAAACTATTATCACTTTTTTTAAGCAGTTTTTCAGCAATATGATGAAAAAAAGTTAACTTTTTTATTAAAGTTACAATGATATCTTAACAATGACTCTTTATAGAAAAAAGTTACCAAGATTTCTTCCAAAAACATTAAAGATTATTATCATTACCTTTAATTAAGAGTTGATTTTTCACTGGTTTTCAAGTGGAAGTTCGTAAAAATAAAAATGATGCTGTGTAGTCTTTTTTAAAAGAAATTTGAACTTTCAAACATTAATTAAAAATTTCACTATTATGTTTTTTCGGATAATGCGAAAAAAAATTATTCTAAAATTAGTTTTTTTTACATATAAAGTTCTTATTTTTTAATTGATTGTATTTTAATTCATTAGCTGTAAAAATGTTTCTTTATCTTCATGAGAAATTTAAATTACCTTTTTTCATGGTCAAAATATCTATCAGAAATAGTATTGAGTTCTATGTTGGATTTTGAAATTTTTGGTCAGAGAGGAAACGCTTATCACATGTTTCCATGCTGAGTATGAACTAAAAATGTATTAACATAATGACCTCGATACATGATTGTTTTTAACTTGCTTTATTTGAAATATTTCTTTCCAATACATTAACATTTATCATCAGATTGATGAGTGTGACAAAATTAAATAAAGATATTAACATATAATGTGCACTACAGGCTTAAATATCTCGTTTAAATATATCTTTACGGATGAAGGCATATTTGTATTTGTCTAAGTAGTTGAGAAACCCCATTATAGATCTTGTTAAAATATTTTGACAGTGAAAAAAACAATTTTCTCTTCTTTATCTGCTTTCGTGAATTGTTGATTTTTTCAGTTCCAAATAATTTCTGGTTTCAAATAATATTTGCAAACATTAAAAAAATTTTACTTATGCAAAATGATTTAATAAATTACAATAAATAATTATTAAATTATTAATAAATCAATGTAAATAATAAAAATAAATGACATTATGAGATTATAATCAACATTTAATAATGATTTGGAGAAGTTTTGTTATTGTTGCTAATCTCAGATGTGGTCCAATTTCAATACTAGATCAACTCCACAAGTCCATAAACTGCCAGGAAACCCAAAAACATAAGGGGGTTTGAAAAAGCCTCTTTCCATTCAAAATTCAAGCAGCTCAAGATATGCTCAGGCAATGCCTGTTTAGCTATACATTTCGCGCACAGACTAAAAGTCTTTTGACCCTGCATATATTTGAAACTCCTTAGATGACCACTGGCGAAGCGGGAAATACAAGTGAAATTTTTGTATCATTATGTAATAAATTAAATTACAGAACATATATTTTTAGTTCTCTAATTAGATTTATTTTGTTCTTTGAAAGAAATGTCAATGTCTTCACTGAGTAGTGCAATGAAAAATATTTTATATATGCGAAACATGATATTTTATATTAAGCTATATTTATAATTTAAAACTGAAGTTAAAGTTTTCCATTATTATAAAATTTTGCTTAAATTTGAATATAAATCAACACAAAACATAAAAACTTGTTAAATTAAAAAAAAAACTATTTAATGTCTGTATGTGCTTATTATTATTTTTTTTAACAAACATTCATTTATTATTCTAAAAACATCATAATTAACAATCATTATGTTTCTGATAGCATTAAGAATATGGAAAATTTAGATAAATTTATTCAATAAAATTTTTAGGTGCATTAATTAATAAACTAAATTAGAAAGACATCACGTTAAATATGGTTAAATCTCCTTAATCTATTAATTGAACAGGGAAAACATTCTATGAATAGAATATTTTGTCAATGAGCGATGTGTTCATGATTTTGATATAATAACATGAAAACATTTACTTAACTAAAGTTTTCTTTACATTGAACGATATGTGCAAATGGTAATTATTAATTCAAATTGGTTTTTAAAGTTTTTGTAAAAAAACATGGGGTTTATTCATTATGAAAATGCAACCATATTTTAAATGAGTTGAACTAATATACTTTTGTAATATTGTTTTTCTCTTCGCCTTTACGTTTTGAGTAAAAAAATATTTTAATTCATTAGTTATAAAGCATAAGGCTGACTGGAAGAAATAAAACTATTCCATGACAAATATGCGTCATTGCACTAATGGAGTAGGCGTTTCTTTGAGGTCGTTACCTCGGAAGTTATATACATTATTTTATTGTTTAGTTTCAAACGGCTTGATGCTAAATATTCACCGTCATTATGAACAGGGCCGTTCACTGGCTTTTCTCTCATCAAAAGTAAATAAAACAATCCTCTCTTGAACGCTGTTCAACTTCTATTTTCCTATGAGGAATATAATATGAAGTAGAAGAAAAAAAAGGATTTTAATTAGAACCTGGATTTTTCTGATTAAAAAATAGACGCTTGGAGAACATTTTTAAAGTTTTTAACTCATGTTTTATCATTAATATTGTGATTTCATGTCATTTCAGGGAAGCAAAATATATAGAGCCCTAAATTTACTATGTATATACTTCCAAATGCAAAAAGATGTCATCGCCCATCATAACAGTGTGGCCTTCTTCAACATTTCTTTAATGTAATAACGACGTAAAATTGTTTAAAGAAACTCAAAATTTGAAAATAGCGAAAATTATTAATAATAGAGGGATTAAGATGACTTGGATATGTGCTAGAAGTTTATCCAATTCATTTGTAGCGCTTTTTCAAGTACTAAATTACCATATAACTTAAATAAAAGAAATACAAAAAAGAAAGTTATTTCATTTCTAAAAGAATTATTTTTGCATATCTTTTCAGATTAGAAATATTATTAACTTTTTCTTGAAATAAATTTGTAGAATATTTGCAGCAAGTAAAACATTTTCTCCATATTTTCAGTTAGATATGAATTATTAACCTTGTTCTTTGATTTAATATATTTTTAAAAAATATTTAATTATCCCAGAATACACATTCTGGAATTTAGTTCTTAGATATTTTTCAGTTTAATAGTATGAAACATTTTTCAATCAGCATTAATGGTTGCTCTTGACTGTATTCAAACCTAGAAGGAACAAAAGTAAAAATGAAAGATTATATTGATTTAGTGTTTACTTTCCTTCGAATAAATATTTACGAAAAAAATATAGTTTTTACAAACATAATTTTGTTACTTTGAAATAAATTTATTTTCAAATTAGTGTCGCGCGTTGAAAAATATGGATATAAATGTAGCAATTGCGTAAAAATAAAATTTCTTTCTCGCTGCTTTTAACTACGTGTTTGTTACTGCTGCAAAATTATTCTTGGACAGTTATGTACTTCATTAATAATTGAGTTTTGCATGCTTGTCTTAAACAGTAAAATAAAAAGTCGCTAAAATGAACTAATATTGCTTAGAAAAATTTGAAAAACAACCTCACAAAACTAAATACTTATTCTCAATAATATTTAATTAAAATTTACTTATGTGAAAATCATCACTCGTCGAGTGTTACTTTCTTAAAAATAAATTATAAGTAAAAGAAATACAATCAGAACCACATGTACATTCTTCTCGTATACATTCTCCACTAGTTCATATATTTTTTAGTTTTAAATATAACAAAATTTTTTTTACATAATCTAACTTTTAATTTACATATTATTGAAGTTATAAGGATTTTAAAGGTTTTATGAGTTGATGCATTTTTTCTAAATGAATTTTCCCGAATAAGGCATGTATATTCTATTCAAAAAAAATTGTATGCTCATATTATTGTCATGAACGTAAATTTTACGGTTTGTATATATATATATATATATATATATATATATATATATATATATATATATATATATATATATATATATATATATATATATATATATATATATATATATATATATATATACATATATATACATATATATATATATATATATATATATATATATATATATATATATATATATATATATATATATATATATATATATATATATATATATATATATAATATATATATTTACAGTAATGTCCACTAGAGTCCCTTGCCACCCTCTTAATTTCGGAACGGCTGCTGCTATATTCATAAAAGTGATGTCTAGGTATAGTAAAGTTGCCATGCGCTTTTGAATGAAACCACATACCACGCCACCTGGTGGAAAACTGTGGAGTTAGCTTTCGTATCTCGAAAACGGAACGAGATAGGGAAAAAATGTGATTTTCAAAGTTTTAGAGCATCCTCGATTTAGTACGAAAAGATACCTTGTAGGCATTAATGTGAAGAATACAACGGTTAAAACGCGCATTTGCTGTTTCATGCTGTGACGTGCACATCGTACGTATAAATATTTGAAAAACAAAGAATTGTTTTCTTTCACCACTAGCCGTGAAGGCAAACGATTTACATTTTTGTGATTACATTTTTCACTTTTATTTCAAAATGGGAAGAGCCGAAGTATTAAAAACTATTTCAACAATTTGTATGCAGAATGCAAATACTTAAGAAAAGTCATGCCTGTTTACCTGAAACAGCTATAAAAGTTGTTTCAGGTAAATCTTGTACATTTTCTTGGTAATACCCGATTTTGTGGAGAGCCTGCCGTTGTTTAATCTTAAGAATCTATTGTTTCAACATGACGGCGCGCCTGCTCACTAGACATCTCCAGTGAAGCATTACCTCGTCAATGAATTTGGTAACCAAATACTAGGGTATGGCGGTTTCAAAGAGTGACCTCCACGTTCTCCTGATCTGACTCCACTGCACTTTTTTCTGTGGGGATACTTGAAACAGCAGGTGTACGCGACTCCTCCACAAAAATTGCAGGACCTTAAACGACACATTACGGTCGCGTGTTCCAACGTGTGCAACGTAATCTTCAAGCGAGGATTCAAATGTGCATTGCCACTGACGGTGAGAAGTTTGAATATCTTAAATAAAGTATATTGTTATAACTATTTGTTTTTTTTTTCCCTTTCTTAGATCGTTTTGTCACGTCACAGCACGAAACAAAAAATGCGCGTTTTAATCGATGTATTCTTCACATTAATGCCTACAAGGTATCTTTTCGTACGAAATCGAGGATGCTCTACTACTTTGTAAATCACTTTTTCTCTCTATCTCGTTTCGCTTTCAAGATAGGAATGCAAACTCCGCAGTTTTCCACCAGGTGGCGCAGTAGTCTGTTTCAGTCAGTAGCGTAGGGCTACTTTACTATACCTAGACACCACTTTTATAAATATAGTAGCAGCAGTTCCGAAGTTAAGAGGGTGGCAAGGGACTTTAGTACATACTGTATACACACACACACACACACACACACACATATATATATATGTATATATATATATATATATATATATATATATATATATATATATATATATATATATATATATATATATATATATATATATATATATATATATATATATATATATATATATACAAATTAAGTTATTATTTTTAAGTGATTTTAAAACTTTTACAGTTATAATAAATGATTAAATAATGCTTTAAAGCATGATGTATATGAGTTTCTGTATGTAAAATTATTTACATAAAAAATGAATTAAATGTAAGGTTAAAGATTTTTACTCCTTAAGCTCAACATAAATTAGCATTAAAATTTATAAGTATATTTCTACAAAAATATTTTTTGCAAAATTGTTTAAAAGGTAATTTTTTTAATTACGAAACTCTTAAATTAAAGATATTTCTTGGGAATGACTAAACTTCTATATGATTACAAAGTTAAAATTTGGGAAGATTTTTGAAGTAAATTATGAAGCAAATTCTAATTTTTAATCCATTTTAATTAATTATTAAAATATTAAAATAATCTCAAGTATTTAAAGTTATTATGAAAATGAAATTAAATTTTGTAACAAAAATATCCACTTTATATAGAGCTAAGCTAAATTTACAAAAAACATACAGGAAGACATTATAGATTAGACTTTTCATATTAAGGATAAAAATTTAAACATAATTTTGTCTCCTGAAAAAATATTCATGTAAATTTCGTTTCTAATTTCACGATAAATAATTTTGTTTATTATTTTGTATGAAGGAATGTTGAAATAAAACAATATTTCCTACAATTTATAACAAAATGTTAAATAAATTTATTTGACACTCATATTTACATTTATACTGATTTTAGAGCATAATTATTTGTCGCATAATAAATACATGTGAGAGTTCATCTATTATGCTTTTTAAATTAATACAATATGAATAAAATTTTTTAAATTTTATCAAATAATCTAAATATTCTCTCAACATTTGACGAATTTAAGTATAAAATATCATAATATAAATTGCAAGTAATTTAAACTTAATTCAATGCTTTAAAATTTTCCATAATAATGCATAGTATATTTACATTTCAAAAGTGTTTCATGTGTAATGTAAAACAATAAAACATGAATAATATATATATATATATATATATATATATATATATATATATATATATATATATATATATATATATATATATATATATATATATATATATATATATATATATATATATATATATATATATAGATATAAACTTCTTTCTTTCAATACCATTTTTCTTAATTAAATAACATGTATGTTTAGTTAACAAATGTCAGCATGTTATATAATAGCTTAACTTTATGATTTATTTATTTTGAAAAATGTATTTCATTCATATGAAAACATTTAAAAATTTACCGCATATATTTCTGCTTATAACTTTTGCACATATTTAGCTAATCACAAATAAATAATTTATGATTTTGATTCAAAGACAATAAAATACTGTTATATGTGTTTAACTAAATGTGACATTAAGAAATACCATATTTTATATTAAAAATTGCTACATTCAATATATATGGTATTTTTATAGAGCAATATATTTTGATATTGAGATGATGAAAGACACATTTATATGATAAAAATGTCAAATATGAAACATTTATATAAATAATAACAGTTTCAGTGATAATACTCTTACATGAAATACAACCTTGAAATATTCATTGATGTATATTAAGTGCCACAACATACATCCCATCTTTTCTCAGTACAACAGAAAATGAGATTTTAAATAAATATGACACATGAGGAATTGTTCACAGAACACCAATATGGAAGAGGTAAAAAGGGAAGAATAGTTGATCAGTTTCTTGATTAAAGTTATTTTTTTATTTCAGATTGTCGCCTTAATAACTATCTTTATCTTCTCAAACATATAACATGCCAGCCCAATTAGACGAGAACTGTACTTTCAACAGATATAGGTTTCATAAGTATCTGGAATGTGAAAAAGACTTTTCAAATATCATTTTCAACATCATATGAAACATATGACGTTTTTTCCTTCGATTAAGCCTTCTTGAACTTTAGTGCTAGATGTTGAAACTTCGGCTTGTACAGAAAGTAGCGAGCAGATGAAAGTAATGATAGTTCCTATAATAGCTAGATAATACGTCCATCCTGTAAAAATTTGAGTTTATATACTTTATTAAATAAAAAACTAAAATAGTTAAATATCATTTACAATAAAAGAAGTAAAAATTTCTTGTCCTGAGGTAGCTAAACATTAAGATGAAAAACATAAATTCTAATATTTGTTTAGCAATCATTTTTATAAATCGCATTTGACACCTTGAAAAGGATAGCTGAGAAGAAAAAGAATATTATAATGCGTTTAATGATTTATAACATGTCACCTTACCGATGAATTTTCATTTGCAAGTGTGGAAACCTCAAAAACTATCAGAAATCTCAACAGACTTACATACATAAGTAGAAACGCAATACCCAATGTCTGTTGTTCCACAGTGGTTGGGTTCGAACCATGGATTTTCTACTTGAAATAATTTTATTCTACTATTAGTACATGGTAAACCAAATTTTAATCATATCTGTCACATTTTGTAGTATAATAAATTTTTTATCTATAATACAGTACACAAATACACATTCCTTTTTAATTTGTACCCCAATACCGTATGCAATTAAGTTGCATAAAAAAGTTATTCAGAAATGTTATTCAAAAGTCAAAATTGTAAAAAACGAATTATTAATATTTGCTTCTTTACACGTTTTAAAAAACTTTAGAATAGTTTTTATGTCCCAAGAAACTACTTTTTTAATGTCTCTTCAAAAGTTAGAAGAAAAATAAAGTTCATAAAAATATATTAACATTGCATAACATAGTTTTAAAAATTATTACAATACTTTTTCTGAACATTTATGCTATTAAATTTTATAATAATTATTATTCCATTTATAGTATTTTCTTATATTTAAATATTTTATAATCTTACTATTTATATCATTTATAATGATTTAAATATTAGATAAAATCTAAACTGTAACCATCGATATAAATATTTCTTAAGGTAAATGAACTTATACGCACTTAAGGTTAATATACTAAATATCTTAACGTAGATACGTTATCATTTTGTCAATAATTTAATGCATTTTTACTTACACCATCAAGAGAAATAAATATCAATAGACTTATAATTACATTGATGAAGTTAGTTTTCTCTTGATAATACATATAATAAACAAATTTTCCATTCACTTGTTTGGACATTTTGTTTTAAAATATAAATGACACATTATTAAACAAATAAAACTACATTTACTGTAACTTGATTTATCTCTAAAGAATTGAACTTGTACAAGTTTTTATTTTTGTTATTCGTTCTGTAAACAATATTAATAACAAAGTAGAATTATATCAAATTTAAAATAATTTATTTAATAAAGAAAACATATTCAAATTGATCATCGTTCACTTCCCACAAAAACAGTAGAAAAAATGTTTTTACAGCACACACTGTTTAAAAAACAATAATTGGAAAAGCGCAATAATTAATAACATGCTATTACGAATAAATAACTACTACTTAAAACTTTTGGTGTCTTAACATTTTGCTACTTAATTTTTTTTCCATTGCCATCAAATATAGAAAGAATATGGATTAGACTATATTTATGCAAAAATAAAACTGTATGAAAAGTAAAGGGTTCTTCCGAATAAATTTGTAAATTAATTTAAAATACTGAAATTTTTAAATTCATTATGTTTTCTGTTAGTAAGATTTCACTAATATTATATTTATTATTAAAGGAGATCTATATTTGCGAAAGATTTGACACCACTTAGGGAACAACATAAGAGTTGAAAGTTGTTGCAAGACATTTTTTAACTTACACTGTGTTTGTTATTATTTCTCAGAAGACTCTAGATCGGTAGGAAGTAAATTCACGTGTCGCAAAGTAGGAATTCTGGAAAACTCCCAACCACTCATCGTGACAATTATTCTTATGGAAATAATAAACACAATACTCCTTTCCTGTAGTTTAAATGTGGATGGGATCAAACTCGGGTCACCAACTATAAAAAATGCAGTCCTACAGCTAATGGTGAATCTATAGTTGTGAATGATTTGACAACGCACAGCAGACATCCTAAATAGTTGAATGCGTATATTTGAGTACGTGTATTTGACTTCACTCAGAATTTTTACTTATAGTGGGGAAAATTCGTATTTGGTTAGAGAGAAAACCTGTGAGAAACGCGCACAAGCACCTACGCCGACAAATGTATGCGTAGGAAGCTAAAACACAACTACGATTTCCCACTGTTTAATAGTGGACGAGATAGAACTCGAAACCTTTTATTCAGGATCTTAACCAATCACCATGGAGGGGCATAGGGAAACATTTCACCAAATCCGGTATATTCGAGGTGGAAAATGACGTCATAATAAATAAATTTTTATTGGGATTTAAAAGATTTCTAATAAGTGGAAACCTTTGAAGATTTTGGGACAATAAATTTATTTTGAAAAATTATATCTAGGAGTATTTGATAAAATAAAATAAAATTTGGAAAGCAAATTTTACTGTACATAAAATGGAAATGAAAAAGATAATTGCTTAAATAAATTAAAACTTAAAAAAAGTTTTAGTAAAAATATTAAGCATTTAAAAAAATAAAAATATAAATAAAAAAAATACGTGAATTAACATAACTTTTAATTAAATAACGAAATATGAAATAAAAAGTATATTTTTTAAATACATTCTTCTCTATATGTTAAACAATAAATGCACATTATTTTTGCCTTGAAATGTTTACTTTATTAGTTTAAACCACTACTTTACCATAGAATTTATAAATCAATATTTAACATGAATAAAAAAGTTCAGTAAAATCAAAGTACTTTGGAAAGTTTTAAAAAATGAAAATTAATTCATTATTTTTTTTTATTGTTTTATGTTGAAGTTATAAAGGACCCATAAGAATTTAAAATTATTATTAGTAGTACTTTAGAAAAGATAAGACAGAATTTTAAAAGTTAAGAATTAATACAAAAGTACATTTAGCTGCAGTTAATTTTAGACAAAACTAAAATAAAAATGAGAAAAATGGAACCATTATTTCTCGGAATTAATTTTGTGTAAGGAAAATTCAAATATTATACAACTCTAAAACTATGCAATTTGTAATGGTGATGTTAAGCAAGTCAGCCGAAAAATATATACATAAATAGTATAATTTTTACCTATAGTGCAGTCTCCAATGTAATAGGGTCCTGTTTTGTTACCGCATACCATTTGGATTCGTCGGCTACCCCATCCAGCTGGATAAAGTACTAATCCAAGTATAAATAAAATCCCTAAAATATATAAATATTTATCACATAATTTATAATGAAAACAAAATTAATTGTAATATCAAGTTTTTCCTTTAAATTATTGTACTTAGATGTCATTCAAGAAGTTTTCATATAATAAAATTAATTATTAAATTTTGAAGTAGTGAGATTAAGTTCGGTCGTTTTTTAAAAAGTTCAGATGTAAGTCTGAAGCATTTTTTGTTGATGAATACCATTGGGTATTAAAATTGTTTTAACAGGGAAAATTTTTAAATTATATTTATGAATTTAAGTTACGTATTTAAAATTTAAGTGTAAAATAAATTTACATTATTGCTAACTATTTATTTTATGCAAATTAGCACGTTAGTTTTATATAACATGAGCAGCATTTGCAATAACTCTATTACCTCTTGCAATTAATTCTTATTAGAAATACAAATATATATAAAGAACAAGAATCATATAATAATTCTATGATTGCAAAAGAAAGAAAATTTTTTATTGAAATATTTTATTGCAACAAAATTTATTGAACTTACCAAGGTCACAAATATGCGCTTTTAGTAATAACGGAAAAACGTGGAAAAATAGAAGTTATAATTTAGAAGGCCTTATAATGTCTATGATCTATTATTAGAACATTTTCTAATATTTCTTTTTTAATTACAATCACATTGGTCCTATTCAAATTTGTAGTGAAATATGATATTTCAAACAATTATATCATCAGCAAAATGTTTCTCTATTAAAATAACTTAGAATTAATTAATTAATTATTATAATAATGCAACAATAGAATTTAAATAAAATTTTTGTGCATTTTACATACATGAGGCTACCATTTAACTCCTTCACTTGAATATTACTACAATTTTAAAAGTAAATATTTCGCAAGATTAAATGCTTTTAATTGAAATTACGAATAATATATTTTTAATGTTATTACTATTTCACTAAATAATGAATAATATGAAAGAAGACTACGATATAAAGTTCTTTAAAAAAGATAAAAGTTTAACACGTGATGATATATAATTTATTCTGTTCCTTTCTCTCATAGGTTTAGAAAAAAACATTTTGCAGTAGGCAAATTATTATTCAAGCCTGAGTTTCAGAAAACTCGTGATTAACAATAAAATGCTAACATTTCTTTTTAAAAAACGCCGCTTCTGTTGAAGACTCACCTGCAATTGCTTGCATCGTTCCAGAAACAGTAAACATAGATTTCCTAAAAACACTTCGAATGCAACAGCACGACAAAGACGTGAGAAGAGTAAATGACAGTAGCCCCAAGCCACAAGCAAAAAGAACTAGAGCAGCTTTCCAAAAATTAGGAAAGTCTTCAGAGGGCATACTGAAGCTAGTAACGAAGGGAGCGCAGTTTTCAGTAAAAAGTTGATCAATTTCATGAAGTTTAATGCAGCCATTATATAGTCCTAAAATTAAAATAAAAAAGGCTTATAAGTTAATACAACTTTAGAAGTGCATCAAACAAAAATACATGAAATAAAGAGATTTTGTATTTGATTAAGTATTTTATAACAACTAAAAAGCCAAGTAATAAAAAATTTTAAGTTTTCTAAGCTATTAAATTAAATGTTATAAACTCTGTGCCAAATAAAGTTATCACATGATACATACAAGTATGTTCATACTGGCACACATACTGACGTTTGCGTGCCTCAATATGAACATATATTTATATGTATTATGGGGTATGTATAACGTCTTTAAATTAAAAATGATACATTATTTAAGCATTACTCTCATTTAAGCCGATTCATAATTACTGTTACTTAATTAAAATTTAAGAATCTTATGTTATTATGTTACGATTTAATCGAAAAAATATGACTTATATTGCTTTTAAATATCAATTAAATGTAAACGATTAGTATTCAGTGGTCATTTAAATTTTAACTTATACAAAATATCTTGAACATCTACAAATTGAATGTGAGTGAAATTGATTTTTAATCAATAAGAGGGAAAACGTAATTTATTTTTAATTTTGATTCATTTTGATAAATAGACAAAGATAATAAATTAATTCCGTTGATTTGAGATAAACAGAATAACATCTTTTGTTTAATAGAATATAAAAATCTATCAAGGAGAACTTAAAATGGATAATGTAAAATGCTTAAGTGTATTTTCCATGTCGCATCACAAATTTCTCAATTTTATTCAATATCACTTTGACTGAATGTGTGATTCCGTAAGCTTCTCAAATGATATAAATCAATAAAATATGATATAAATCAAAATTGTTTTGTTACCGAATTGTTTCCATGGAAATTTGAATGATTTCAATTCAAATGTTGGGTATCTTTCTCAAAATCATTCAGAAAGTTTATTCATTTTGCTTTTAAATATGTTTACTTAACACAGGTTAATTTTGAGACGTGTATATTCTGTAAATGCTTTTCTGAAAATTTTAATAAATATCTTTAGTTACGTTACTTTCTATAATAATGCACTGTTATTAAATATAAATTGAAAATGAAAAGACATACTGTATTAATAATAATAATTATATTATAAAAAAGAAAATTAAGTAATTTCCATATGGAAATGAAATACAAAATTTTTAAGAATGTCTATTTATTTATATATTGTAAATTATTGTTGTGTTCTCGATTTCATAAAACTCAATTGACAAAGGTAGTTTGTAATTTTGCATGTTGAGATAAGCTGTAACTTTTGACAGAGATTTATGACAAGTTAATTATATTCTCAACATTTCTATATTCTGGTGTAGCAATTTATCTGGCGTTGATTTGAGAGAGAAAGCTGTACAGTTGAATAAATTTCGTACAAATGTTTAAATTGAGATTATGTGATGAAAAGCAACTCAATTACATTAAAACTGATTTTAAAATTTGTTTCTGTAGTTTTTAAACTTTACTTAATTTTTTAATTCTAATTTTAATTTAAAATATGAAATAAAATATTTGCTTGCATAAAAAATCTTGTTTTTCACTTTTTTCATACATTTGAATAATTTATCTTAAATATGAATTTCCATAAAAAAGAGGTTCATTATAATAAATTTTAAATTTTACTTCATTTTTCAATTTATTATGTATTATATTTTAAACAGAATACTTAAGGTGGCTAAATTATTTAAGATTCAAAAGAAATATTAAATAACTGTAAAATAATATATTAATAATAATAAGCATGAAACACGCATTATTTTTATGATATATTTTTATATAGATAGATAAATATACCAAGAGAGAATTTTGGATTTTGTCAATCCCAGGAAATTCCATACTGTAACTGCTGCATATCACATAAATATAACAATAGGTTAACAAATTTACAGCAAAATTAAAATTTCAGTAAAAAGATTTTGTTTGTTTCATTAAGTAATTCGAAAGTTTCCAATATTTATTTTATGGCAATAGATATTAATCGAAATTGAATTTTAAATTTGAAAAAATATTTTCTGCATGTTAAATGTGTTTAAGTGGCATGTAATGTTCAACTTATTCGACCAACTTTCATAAAGCTTAGAAAATATTTCAACTAAAACTATGCTTTAGATGTATAGAACAATTATCAATATTTCTTAAAAGAAAGACATGTTTATGCTTACTTTGT
This sequence comes from Latrodectus hesperus, assembly GCA_037975125.1. NCBI lineage: Eukaryota > Metazoa > Arthropoda > Arachnida > Araneae > Theridiidae > Latrodectus > Latrodectus hesperus. The sequence continues at coordinate 11,271,373 of JAJQOW010000015.1, read as the reverse complement.
GTGATGAATTACTTTATAACCTTGTAAAAATTTTCATTTTTCGGAAGATATGAACATGAAAAATATATTAATCATAATTGAATGTTTTACTCATTTTTTATAGATGCTTAGTTATTTTTCTTAATTTTTAATTTTGATTTTCTGTGGGATATGTCTATATTATATAAAAACATAATATTTTGTAAAACTTATAATGTATCACTAATGAGGACATATGAAATATAAAAACTTGTGGACACATAAAAACTTGTGAGGACATACTGATACTTTTCCCGTTTACATAAATTCAAATTTACTATTTAGTAAAAAATGATTTTATGAACTGTACTTTTTCCTTATTAATTTATAATTTTTGAAAACTTAATTAAAAAATAATTCATTAATATAAATGATTAACTTACAATGCTGATTTAACTCTTTTTATAACATTTTGAATGAAATAAAGTACAAACTAAATAATTTAATTTTAAAAAATCCCATCAGGTTTTAAAAATTTCTGCAAAAGTATATTATTCAAATAATAAGTTATTTATAAATGAAAGTTTTCCTTCATTCATAAAGATCACTCTGAGCTTTGGTCAAACAATGCGTAGGTTCGATACCCTTCTCTGCTACGAATGTTTGTGATGGTTCACTTTAAACAATGGGTGCTGATTGAATTAGACCATGAGTTCAAATGGAAAATTGTAATGAGGACAAAACAATTTTTTATAAAGATACAATCATTTACCTTTTTTGATAGATGAGTTTCGGTCAGTAAATTCCACAAATTCCTTAACCTACGCACTTCATTTAAGCTAATCAGTATTTTTAATTTTTTCTGCAGTTTTACTTTAACCTGAAAACTTTTTCATGTTTTTGTATCTTTTATCGCCCATACTGTCGAGGTGAAAGCTGAATAATCAAAAGTATAGAACTCTGTTAAATAGTTCACAAGTTCGACTCCCCATGTATGTGAACATTTTGTTAATCGGTCATTAATATCTACAAATGCCAAATATCACGCTCTGTATATCACAATATTAGACGCTCAAATATCACAATGGGTACGCCATCTTAAATCTTTATTTTACAAAAGTATAAAATTGAATTATTAATTTTTGAGAAGTTTTAAATACATAGTAATTATAATTGACAAAAATTAAATTAATATAAAATAATATTAATATCGTAAAGCAGGAAAACAATATTGAGAGCTTATAAAACTATATTTTTCATTTCACAGGTTTATACACGTAGGCTATGTATTACAAATGTAAGGAATTGGTATTAAATAAAGATGATTTTCATATCACATTCGGAAATAATAGAAATATTTTTTTCATATGTATTTAAACTCCAATGAAATAAACTTCTTATTTAGTTTCTTTCAGTTTTTTTATATTAATTACTGACGCCTATTATTGTAAGTAAATTATCCACTATTATCTTAATTATGTTATACGTATATTAATTATTATTTAAATTTTTTTGCTACTGTTTATATTCTAAATATTAAGTATATAGCATATTACTTTTTAAATATTGTTAGATCTGAGAGTTTTATATTTGAACGCTTTGAAAATTTTTATTTACTTTTTCACATTTTATATAGTAAAACAGAACAAGTGCATTTAGTAAAAATTTAAAGGAATTAGTTATTTTCCTTAATTATACAAAAAAATAGTTTTATTCACCAATCTTCTTTATACTATACAATTCACACCAAATTTATTTGGATTTCTTACGCTCTAAATAGGTATAAGTGTATTTCTTGAAATTTTCGAAATTTTTATAAACTTAAAAAACAGTGCATTAAATTATCGATTCGTCAAATTTAGACATAAAGTAGGTAAGCTAATCTTCTTTTTGCCCTTTCACTTATGCAATGCTCTTTTGCTGACAATAAATTATGGGATAAATCCTGGCATTTTTCCAGTTGAAGGCTCAGCTCTACTGATGAAATGGTACACACACGATCTGGGCTTTTTTATACACCAGTTTCCTAATGAAGAAACGGAGGGGATTTGAAGGATGGTTTAACTCTTTCCCTGTTAACGATATTGATGATATACTGGAGCAGTTTTTGCCCTCGCGTAATGTTTATCACATTTATTTTTTGGAAAGTCTATGACCAAATGGAATATTTAGGTGAAAAAATTGAATTTTTGTATATAAGTAACATAGTGACATGCAACAGCATTTATTAAGAAATAATATATATATATATATATATATATATATATATATATATATATATATATATATATATATATATATACATATATATATATATATATATATATATATATATATATATATATACATATATATATATATAAATGTATGTACATGTATATAATACAAATGTATAGATAGGTATATATATATGTGTGTGTCATTACTCATATTAAACTTAATCTAATATAATTATAATAATAAATAAGCAAACTTATATGTTATTAACTATTATGGTATATTATAATTATTATATATATATATATATATATATATATATATATATATATATATATATATATATATATATATATATATATATATATATATATATATATAATTATATATATATATATATATATATATATATATATATATATATATATATATATATATATATATATATATATATATATATATATATATATACCAAAGTGAATGAGAAGTCTGAAGCATGGTTAATTTTTGAATCTTTGCCTCATATTTCTAAACAATTAAACAAGTACACAACTGGTAATTTTTTGTGTTAAAGCAATCCGAATGTGCAATTTTAATGTAAAAGTATTTTTTCTGATTTAGTATTCAATAAACTCACGCGTATATAGTCTCTTAGAAAACGAAAATAAAATTTTTTTGTCAAAAGTAATGGTTAATGGTTATTATTTGCAATTATCATGAAATTGTTAGCATGTCAAGGAATTTGGGAATCAGCAACATTTTGGAAACAATTTGGAGCTGATACCTACTTCGAATGAGAAAAACATTTTAAATTATTAAACTACATTTAAATCAGAAAATTCTTTTACAAGAAAGGCAAAATAAATGATCATGAAACCAAAATAATCCTTATGTGTTAGAAAGTACTACCTAAGTTAAATAACTTTGGTTCACATGCGAAAGAATGAAATTTTAAGTGCTTAGTTAAAATTTGAGAAAATGTAACCAAAGTTATTTGGGTAAATAAGGCACAAGCAATAAAATACTGTGTGTATTTCATTTACTTAATTTGTTTAGTACTATTTCAGAATGAGGTTAAATTTCATGTGTGCATTTCACTTATGAAGTAAAAATCTAAGTGCTGATGCATGCGTGGCAACTGCGCCAGAGCTCAGGGTTCAAACGGCAGATGACACTTGTATGCTAACATGAAAGGATATGAGTAAATATCTCTGGTTAAACGGCATCACAATATTCTCTTAAAATTCTTACATCTAGGTCAATCGTTTAGCAACCATGGACCACATGTTTTCTATCCGCGAGAAATCCGGAGAGTGAGCCAGCTAGAGAAGCAATTTAATCGGCCGTTGACCATGAAACCTTGGACAATGCGTGCCACGTATGGTCGCTCATTATCCCGTTGAAATATGGCTGTGGGCAATCCCTGAAGGTAACGAAGGACAACTAGCTCCAACACTTGTGATTTGTAGTGCTGGCAGTTTAAAGTACAGGCAATGCGTACTAGAAGAGTACGAGAGTGATATCCAATACCGCCCCATACCATAATACCCGGTGCAGGATTAGTGTGGCGGTGCATAACGCAGCTGTTCAGCATCCTCTCTCCACCGTCTTTCCAGACTCGAATGCGGCCATCGTGGTGTGCAGACAGAAGAGTGACTCGTCAGTAAAAACAATTTCATTCCATTTTGAAGTCTACATCCTTCTTTCATCGCATCATTGGTGGTGGCGACGTCTGTGGTTCTATGTGAAGGGTAGACGAAGCAATGGAGTCTTGCGGTCAGACCACTCTGCTGTAAACGACGTCGAATGGTATGCTCAGACACTGGATTATGCGTTACAGACTGAATGTGCTGTGATATGACTAAGCGATTCTTCACTACCCTGCGAACAATTTGCCTGACATCACGTGAAGTGATGCACTGAGGTGGATGCGATCGAACACTTCTGTCCGTCGTACCTTCCTACATCCATCGATCCCATATCCGCTTTACGGTTATTTGGTTTGGTCCAACACGACTACCAATTTCCCTGAAAGATAGTCCACAATCTCGGTAGGCCACTATTCTTTCTCTGTCGAACTCGGATACTTGATCAAAAAATGATCGCTGCTTTCATCAAGGCATAATTGATCTTTTTTTGTGAAAAAAATCACAAGAAAAACACAATTGTCGAACTTGAAATCGCCAAAATTTCCAAGAGTTAAATAACACTTTGAAGTAGCGCCATAGGTACACGTGATGTGGGTCTACTCTGAAATTATAATCATTTGCATATCTCACTTCTGCTAATGCATGCTGTAAATTTCATGTTATTTGCAAGCTTCCTTTAGGGTGTTGTATTAAGTTTTGTATAAAGGAATTAAAGACAGGATTTGAAAAGGAAATAAATCCAGTTATTTATATCAAATTGTTTAAGAAGAAACTGCTTACTAAAGTAATTATAATAAAGCTTTATAAAACTATCACTAAGCCTTTAGTAGCATATAGTGAATTTTGAACTATGACAAATAATAGAAAATGCACAACTTTTTAATTTCTAAAAAAGTTTTACGAATTTTTAAAATTATAAATTTTAAGAATTCTTAGTGGAGAGATAGAAATAATAATGAACTTTCTAAATCAATGAAACGAGAAATTATCATTCGATTTATTAAATCTAGATGTCTAGCATGGTTGGGTCATAGTTGTTGTCAACCAAAAAAGGTATGACAACAACTATAAATTGGAGGATTAGAACTAAAAAACTAACAGGGAAATCCAAAATAATAATTAGATGATAAAAACAAAGAATTAACTATCATGAAAATAAAGAACAAGAAATTTTAGGTCAAGAAAATTTGGAATGACATAGTTAAGAAAGTCAAGGCCCACCCTGGACTTTAGAACTTTGAAAGAAGAAGAAAAAGTTAAACTTTTTATGAAATTCATAATTTGTATGAAACTATTTGCATTAATAATTTTAAAATTCATTTAAAAATTTGGTTTTTTATTCAATAAATATCTTTTATATGTGATGAATGTATTCTTTTTCCCAACTCATGACACTGAAATATTTATTTCATTATTGTATGAAAAAAGATTCATATAACATTCACAGACATCTTGCCATAATCTCGTATTAATTTCAAGTTTTACACATGTAACTTTTATCATATTTCCCATTTTCAGCACCAAAAATATTTGTTGTCTTCATATTACTATAAAAAACTCTTTAATTTTTGCATGTAAAAAACAAAAATTATTGCATGTAAAAAACAAAAATATTAAATAAACTGTAATTATATATGATACAGTATTTGATTTCTTTAAAATAAACTTAGACGTACACAATTAAAAAATATAATTGTAAATAATCTTTTGTGTAAGCAACAAGACAAATTAGAACTTAAATAAATGAAAAGAAGCAAGTGCTATTACTTTAATTACTTTATTCTACTTTAATATTTATATTTAACTTAGATTCGACGAGAATTTCTGAGACATTTGCAGCATTTATTAAATCAAAAGCTTCAAAGCTGAAAAGGAACTTTCGACAGAGGTCCTTTCTAGTAATGAGATTTTAATTAGGTAATATTAGTGAGATCGAACTTTGGACTTTTCGACAATTAGGAGGAAATAAAGAGAAAGAGGAAGCGTTTGTAACAAGAAAAATTAATTTACGTCTTGCGCTGTCCACAAATAAGCTAAGAGTGTATATGTAGGGTTTAACACAGGATTCAATCAAAGGTATGTAAAAATAAAATGTTTTAACGATTGATGATTTAATTTTAATGATTTCTCTCTTAATGAAAAGAAAATGATGACTGCATACACAAACACACATATATGTACGTATATTATATCGATATAAATATGTGAATGTTAGAAAACAATATATTAGAAAATAAAAAAACTTGACGTTAAATTATGTTCCGACATTAATTTCAATACTTTTATTAATTCATAAGCCAAAGATAAAAAATTATTAAATTAAAATTTTTAAATAATCTATTACCAATAACAGCTGCTTTTATGAGGCAATTTACATAAAAGCGCCCTTTTTTAAGAATTAAGACAGCTATTGTGTTTTTTGATTACTTAGTTAGTACAAATATAAACTGAGAATTATAAGCTAGGAAAGAGAAAGCAAAAAGGGAAAATTTTAAGGCATTTGTAAAGAGACTAATGAAAGGAGTTAAGTGGAGGCTGTTTCACCAATTATGGCATGGATCAAATGATAAAAAGCGATACTTAAAATTAGTGTCAAAAGTAAACAAATGTTATATGAATGTATAAATTCGTTCATACAATTAAAGAAAAACTTGTGTAACATAAAACTATATAAACATTTAAATAAAATATTATAAAACCATCTGTGCAATTTTGTAAGCATCTCTTGAAGAATATATACTCGATTACAAGGCGACTACCAAAGTTTTTGAAATATTTGTTTTGAATTGAATGAAGTGAGAAGAGGTATGCAAATTAGTGCATTACATGGTTTAAAGACCTGTTTGTTGAGAGTAAAAATATCAGTCGTTAATAAAAGTAGGTCAGTCGTTCCTTTTCATCAAACTTAACTTGTATGGTTAGCAAAGACAAATGGAAATTACCAAAGAACTGGTTCGGTGTTGTTTACAACTTTGCAACAGCTGCATTTAAGTCGCTGAATAAGTCAAGAATTTGAAGAAATTGCTGTGAATGAACGTACTGTAAAGCATTGTCTTCAAAAAATCACGTCGAGAAATTTGTCTCTATGTGTGGAACCTCTCCGCAGACGACCACAAGCTTTGAATGACAGCCCTGCAAGCAACCATTGAGGAGGATAGTAGTCTAAAATTTCGTGAACTTTAGTCTAAAGTGTATAAAGTAGTTGTCTAAAGTGTAACGTAATTTCACGTTTGTTATAAAACAGTTAGACTTCATCTGTATAGCCTGGGTAAAACGTAAAGACTAAACAAGTGGGTTCCCCAAACGTTTTCGAAGTCCATACGAAACAATGAATCTCAACACGTAAGTCATTGCTTTCTTACCACAATACTGCATCCATATTCAATTAAGTGCTTATCAGTGATAAAAATTGGGTCCTGTATGAAAATTTCAAGTGTTCCAAGCTATGATTTTACTTCAGGACCCTGTCTCTTACAGCACAATACCACCTATGCACCCAAGGAAGATTATGCTTTGCTAGATTATGTTTTTATTAATAATTTGTAAAAATTGTGCAATAATATTGAGTGACTTTGCTGATAAATGAGACTTAAGCCATTTGGCACTATAAGCAATACCATTGATGGTAATATATCAACAAAATAATTGTGAGTCATCAGATTAAATTACTATAAAACTAAATGAGTATCTCAAGAGATTATCTCATAATATGTTACATATGATACCTATAATGTCCATAGTATACTATCGAATCTACCCAGACTATCGCATATGTTTTGAAGAATTCCACTTAAAAATTTATGCATGAAAGAATAACTTCTTTGCTACTGCTATTATGATCAACACTGGAAAAATTCGTTTTTGAAGTTCACATTTCTTCAGCCAGGTGTTGTCCAGTTTTCTGAAGATCCAAATTGATTCAAACAACAATGTATAAATATATAAGTTAAGGACAACTGCATTGAAGTACCGAAATCTGAATACAGAGTTATCAAGTTGCCATACATTATATTACTGATCCCGTATCACGCAAAACTGACAAATGATTGCAAGATTGTAGATGTAAATGTGTCTGGTGTTTAGATTAGTTACTTCAAGACACAATTAAGATTTCCTTGTGGCCAATATGTTAGCTAATACATCTGTTGGATCACATTACTAAGAGCCCTGATGCAACCTATTTTGAACTTAATTAACTGTTAAAGCATCATGAACGACGTATTATAATAATTTTTTTTAAATCCTGAACGTCATAAAGGTTGCCCATTTCGAATAGCAAATGAATTTAAGTTTTGACTCTCTTAAATGCTATGCTCACAATTTAAATGAGCGTTACCCAAATATACACTTTTTTTAATTGGAGTTGTAATGTTACGTTAATCTTGGTGGAAATTTATTCAGTAGCACCTCCAGGAACAGACTAAAAAATGAACGGATTGTCTTCTAAAGAATAGCTTCCTATTTTCACTTCATCATTTAACAAAACTCATCTTTTGAACATGGTGGTGGCAACCTATGCCAAAGATGTTCAATCTTCAATCCCATCCTAAATATTTGACTTCCTAATTTCAATCACGTCTTAAATTAGTGAAAGATTTGGAAAGCACAAGTAAAGAGGAAAGTATTCAGATATTTTGCAGATTATGTTGCCTGATTAGCGATGTGTACGAGCTACGGTTTCGTGCTATTCTACTGATAAATGGAATTTGTCATCCCCTGAAGAAAGGGTAATGATTTTAGAAGTAACACGTCTGCTTGTCGTTAAATCACCACTTTGTAAATAATGTGAACTAAGGGTAGTCTACAATCATAGACGGTGGAGTCCTAAGCCATGAAACTACGTTTTCGCGTGGTATAGCACTTCACAAATGCGACTGAATTTGACTTGTCACAAGGTCGTCTTACGGTGGTTGTCACTTGTTAAACAAAAGTGTTGTTAATCCTTGGTGCTCTTCGACGCCAATGCAAATGGAGGTGTCTGTGCTTCAGGCTCATTGACAACCTTCATAATGGATATATAAATGTAGGCTCTGAAATGCTGATTGGAAAATGAGGATTCAGCTCGATATGTGACAAAGAGTATTCTGGACCTAACGCAACTTCTTCCAGTGGTTGGTTTGTTTGTCACTCATATGGATCATAATTTTTTGTACCTCACGCAAAAGGGCTAATTAGACTGGGAACTGCATTTTAAAATCAGCTATCCCTAATTCCGTTACTGTTCAGCCTAAGTAATCAAACTAGACCATCACAATGAAGACTAAGAAAAATATTATTAAAATATTAACTAAATAACTTTGCAGAAGAACTTAAAACTAATTTGTAACTAAAATACTATTAGCAAATTATTACGACAAAAATTAGGTGGTTACTGTCTTTGATAAATTTTTAAATAATTGTTAAAAATTCCAATTAATGATTGCCATAAATGATAGTAAAATATTATATATAGTTCCTTGTGTGCTTAAAGACCTTTTTTTAATATATGATATAACTAAGCGAACAAAAATTAGTTTAATTTACAGTATCCAACAGCATTAAAATAGAGTTTGTTTCTAAATAATAATGTATATAAGTTAAATAAAAAATACATAAATAAATATATACATATATATATGAAGAGGAAATTTTAAAATAAAGCAAAGATAAATCATAAAACATTTGCTGTCAAGGATAAAAGTATAATATGATAAAATAAATAACAATTCAGTTGTAATAAAACCGTTTACAGTCTGCAAGCACTTGAAACTTACTTTTATTGATTAATCTTAGCAATGATAAAAAATAATTTCACAAATACAAACTACAGTAATGACAAAACATTGATAAAATATTTTCTCTTTTATTGCATTTGCAATTCGATTAATTTATTTTTAGGAATTTATATTTTTATTTCATTTTTGTATACCAGTAAACCTATTTTGACTGTATATTGTTAATCAATTCACCTAGGAAAAACTAATTATTATTTAGTTTCACTAAAAAAAACCTCCTTATAATGATAATGTATTGATTTATGGAATAACTTCAAAACTAATAGCATGACGAGAAATTACATTACTCTTAAATAAAAAAATCGTTGAAGAACAATAAAATTTGCAAACAAAACTACAATACTTTTACATAAGCATAAAGCAACAAAACAGTTTAGCGAACAGGGTATTTCGAAAAACTCCTGGTTATTTTTCTTTTTCTTTATTCCCTTGACAATTGATCGATGAAACATACATTTATCCTTGTATTTTAATGGTGAGTGTTAAATTATAGCAATTTCATTGAGAATAGGAAAAATTTTTTTAAAAGTATTATTTTTGAGAATCTAACAATTGTGTGCTAATGTATAAAAAACACAGTTTATGGTAAATAAGTACTATTATTAGTAAATATACATGAGAGCATCTCCGATTTGAGACTATAATTTTGAGCTTTATTTTAATATGTATAAATATGTGAGCAGTTCTATGAAGATTATTTGTTTCAGTTATTTTTGATATAACTGATGAAATCACGTTACTTTTGATAAATAACTTAAGTTTGCTGGAACTTTTATAATCATAACTAAACGTTTTCTATAAAACTGTAAAATTAATTAAAGATAACATTTTAGTATGAAATAAAATTATTGGATAAAATTTTAAATTTTCATTAGAACTATTTTATTTATTGTGGAATATAATCTGAAATATTAAACTGATCAAGATAACCAACTGACGAAGAATCTTAAGGCTTTTCTTCTCAACAATGTGGTTTAATAGTTAGCAACTTTATGTTCAATATATATATATATATATATATATATATATATATATATATATATATATATATATATATATATATATATATATATATATATATATATATATATATATATATATAATAAGAAATAAACTAAACACACATTCACACATATATGCATACATTTAATTTGTGTTAGAAGTCTTACATGATTTTTAATTGACTCATTTGATAATACTATTAATTTTGACAGCATAAATGTTAATAGTGACTAACTGTTAAATTTTCAGTGTAAACAGTTAAATGTTAAATTAACACTTAAATTCTCTTTTGCAGACCTATTATTTAAAGAAAACTTTTATTTCGTAAAAAAATATTAATATGTACATAATAACTTTAATGATTAACATAGGTTTCGACTAAACTTCTAAAATACTATATTGAAAAGTCGCTTAAGATATATTTAAAATTCTGGTATTTGTATCGCGTACTTTTATTCATTCTAAACAAAACAATTTCATTTTTGGCAAATTATTTAATTTTTGTCAAGTTTAAAAAATAAATTTAAAAGCACTAATTCTTTAAAGATAAAGATATATTCTGTGCTATAACAATTCATAACCAGGATACTAATTTACACTATGCCCAATACGCAACATTTGGCTGAATTGCATAAAATCTTCATTAAAATATACACTGTTGAAATAATATCTAAGAATCTTTAATGAACACTAGATTCGACCTGAACAATAAACAAGAAATTTAAATTGAAAAAGTCCTGTCAAAGATTAAATCACAGAATCTAATAAATCAATAAATACCTTGTTCAAAACAATAAAGAATGTCTTCATTTTTACTAACCTAACGAAGGAGTAAATATTTCGTCTTCGGTATCCATTTTATTTCTGCCTCTGAGTCTACGTGAGGGACCTATCAGCCAAGTCGGTGTAATAACGGCTGCTACCATAGCCAGTGTCGTCGCCATGGTCAGTAAAGTCCATAGTAACGTTCTAGATGTGACAATCATGTAACACATTCTTCTCATAGGTGTCTTAAGCCCATCAAGTTTTTTTCGAAATCAACTATAAGGAAGCAAATAATTTTAAAAATGTATAATAAAAAATGCTATTTTTTATATAATAAATATAAAATACTTAATATCATACATATGAACCTATAGAAATAAAATTAAATATAAATTTAATGTAGAATTAATTCAATTAAAGTATTTATGTTAGTAACTTTAATTTGGTAAAATCAAGAAATCATTATTAGAAGTCTGCTTTAATTTTTCAGCCACCTAATAGGAATCACGAATAAATTAAAATATATTAGTTAATAAATCTACCTTCAAGTCAAATATAATTACCAAATTATGATTTTCATTAAAAATCTGGTGAAATCGAGGGAAAAAAATTAAAAGTATTTTTCAACTTCATATTCTGCATTTTCTCTCTCTCTCTGTATGTTAGATTCAATATATTTCCAAAACCAAAAATTATAAATGTCTATTACAAAGTTAGATTTTACAGTTTCTAATGTGTAAGGTATTATAAATAAAACATACTAAAATTACTCATTTAGTTTCGTTACTATAGGATGTTGCACTCGAAACAAAAATGTATGTAAAAAATATATAAAAATTGACATTTCATTTGATTAAATGAACTATTTTATTTTTACAATGTCAAGTACACGTACAATTTAATAATTTATTTTGATATATGATTACTGAAACAAAAAATTGCTAACTGTAAAATAATTCTAAGCGAAATAATTATCATACGTATTTGCACCAAGATTAATTTTGAATTGGAAAAACCAAAGTTAAGCCTTATTTTTATTCAAGTGACCATCGTAGTGAAAGTCTAAATGAAGGATATTTATACAGCTATGATATGGCCTCTCGTTATATATGAGTCATACCCAACGGATATAGAGCATAAACTTCATCCGATAACGAATGCATTCTGGAGTAGGTAATAGAGGGCCTTCTCCCCCAACGCATATCCGCTTTTAATTTATTTGTTCATATACATTATTCATTTTTATTGCTGATAAATATTTAGTGCCATAAAATCTGCTTTTATATTTCACTACACCAAAGATGCATTATTGTTATTAGACCAATGGCTAAGAAACATTATGGTTCGGTATTTTCCCTTACTTTAAAACAAAATGTTGGTTACATAATTAAAAGAATTTATATATCAACTCCGATAATTTCTAGATATAGGCTTAGCACAATTTAGATATCAATTATTACAGTGTAATTTAAATGCTACACTTGTATGAGTTACCCACAGTAATTAAATTGAGCGTCATTTTCTAATTACGCTATGGAAAAAACACTCGCAATGTATTGATTCTTTATTCAAGATTTATATTATGTCTGTTAACAACTGTGAAATAAACATTAGCAGTTTGATTGATGGGTGAATGTATAAAATGCATGAATTATAATTTGAAAAGACACAGAAAATTTTCTCATTTCACTAATAATTGTTATATAACAGTTTCCTTTTATTCTTTTTTAGGTTCTAATAATAGTTTCGAAATAAAAATGTAAAATAGCACTCGGTCTGATAAGATAGTTAAAATATTGACAAACATTTTCATGTTATTAAAATTAACATAACCTTAAATATTATTATTTTAGTAATATTATATAATTATACCAATGCTTAATATCTTATTTTTTTGAGAAAAATATTCAAGAAAATCAATAAATTGTGAATAAATATAAGTTGGAAATTTCGAATGAAACATTTATTATATTGTTTAAGGTTTTAATATTTATATAAATAAAAAATAAAGAAACGTTAACAAAATATAAACAAAGAAAAATGTCTCTTTTTTATAAAAAATAATTTACAATTAAAAATGCTATATTCAAATAATTAACTGCTTAAAATCATAATTTGTTCTATATAATTCAAGGAATTGTAGATAATTGGTGAGAGTGAGTTTTCGCGTTACACAGATATATATTTGAATATGTTTCTAATTTTAATTGCAGAAAACTTTGAATAATTGATTTGAAACATAAGTGTAAAAAATTATTAATATTGAAAAACAATTTTATTACCTAATAATTATATTCACCTAATGTTTTATTTCGATAAGTTGCTTTGAGTTATTGGAAGAAATTATTAAAATAAATGTACTTGAATATTTATAAGTTCATTACTACTTTAGTTTAATGAAGACTTAAAGTTTATTTTGTAATTAGTAACAATAATGTAATTTTAAAATCTAATTTTGCTATCGTCAATCAATCAACTAAGAAAAAGCTAATGAGAAAAATATTTTGCCAAAAAAACAATAATTAAGTCTTATATTAGTTATGTTTCTTAGATAAATTAAAAATCTCTTATTTCTTTCTATAGAAACAAAAATCTTTTTAAAATGTTGCCCTTGAAACTTTAATTATTTATATATTTTTGGGAAAACATTTTATTTAGGTTTTCTATGCATTAACAACAATTCTTATTCAATGGAATGCATAGTCATTGGGGACATCAGTATGAGGATTGCTTCCTGCATAATTGTTATTACAACTTATTTATTAAACCAAGGTTAATTAAATTATAGAAATTGTTAGGTTTTCATACAAAATTTGAAAGCAGGATTTTTTACTATTTATCAAGCATTGCACATAATTGTGAAAAAGCTATTTTAAAAAATATTGTGTATAATGTATTATAAATTATATTTATAATTATTATGCATATGTATATATAAGAAATCATAAACTATAACCCTCCTATAGAGTCCATAGATTTAATTTAGATATCTTGTATTATTTTATAAACTTTAAAGTCATTTTTTTATAAGATCTTATATTACTCATCTAATAAATTCTAGATTTCAGAAAAGAAAAGAACTTCAATTTTAAATTTTTCTTTGTTATACAAAAATGTATAAAATTTTAAATATTTAATATATTTTCAAATACTCGGGTATTTTAATGCAATCATATTTGCATATATAGGAAAAATATTTATGGATATATCCTGACCTTACAAATATTTTATCTTAATTTTATATTATTTGAAGTCTAAAAACATGTTAGCTCACAAAATTCATGATTTATTGACACAAAATTTATTTTTATAAACACAAAATGTATTGATTTATCTAAATATATACGGAAAAAATATGAAATTCCAGTGAAGCTTTTTAACAATCAAAATGTTACATTTTTAACTACATGAAATCTCACAAAAATGTCGAGAGAATAAATTTCAAAATTAAACCACATTTTTTGTCTGAAAAGCGTAACTGTAACCGAAACTATTATCTGCTCCGAGCGACATGGATGTCATTTAAGGTGATTTCAGTGTCATCTAAAACCTTTCCACTTTCGAGTTCACAACAATAGACGCGTCAATAAAATAAAATGTAACGAATATTTTTCGAATTCAAATAAAAACCAAAATATGAGTTGTTATTCCTATCACTAAAATGTTAACATTTATTTATTTTATATAAAAAAGGAAAGTTTTAAAAGATTCCTTCTCCGAGACATAAAAAATGAAATTATTAAACGTATATCGGTAAAACAAATAGCATCTCATTCTTTATTATTTATTTTATTATTCCACTTAAAAATCGGTCCATTTTATAAATAAGAAACAATTATTGAATAAAATGAATATATATATTCTCGTGTAAAAACTCATCAGGATTCTAAAAAATGAAGAAATAAAGCTACGATTGGAAAATCATTTATTGCTTACAGATTCGTTAACATAAAAGAAAGCTTGAATTTCAAATATTGGTTTTAATAATTTTGATTACATTTACAAAATTGTTTAGTACGGAGATCTGAAACATTATTATGTATTCAAAGCCATAAGTTTTTGAATTAATCATCATCTTATGCTATGCATCTTTCTCAATTATTTACCTTCTTTCCAAACTAAATATGAAAAACATAAATTATGTTCATTCTATAACTTATTTTAATATCTTCTTTTTTAGGGCTGTCTTATATATGTACCTGAAATGAAATTACTACTTCAATAATCTTTCTTAATCCTTTCAACTTAATCCGTTAAAAAAGCTATCGTAGTTTAATCGTTCTTAATATGCATCTCTCTCAATTATTTATTTTTCCTAAATCATAACTAAAATATGAAAAACATAAGTTATGTACATTCTATAACATATTTTATATTGATCATATATACTTCTATTTTGTATGTGCACCTGGAATAAAATTACCATTTCAATAACGCTTCTTAATTCCTGCAAATTAATCCGTTACTTAATTTTATAGTCCTATGGATTTCATTGCATTAAATTGAGAAATATGATCTTTTATTCATTTAAAACATCTATACATATTATCTAAGAATATAAATAATAAGGCCATACTATTTACAGCAAAAAAATAGTTTGGTAATAACTGAAAATTCATAAATTCTTTAAATTACGTACAATAACATGTTTTCATCAGATGTGGTTATAAAAATATCTTAGTGTACATAATTTAAGACTTTCAGGGAAAATTTGGAAAATTTCTTTCATAACAGTAAAATGAAATATTTTCCCTTTAATTTCAATTGACATACTGTAGCGGACAATCTATCACTCAAATGCTGTTATAAGGCTTTTTAAACTCCATTTCATGTTTTACGACATTTCATAGACACTAGACTATATTCACAAAGCGCAAGCAAAGAATCCATGTAAACCTCGAACAACTACTCTGTCTCAGGTGGATGCTAAAAGCAAACTTGTTCTTCAGTTGTATCTGGAATTGATGCGGGATCTTTTACTTGGAACAGAAGAATCCTATAATTAGGATTTTGTATTATTTCAAAATAGTTAGGGAGTAAAAAAATAAATATCTCATCACACATTTCTTTTTAAGTCAGTTAAATTTTAACTGTTAACCAAGATATCATTGCACATCTTACATTGTAATCTCCACCAATGTGAAATATAATATATATTATATTATTTATAATGTGGAAATGTAGTATATTTATAAATTTTATAATTAGTTTTGATAGCAAAAACTTTAAATTTCGCGTAAATATTCATTTTCTTATACAACTGTTATGTATACGCAGTAAATAGAATAGTAAATAAAATGGTAGATGTATATTTTTTAATAAAAATTTTAGGATGAACTTCTTTGTAAATTTTTAATGATTCACGTTTTAAAATCGGCCTGGTATCCAAAACTACAAATTCCCAAGTGCTGACTAAAGTATTCAAAAATTTTTTTAAAAAAGGCTTATTTTTCTTTGAAAAATTATTAAATAATTATAAAGTTAGATATTAATCATTTAATTTTTACCCTATCACATATTTTAACTTTTTTTCTGTCAAAGCCAAAAAAATTAGTTTTGCAATCTAGAATATTGGCACATAGAATTTTAATATGCTAGATACAGTAATATTCTATAAATAATATTCTAGATAATCCAATGGCATTTACATATGGAGATTTCTTTTGTTTTGTCCAGAAATATTTCTCACTAAATTGTTAGAATATAGTAAATATTCTTATATTTCAATTAAAACGTGAAAATATGTAAATGTACCAGGAATTAGAAATTTTGCATGAAATATAATAGCAAAATAACTATACCAAATCGAAAAAAACAAAGACTAATTTAAAAGAAGATTTCAATTTATCTGCGATTTACAACTATTAAATTAAACATTTTTACAAATTAAATTAATCATAAGAAAATCACTCTACTTAATATAAATATGAATAAAATTTTTATAAAAATGAAGTTGTCTGCTTTTTTTCGTGACGTAGGAGTATGTTTTTTTATTTTTTATTAATTATTATTTGAAAAATAGCAATATTTTCAACAATTTAGAAGCTATAGTAATAAATAATTAATGTTTTTCCTTATAAAATACATTACATGGGCTTAATTTTGTTTTCAGTAAGGATAATGTGCTTGCTTTGAGGTAAATCAATAATATTAAAACATACTATTTGTAATCAATTTTGAAAAGGAATTTTTTTTTATTCTTGTGAAGGAATAGCAAAGATACAACAATAACAAATATTGATGGCAGTCAGTGGGCGAATGCCTCAAAAAATTGCCCCAAATCAAAGTCATTGCTTTCTATGAATTCTGTAAATGTTCCTGTTTAGTAGCAAAAAAAATATTTTCGATGTTTCTTTCTTGGATCTTAAATTTGTTTTTGAGGAAATATTTCCATATGTATGGCTTAGCATGGCTCTATGAATATAACTATTGAGTTCTGTATTTCATTATAGAAGTATATATATATATATATATATATATATATATATATATATATATATATATATATATATATATATATATATATATATATATATATATATATATATATATATATATATATATATATATATATATATATATATATAGATATATAGATAGATAGATAGATAGATATAGATATATATATAGATATATATAAGCATATTTTAAAATATAACTTCACGCTAAAAATAAAATGCAATTTTTATTTTTGTAAATATTCTCTTATTAAGAATAACGAATATTTAATGTATTAACGAATATTATTGTATATTTACATTTTCACAGCTTGAAATTCAAAGTAAAAGTTTCTACAACTGATATCTTCTCTTCCTTAATTTTATATTAATTTAATATTCTGTAATTTCAGTTAATGTTTTTTCAGTTCAGTGTTTATACTGTATACTTATGAGATTTGTGATTGGAAATTTTAAAAAATATTCATATCATAAAGAAGAAAAATATTTATTTAATTATATTTATAATGTTATGAAACAAGTGAAATTAGGTTATAAGGCAATTATTATTTGCTTAGATTTCTGACATTAAAAACATTAATTAAAATTGGTATTTTTGCATAACTCAAACCAATAAACATAATTATCACCCACTAATTAAAGTTAATAATAAATAATTTATAAGAAAATCATTTCAATTCATTCAATGTTATTGCAATGAGTTCTGTGCGTCCTTCAATTCGCTACAGTTATATCTATCATTATTAAAATTTTACGAACAATTTAGTTCTTACCAATATATACTTCAGAAAGAAACAATAAAACAGTAAGAATAAGAACTAAAAACCTGTTACTTATTACTATTTATACAAAATGGGTCATTTATAAAATGTATAATCTCTTGAAAATTGTAATCAAATTTAATATTTATAAAAATACAGACTTAGAAAAAGCTAATGAAATTGATAACAAAATATCCCTTATCAGTTGCAAAAATACATAATTTAAAAAATTGCTTTCGTTTTTTTAACTAAACCAGTAACTAATGATGCTGTGACAAACCATGTTTGGTAAATTATTTTAGGAAAAACCATGAATTTCTGTAATAAAAAAGCTTACAGATTTATCCTATACTTTTAAAGTTATCTAATTGTTCTTAAATAAAAATGACATTCTTAATGATGTTACTACAAATGAGATTTGGGAAACCACTTCTGCGAAAATATAGTTAATAGAATTATAGCAACAATTTTGTCTATGGTTCTCTAAATGGATGATATTTCTAAGCACCTTACCAATAATCCTATAAATAAATTTCGTATTATGCCTATATGTTATGGCAATCATCCTATTTTTTCCTCCGGTTGATTGTGTTAATATACCAAACAATTATCATGGATATTGTTAAGTATATAAATTTCTACCAGTTTAAAAATGTTACTAAGTAAAATATTAGAAAATCTTATCCTAGAACTGCTCCAATAACTCATTGCTTAACTGCAGTTTGATGTAAATTTACAAAAATGCTAAGTTTAACATTATTTTTGTAGAGTTAGTTTTGCTAACATGTATATATATATATATATATATATATATATATATATATATATATATATATATATATATATATATATATATATATATATATACAAACTCCTCCCATAAAATAACTCTAAAAGGAATACTCTAAATGAGAAAACTATACATGATGAATCCCTATGAGGAGAAAATTCATTTTATATATGTTTCATGAGAAACTTTTATGACATTGCATTAGATTGCCGAATCTAAAATAACAATTTAGCAGCGTGACAATTTTACATTCGTCCTTTTTCATTTCTAACAAGAAAAATGCTAATGGTGCAAAAACCCGGTGAACAAGAGCTATAAACAACCAACTTTGAAATGCTGAGAATTTAAAAGTTGGGTGAACGAGATCATAAATTCCAAGAAAGCTTTACAAGGATTGGGAGTTACATTTTTTCAACCAGTTTTTTCTCTTGAAATTTTTCTTCAAAGTTCTGTTCTATCATTGGCTCAGTTGATATAAATTTCCGCATGCCTTGGAGGGAGAATTTAAAATATGAAATGTTTGTTTCAAAGAGAAGAGCACCGATGATATTGGCTTTGTTAGATGAGAAATAATAAAAATCCTTATGTACAGAGATGATAAAAAATTTCAATATAAGCATGAATCTTCCATAAATGTGTTAATTCGGTCAAAATAATAAATTTAAGTAACTTTTATGTATATAATGTCCCGTTCAAAATATATTCAGCAAATATTCCTTCTTTTACTAGCTTATCAAAATGCGGTACGATTGTTAAAACAAAAAATAGGTGAATATAAATAAAAATAATTTTGTAATAATAGGAATAAAGAAAATATCCATATGATTCCTGTCTCTTATTCTTTAAGAATGACAAATACATTTTCCTTAAAATTTCTTTCATATTGCAATGTCAGATAAAATTTTTAAATTTGGTAATTTTATTGTGATTTTTATTTTCTACATTACTTCATATAATACTTGTAAAAGCCACATTTAATTCCCAGTTTTCATTAAAAATATTGAAAAATGTAGCTTATAAACTTATTTCTCTATATTAGTTTAAATGAATTAAGATTTCAGTCCACAGAATAAAAGATTCTATACAACTTTATTTATATTTCTTTAAAAAGGATTTAATTCAAGTACTCAGAATATAAAAAAGTGTCAATATAAATGAAAATATTAAAATTCATATCATGAATTCTTTTGAAATATGTAATATTTTATGATTTATTTGAAATAGAGTGAATAAACTTCCTTATGTTATATTCACTGTTTGATACAATTAAATTTTGCAAAATGAATATTAATAGTTGAACAGAAAATCCTAAATGAGTACTTTATCAACGTACAAATTCAGAATTTAACGCAAGAACACTTTTCTGTGTTTATTGATAATATCAGATTCATTTTTTATATTAATAATAGAAATCTTTTGCATTATTACCCAATAAAATATTTAGGGTGTTAAGAAACCTCAATTACGAGGGAATATTATGCACTAATACATTCAAATCAAACTGATAAGTACTCACTTAAAAATTAATTTTATTAAGTAGATCATTTCATTTTTTATCTCATATTCCCTGCTTTAAGACATGTAATGCTTACTTTGAATAAAACATTAACAATAGAAAATTTTCTATCAGAATTTAGGTGTTATATATTATCCTAATATTTTAACATACGAATTTTAAAAAAACCAATCATGTAACCTAAATAATCGAAAAATAAAACTGAAAATTTGAAAAGTTTAACTATTTTGAAATACATCCATATAATAAATATATGCATTTAAAATATATTTTCAGGACAGAAATTTATTTATTCTTTTCAAATAAATTTGCGAATTTGACATTTGTGAATCAGAGAATAATAAAAAGAAACTATGAGTATTAATTATGTTAACTCGTTTAAAATGGTTTTTCCCTCAATGGAACTTTTAATTAGTTTACAAAACACAACAGTTAAAATTGAATTGAATTTTGTGTTTATCACCAAAAAATCTGCATTATTGTAGTTAAATATCTACTTAAATATTGCTTTTTTTAACTTAAGTTTTATATCTTAGATGAAAATACCACACATATTTTTTTAAAAAGGGGAAAAATAAGAAGTAAATATTTTAAAATTATTCTAAAATAAGGCCGCGAGAAGAGATAGTTTCACTTTAGTGGTATATATTTGATATTAAATGGTAAAAAAGAGGAAGAGAGACTATTTTCAACCTCATAAATAGGACTTATCACCATCTAAAATGTCTCCCTGGTATACGCTTCAGAAACGATGGAAGAGCAATAAGGATTGCTTAAAAAGAGTGGTAGAAACGATTGTCGCCACATAACTTACTTCAATTCTCTGTGGAAAGGTTTCTTGAATTTTTATGACTGTCCAAGATGGCAAAAAGTACTCAAATAATAAACTATTCCTGTGTTTTATTCTGTGAAATGAAAACAACATACTTTTCTTTCTCAAAAAAAGTGCATTGTAATCTTAGAAGGAACTCTGTGTTTAAATTCCGAGTATCACGCAAAATTAAATTCGAACAGAATAAATTTTTATTAAAGTAACTTAGAAAGTATTAATGTCCTTGTTTCTGGATTTAATTATGAAAATTAAATATTAAAAAAACAAATATGATAATTAATTCTGGGAAATAAAAATAGTGAATGAATTACGAATTAAGAGATTTTTTCATTGTTTTCGCTTTCACGAGCACCTCTTTTTAAAAATAACCTTACATTTGCAGATCACATAAAAGAAATGCAAAATAAAACAAAAAGTTTAGAAATTGTCTCTGAAAAGTTACGATCTAAAAAATGAGGGCAAGATACCCTGCAGTTAAATTTTTAATTACGCATTTAATATTAAAAATAAAAAACGTAAATAAAGCACTTTGGAATTTTTCTAACTCTTGTATTTAATATTTTAAGTGAGTTTCACATACAATGTTGGCTGAAAAATGCTTCATTTTAGTAATTAAAAATTTTATTAAGTGATTTACTTTTATTGAATTAATAACTGATTTCATTAAAATGAAATTTTTTCTTTCGCGCTATAACAATTATCGTAAAGTTAATCAATTTCAAATAACATACTCTGTGAATACAAACGTTTTTTAAATCCCATTGTGAAACTGATTCTTGGATTAAATATAAAGAAATTAAACATAAAAAGCAAAAGAAAATATTAGAAAATTGCCTCGTTTTAACAATTTATTATAGATTTCTATTGTGTATGTATATATACATACATATCCACATATATCACACACATATATAAGCTTCTGATTGGTTTATTAGACAAAGACATATGTTAAAATACTGATAATGTGCATTCTGAGTGACAATTTTAATTACCTAAATAAAGTATGGAGAAATATTTTGAAACATTTTACAGAAATTCTCTCACTAGGATATTAATGCAATTTTTTTATAGAAATGATCTCCATTGTAATTATTTTGGCCAGAAATTTGACCAGTTTGACTAAATAAAATCCCGTTAGGCAAACAGGATATCTTTATGACATGAAAAGTCTAATTTAAACAAATGAAAAAATTATTTTCAGAGAATATTGAGCAGTTTTATTTTATTTCGTACAGTCACATCACATAGTAATTTTTGCGAAAATCCAATAACTTTCCTACTCTGTTTTTGCGCTTTTATTGTATTTCGTATCAGAGAAAGTATTTTTAGCCTATGATTTGGAAATCTGAAATTAAAAATCAATAAAGTACATGTTATAATGTCAAATAAACCTTACACTAGTGAAGAATTGCATACAGAAGAAATTTATAGAAATTTATTCTTATTCCCATGAGCATTAAATTTTTCCGTATTTCATATCTTAAAGAAACTCTGGAAATTCTATACGAGATTGGTGGCATTTTGATCTTTACGATATTTCAAATATTTGTAAATACGAATTTTCAAAAACTTTCTTATAATTAATGTGTATTTTCAAAATTTTTTTGAAAAGATATTATTTGAGCATTTTAAATATTCTATACTTTACATACTCACTTCAAAATGTTAACAAGAAGGCATTTAAATGAAAAAAATTAATAAGATTACTTTGATTGATATAAAATGCAGTAGAAAAGCAGCAAATAAATTTATTCCTGAAACAACTGATAAAAGAGCATTGTTATTTTATCAATTATAAGATAATACTATATTGGAATTATAAACATATAGGCGTTATTTAATCTCAAAACAAATAAAAAAAGTAACTTTTAGAGACTATATGAGCATACTTCATCTGTATAAAAAGTTTACAATATTTAACTATAAGCTTTTTATAAGATGGCTAACTATCACAGAGTCAAGTTATCCTCGAATCTTCTGTTGAGTCATTTTCAAACTGATGAGAGTAACTTGAGACCGGAATTGTGTACGAGCGGTATGGTCGAGTGCTCATAACTCTTCTAAGATCCCTTGTATGTCATCGGGTAACTATCTTCCTGACGTGGAATAACTTCCATAAACATGAAATGACGGAATGATAAATAGTGGAAGATCCTGTAACATCTTCAATTGATCATCCTGCACTTTAGTAATTCATTCGTGCTTTGGAAACTGTAAAAGTACATTTGTCTGTAAAATAAATTGTATCAACTTTCTTAAAGTCTTTTATTTGCATTCACCTAATGATCTAAATTTTTTATCACATTATAAATATATATATACATATCTTTTTTGTTTATAAACATTTTTATTTATATATCTTCTATAACTTTAATAGCATTGCACAATGTTGATTTCTTCCAACTCTATTTACTTTTGTTCTCATTTCTAAAAAAAACATAATTTGAAAATGTATCAATTATTACGCAATATATTTGCGCAATTCCACCCACCTGTGTAGCAAATTTCAGCCTCTTTTTGAATTTGGCTTCCAAAAATTTGAGTTTCCATTTGATTGATTAAATTAATTAACTGCAGAAGAGTAATTATACAAAACACACTCGTAATTTTCAAGTATAATTTCTTAATAGTTTTGAGAAAAAATGAATTTCTATCTTTCTTTCATACATAATTTAAAATTTAACACAAAATAAGAATTTTACAAATTAAGTGTATGTTTATTTTTTTATGTTTGTCTCTCTAAGCCAAAGAATTTATACTTTTAACGTTTTTGCATTTCCTTTTTCTAATTAAAAACCTATAAAGATTCTGCATAATGTTACATGATTGTAGTAATTTTATAAAAGATTCAAACAGAAATATAGCACGAGTATTTATTAAAAAGATTCTACAAGTTCTAAAAATCACAGGAAATTATAAAATATTTTACAATATATGTTTAACTTTTTTCAAAGAATTATGAAGGATAAAAATTTTTTAAAAACAACTATTTTTTGTTGTAAAGATGATAAATTAGAAAAATACTCAATTTTAATTTTTGAAAATAAGTGTTCTTTCGAATTTCTATTTTAAATAAAACTTAACATGTAAAAATTTTTTTGCATATAGATTTTTCTGCTAAAGAAGAAATGAAAAGAGTATGCGTGTGCTAATATATTTGCAAGTACACGTTCAATTTTATATATTTTAAAAACTAAAAGATTATAATTCCTTCCGATAGAAAAATAAAAGTAATCTGTTAAAGAATAGTAAAATTTCATAGATAATTTCAATGGTGCAGATTGATATTTTGATACTTAAAGATCGCCTAAAAGAAATGAAATGATTTTTGAAATGATTTCTTTCATTAACTATGGAAAGAATAAAATTGTAATACCTTTTGTATATTTCTTATTACTACTTAATGGAACACATTTACTTCAGTATTTATATCTACTTGAATCTTAAAACAGTTCAGTAAAAGAATTACATGTCGAAAAATATTTTATAATCAAAATATATAGAGTTTATTTTCAAAAATATTCTTTTTAAAATAATTAAACTACTATTATTTAGTTTTCAAATAATTAATGATAAAAGATGATTCAGATAAAATATTAATTTTTATGAATTACATTTTTAAGAGCTAATATTTTACA
Source organism: Latrodectus hesperus (assembly GCA_037975125.1). Lineage (NCBI taxonomy): Eukaryota > Metazoa > Arthropoda > Arachnida > Araneae > Theridiidae > Latrodectus > Latrodectus hesperus. The sequence goes on along the minus strand of JAJQOW010000015.1, from coordinate 11,246,013 downwards.
GTAAAAATATTAACTTAACAAATTTTTAAATATTTTAATAAATTAATGAAAAAAGTAAAAGATAATCGGATATTACTACTAGTACATTAATAACCAATTTAATAAATGTTTTCAAAAAGCAATTTAAAACTTTTTTAAATTAAAATAATTTCCATCAATTTATTTTAACACAATCTTTCAAGTTTTGATATTTGTGAGTCATTTAATTTCATATTTTAGCTTCACAAATAGAAGATGTCCAAATGTCATTAACATATTACTATAGTCCTGATATAGTCCCTATTTAAAAATCTTCTTTTTAAATTTTTTAGTGAAAAGTTTATTCTTAAAAAAGTATTGCTACAAAATATTTAAAAAGTTAAGGTAATTTTTAATTAGTATTAATTTAATAAAAATGATATAATGCCAAAAATGTATTAGGTCGTTCGGAAAGTTGTTTCGCTTTTTATAAAAATGAAAAACGTATAGCGAATGAAAATTTAATTGAATTGTATATTGGCAATTCTAGTGCAATAACTTTTACCATCTTTTTGGTAGTACCATGAATCCACACTCTCAAAATAGTTGGTTTTTACAAGCGAAAAACTGATCCAAGTACGAAAAATTAAATTACTTTCCGAACAACCCAATACATATTTATACCCTCTAATCATATTCTAAATATGTTTATTATAATTAAAAATTAGCTAAAATTAGAATTTATGATTTATTTAGATTTAAAATTTTATTTCAATATATTTCTTTCTTTAAATATATAAAATAGCATTTTATTCTAATGTGTTAAATTTTACACACACACACACGCAAAATACTTTTTAAATTATATTATGCTCTTATATTACTAATTCTCTTGCATATTACTAATTTTATATTTCTTTTAATATTACATCATTTATAAAACAATTTTGAAAATTTTGCTTCAAATTGAATTTTCATGTCAATGACAAAAACGTGAACTATTTGCGGATGAAATATGAAACATATGAGAATAATAAAAGGAACATGTTTTCAATCAAATCCAACCCTTTCCCATGAATGAAACGATGCTAGATACACAGATAAACTAGTATCTAATTATAATAGCAAACGAAACAAAAACTGGATAAAAAATAAAACACTCAAAGAGAGAAAATTAAAAATTCAATATCACAGAGTATAAAACATGGCTCGTAAACGTCACCCTCCTTAGCGGAGTCCTTTCCTTTATCACTTCCCCTAAACTTTTATTTTAAAAAGGGAGTCTTAAAAAATGAGAGCCGTGAAATATTGATAAAGTAATTTGGCCCGAGTCAAATAGGGCGCTTAAAATCTGGGAATAAAAGAGACGCCCTTCATCATTCTTAAGGCCGGGAGATTATTAGCTTCAGATTGTGTCAGTCAATACTCATTATTTATTTTGATGGAAAGCAAAGGCAAGCGTGTGAAATTAAATACTAAGTAATTGCATGAAAGAATGAACTAATTTCACCCTACATCGTATTTAAAATGCTCTGTTATCATCAATTGCATTTCCTTTGTATGAAAGTTGAAGAGCTCTCCAGTTTTGTTTGGCTGATGAGAGTCTAATTTTTTTGAAGTATTAAGGGAAAGTATTTAAAGTTGTAATTGGAATTTAAGGTTTATTCTAATTTATATTCAAGCTCTTCATGCCTATTACTGTATATATAGTTATTTCCTTGATTAAGATTTTTAACTTTTTGAAACTTTTCTTATTTGATCTTATATAATTAAAGATTTCAATCTCATCCGAAGTTTTGAATTATTCATGCTCAAAGGTTTATTTTAGATTGGAATGAACCACTTCAGTCATTCTATTTAAGTTCTTTTAGCACGAGAATTTAAAACTGAATGAGTTTATGTTTTGTAGTAGGCGTCAAATTACCTTTTTTAAAACCATTTCTTAATTGTAATACTCATTTTATAATACCGTTTATAAATTATTTAATTGAAAGCTTTATTTAATTTGTTAGAAGATAACTATGATTTATTAAACTATAAATGACATACAGAAGTATATAAATGCACTTTAAAATAAGTATTATTAATCTAAAATTATTGAAAATAGAGTTGTGTCTACAAATATATAGCACAATTTTCTTAAAACATAATTTGTTGTTGATAATTTATACTTCAGTAGTTAATTATATTATGTATACTGTATCCCAATTTTTGCGATACATATTTAAGTTATTTTCCACGATACAAACATTTTTAATGTTTGTTTCGTCGGTAATATTTTAATAACTCATCAAATATTCAAAGAATTTGATCTCAAACTACTATTTAACATTAAAATATTAAGTTAGTTCCCTGACTAATACATGTATGGGAAAAATGGATCATTAAATAATTTATATAATTCCCAATATTATTTTCTTTTGGTCATCGATATTAAATTTCCTTAATTTCTATGTATTATTAATTTTCACTTAATCTGAACATTTAAAAAATCCCTTTTATTCCTCTGATTATTAGCTCAGTGATAAAATGCATACAGTTTTACATATAATTTTTATTAAGAGGTTTTTAGTTCTTAGTTTTCTTAAATTTCCTGTATGTTAAAGATTATTTAATTTAAAGCCTATGTAGAGATAATTCATTTGCAGAAAATAATTTTTAAATAAATTAAAATTATGAGTCAATGAAATAATTATAAATATTATTTTATGAAATCAATCTTCATATTTCTTTTAGCTCCAACATAGTTATCTCATCATTATATTAAAATGTTTAGTTAATATATAAAATAAATAAAATTAAGATTTATTAAAAAAAAAACTTTTCCTTTTATAAATGTATGTCTTAAATACGTACTTGTCCAAACAAAATATTTTGTAAAACTGAATCATAACTATAAAATTCGGCCTGTTATTATGTTTTGGTGAATTGATCTATAAATAGACACAAATAAGCATTGGGGAGGCATGCAAAGCAGAAATGAATTGTGATGTAAGAAAATAATAAACAGGCTGCGGAATTCCAGCGAATATTTACAACTGGATTGACAAGACGGATACACGCCTTCGCCATGTGATATTTTACCTATATCTATCTTATGTTTGTACTCGATAATGTTAAGAGCAGTTATCATATGTGTATAAAGCTTAAATTACAGGTCTCAAACAGCTAAGTTGATTGAAGAACGAAATATGTTAGTTTCACATTATCGGAGCTACCAGCTGAAAGAAAGAGCAGAGATTTAGATTTCTGTTCCCCTTCAAGACAACAATATGTGAGAAAATTGTGCAATAAGAAAATCATTTATATATGTCTGTATCTACCCCTATTAAAAATCATCCTATGTAGGGAAACTATATTTCCTTACATAGGATGAGGCCGGAGATATATATATATATATATATATATATATATATATATATATATATATATATATATATATATATATATATATATATATATATATATATATATATATATATATATATATATATATATATATATATATATATATATATATATATATATATATATATGTATATATATATATATTGGTAGGTATTGTGATGACTACCACTTACAATAAGTGTTATTCCTGTAATCATACTGTTCTCAATTTTACTAAGTAGTATTCGATAGGGGTTATACCATTTCGCTCTTCATTTTATGTAGGCCAAGCTGATAGAGGAATGATTATCATTCCGGTTTTTGATTCAGCAGTTCGTGGGCTTGATTCCCCCCTCGGACTTAAATGTTTTACTGTGGCTGAAACTGGCTTTAGGTCCCGGCTTAAATAGCGCTCGTGGGTTAAAAATGACCGTGCAGTGATTAACAAAGTGAAACAATCCTCCAATTTAATAACCGAAACATAAGTGTGTGGAAACTCTGGAATCAACTGTCAAAAAAAGGTCTGATTAGAAAGTATCCTTCGTAACCATTATATCAGTTTGAAATTTTTGTCGTTCTAAGATTTATTTTGGTCATAAGGACCCTTTTCAACTGGCATTTACAGTTTAATTAGCTCTAAAAAATTAGCTCTAAGCTATTAAAAGCACCAATTTCTGAGTTTAGATTTGTACTAATGAAGCTTTTAATCTTAAGGCCAAAGAGCTAATCATTCAGTTGCAAAGTCAGACAATCGTACTTTATGTGATAGTCTAGGGATCGATCTCTAGGGAAGCTTGATCACTTACAGCAATAGTACAAGATAGTGTCACTCCTCGAAAGCACGTCGAAGACATTTTTAAGCTAGTGGTACTGTCTATGAATGAATTTCAATGGTTTTAATCTCTGATTCTTTTCTCAAACATTATATGCATACCTTGGTTTCAGAGTTAAAATTTGATTCTTTCTGGGAGTATATTCTTTTCAAAGAAAATTTGTATAAATGCAAGTGCCTAAAACTGTATCATAATAATAAAAATAAATAAACTTATTTCATTTAAAAGACTGATTTATTCAAAATGAATTCATTTTAAAGGAAAATCTTTGAAATTTATCATTATATAAATGTACACTCCTGATCTAAATTTTAAGTGACACAAATTTTAATTATATTAGGTAGGTGCGTATGAAATGTCGGATTCTCTTTACATGCGGACGTTTTCCTCCCTGTTTTCGTTATACTTTTGTATTCGGCATAACCTCATTCATACTCGTATTGTCCATTGCCAGAGACTCATTTCAGCAAAATAGGTTTTCTCGAAGGTCTTCCCTTTTTTATTTCTTTTGAGTTTATTGCCGATATGAATTCTGCCAACATTCGCGTCATTTTCTTATATGAGTACAAACTTGGTAATAGTGCTGCAAAAGCTGCACGCAACATAAACCAAGCGTTTGGGGAGAATACGGTTAACGATCGGAAAGTGCAGCGTTGGTTCGAAAATTTCGGACTGGCGATTTTTCACTGCAAAATGAACCGCACGGAAGACCCAAAACATCTGTGAAGAATGATGACCTGAAGGCTCTAGTGGAAGCGGATCCAGCCGTATCCACGAGGGAACTTGCTATCAGGATGAAAGTTGACCATACAACGATATTGAGACACCTTTCTGAGATTGGCAAGGTTAAGAAGATGGACAAGTGGGTACCGCACGCACTGACAGAGCGAAATAAGCTGGATCGGTTAAACGCAGGGCTAGGGAAAGAGAAGGGCTGGCTCAAATGCTCCCCAAAACTGTCACCGGAAATAGCCGTTGATGACGTAGTCTGGCATCCAAGGAGAATAAGCTGCCTGGAATTTCTAAGCAAAATAGTTACTTTTTATTTTTAAGTTCATTTTGTTTTTAATCAGAGTGAAAAAAACTACAAATGCCTCTCAAATATTTAGTAAATTTGCAATTATTATTTAATAAACCCAAAAAAATTATTATTAATATTGAAATTAACTTAAAATTGTATAACCAATATAAAAATATATTTACCTATTAGCTTCAGCTTATCTTGATTTTTTGACTATTGACCCATTTCTTGTTTTTCTGTTGAGCTTTATTATGAGATACTATCGCTGCATTTCTATTTAAATACCTAATTCGTATAAATGTTCTCAAGCGACAAAAAAATTTAATTGCCTTTCGATTTACAGTAGGAAAAGAAGACTCTGTTTCATTTATTAATGTTGCTATGACATTTTTCCCTTTAGAAAATGTGTCGCCATGAAATTTGCGAAACATTATGTCCGTTTGTTTTATAGTTTCCATCCATGCTTTTGTTGTAACAGTAAGTCCCCCAGCAGAAATTAAATTAATCCATTCGGAATGATTGGGCATATCGACTGAATTTCTTGATATAGTTCCAAGTGAATTATCTTTAATTTTATAAGCAATATAACCTGCCACATAAACCATAGTTTCTTTTTCAAATGGAGATATATCACAATTTTGATTGGAAGAGGCAAGTTCATTTTCCCAAGATAAAGGTAAGGGATTAATTAAGAATTCACGATTTAATTCATCATCTTGAGAATCAAAAGAAATTCATTTTACAGTCGTTATCAAAAAATATTGATAACGTCGTTTATTCATTTTACAGTCGAAATCAAAAAATATTGGCTGTTTCCACGGGAAAATTAATCCTCGCAATAAAATAACTTGAACTTTACAAAATGGGCCTAATATTTCATCCAATGAAGAGTCGTAACACCATTTCGAATCTATGTGCATTTCGTCAAAGCTCAAAGAACAAATCTTTTCTATATCACTCAAAGTTTCGCAATTTTTTTCATCAATAACATTACATCTTTAAGAATTCCAGGCATGCAACTAAATTTGGAACACCATCTTTTCAAAGTACTTGCACTTGGCATATTTAATCCCATCGTATTTCGCCAAAAATCGTAAGATTTTGAAGATAATGACCGAATCAAAATACATTTTGAAATAGTGTCAGATGACCATTTAGTTCTTAATTTATTTTCTTCATCTTCACGCTTATAAGGGAATAAATTATTTATAACTATCTTCCCAAGTTTAATGTTCTCCTTTTGAAGTAATTTTATTTTCGTTTTTAATTTTTGTTTTTCATTTAAAAGCAATTTTTTATTTGATTTCGATCGTTTAATTATTCTTGTTGTAGAAGTTCGATTTCTTTTTTGCTCATTTTTAAGGAATTTCACTGTATTTTCTGCGCATAATATTCTTTTTTTCAATTCTTCTATATTTTTTAAATATTCATTGCATTTAAGGCACTTAATAACACCATCACACTGATTTTCTGCATCACATAATTTATGTGGACTCACGCACTCAATTCTTTCAATAGCTTCTACTAATCTTCTTCTTTTCGTTTGTCTCTGTTCTCTTGGAGTATTTTGAATTATGCTTAAAGCCGGTAACTTAAGATTAGGCAGAGCCGTCGGTTTTAATATTTTTCTCTCTGGCAAACCAAGTAGTCTATTTTGCATGTCGTCCATATATTCATTCAAATCAAAATGCTCACTGCACACTCTAGCATTCTTGATGTTGATTTTGTCACTTCTTCGACATCTTTGCACCCATTCCTTTGAAAGCATTTGATTTTCTTTTGGAAATCGATGAAATATTATGTGTTTTCCTTTTGTATTTCGATACATATTTGAACACGTAGCAACAGCACACGATGTCATGTTTTCCTCTTTAAAAAATACTCTTGCTTAAAATGAAAACATTAACATAAAACAAGCCAAAATGAATGAGAAAGCTGCGATCAGACACAAGCTAGCATAGAGAATGCCAGCCAGTTGATGCCAGTGACGTCACGCTCTTCCCCTCTCCGGTGACAAGGCGGCATGCGATACATCAAAGCGATGAGCCAGCCCTTATTTTCCCTAGCCCTGGGTTAAACGTATGCTCATCATTGCAGCATCCACCATATTCACCGGATCTCTCGCCGACCGATTTTCATTTTTTCAAGCATTTAAAGCTGTTTTTAAGGGGCAAACACTATGAAAATGAAGACAGTCTAAAAAACTTGATATCAGAGTTTATTAATTCTAAAGACCAAAAATTTTTAAGACAGGCATCTACGCTTTAAAATCTCGTTGGGAGAAGTGTATTGAAGCGAATGGAGCATACTTTGATTGAATAAACAGCTTTTGAAGAAAGATATGCAGTTTTATACAATCACTTAAGAATCCGACATTTCATACGCACCAACCTAATAAATATAAAAATATAATAACTAATTTTTTGAAATTAGGATAAACTCTAGTATATCTAATATTTCCATTTTTAAATATTTTTGCAAAAATAATCTAAATACTAAAATATAGTATTTTTTTATTTCATAAGTAACCTTCTACACACAGTTCAATACTTTATTATAAACTATCTAAATTTCAGAAGTTCCTGTTTCTGTCGAAACCCATGAAACAGTTGCATGTCTAAAATTGTCTCATGAATTAAAATCTTTTATGTCCCGTAAAATATAGAAACATGTGAGTAGTGATTTTGACGCTTTCATCATTAATTTATACACAACGTAAAAGGTATGATGTTGAACTACAAAAACAGATAATAATTTGTTATAAAACAATAAAGAATAATTTCAAATCTAACTTGAAATAAAATGTTTTTTCATTTAAAGGAATGTGCAGGATGAGAAACTTCGAATTCCAAACAGACCAAGAACAAATGAATTAGCAAATCGTAAATAATAAAAAAGGGGATAAACGAAAGCACGTGTAAATTATAAATGCAACAAACAAATAATGAACTTGGGCATCCAAGACAAAAATATCCAGTGCATTTCATTTAATATTCCTTACACAGAGAAAAGAAGAAAGAAAGCCGAATAGTTCTGAAGAGCAGATAATGAAGACAAATGAGTGTACTTATCTCACGACGGATTTCCCACGTTGAAGACGATTCTCCGCAATGAATGTTAAATGAATGCTCATTATAGGGTGCGGAGGGGAATGACCTAGAATCTGTGTTGGTTTTTTTTCCTATTTTTTTCTGATTAAAAGGTTTCGAATTAAAATTGATAAAAACCGAGTTTTCCATTTTGATAACAAAATTTCATTTGAAAATAAATTCCAGCATATACATTTTTATGCTCCTAATTTTAGCCTTTCGACCCATGTAGACCAATATATTTATTTCTGGAAAGCGTGTATTCAGTAATTTTGATATTTTATTGTATAAATTTGTACTATTCATTCATACTAGAAAATTAATAAAAGTGTTATAAATTTTATCAATTGTAATTTGTAACGATTTAAGCAAAATAATATATTTATTAATGATAAAGTAAATCAGAATTCTTCTACTTCAAAACATTAAATCACTTTATTCGACAGTAAAAATTTATTTAAATTACTTAACTTTGTTATTTAAATTATTGCAAAAATGTACAAAATATTGTTCCACATAATTTTCTATAAGAGTAAATTAAATCCAATATTATATAAAAATTCCTTATTCCTTATTCCTGTTCCTTATTTTTATAAAACATCTGTTTACATTTAGAATCATAATGGTCAGAATTAATGAACACTATGTCCTCACTGCTTACAAACGTAATCATCAGAAAATAGTCGCTTTTTATGAAGGTTTTAATGAAGTGATAGAGAGAGGAAGGTTTTTCAGCAAATCAGAAGTCAATATTAACACCACAAGAAGTAATTTCATATCATAGCATCAAATGTTTTTATACGCTCTACATTAGATGATTAAGAATAAAAATCCTTCACAAGATATTTTAATAGACCTATTCTCACCACGAATTAAAGTGCCCACCAAATTACATTTCATGATTCCACTACAACTGCTTTTGGAAAATTTCAAACTTTGAAAGGTATTTAATGAAGTCACTCACACAAATGAATAAGAAAATAATCTCCGAAAATGATAAGAAAACAATTCTTCATACATTGTTCGTTCAAAAAAATATATCATTTTTCAAAGACTTTATAGATTTCACTTTACTTGGTAAAGAACACTTTCAAACTTTCACACTACATCAGTATCATATGAATATAAGTTTTGATTAAGTCACATCTATATGTTGTGTAAAATTCCTTCGATATAATACTTACAAAATTTTACTTGTACTACTCTTGTTTTCGTAAGATTTCGGAAGAGGATTTTGTAACTCTCTTCTATTGTTTTCTCAGTTTCAGAAAACAGTATTTTCTCAGACTCAGAAAAGTTAAATTCCGAAAAAAAAAGGTCGATTCAATTCGAAAGTATTTTGCAACAAAATAAAGCCATCTTCTGCCTGTCAATTAAATGAAAACTCATAACTTTTATACATTTGGGAGTAAAATATTTCCCACTCCACTTAAATAACATTTTGCAGAAAATAGTGTTATGCGTTTATTATTTTCGTAATATGTTTTTCCCTCTAAATCTCATCAGATTTATTTTATTTTGGAGAAAGTCATTTCAAAGGGCTTTAAAGTTTTAAAATCATGAAGTCATATATATATATATATATATATATATATATATATATATATATATATATATATATATATACATAAAGTGACTATTAGCATTCCTTCAGCTGAAATAGATTGAAAACAATTGTTGATAAGGATTGAATGTTTTGTAACACGGAATATGTATTATAAGTATGAATATGTAGTACACAATTTACTCTTGATGAATTGGTGGCCTGATGGGTCATTAGAGGTTTAAATGCTGGATAAACGCAATTTGTTTTAGTTCCACTATGCAGCATATAAGACACTTACTTTTCTCCAGAATATTTTGTTTCATTAGCATTTTTCCTTGTCCTAAATCCGGAAAATTTATAAATCATTTAATTTTTTTAATTATAAATATAATGGAAAATTTTATATTCCAAAAATATTCATCCATAGACTTAAAATGAAGAATTTTCGCAATAAAATTAATTTCAATCATCTATACGGAATCACCATTTTATTAGCAATCCTCAAAGTGTATCATTTACACTTAGATGTACCAAGATTCGTCTTTATTTTAATTACGAGCTCAATTTTAACGTAAATAACAAAGTAACGGAATATATCTTAACAGTTTTATTTTCGAATATTTCAAATTTTTTTAAAGAATTGTGTGTATATGCAAGTAATCATTATTGACAAATTAGTAGCTTATTTTTTAAATTGATTATCGAGTCATAATCTCTTGTAATTTGAATACTGTATTGAAATGATATCTGGATGTATTTTCTTTTTGTATATTAATTAACTCTTGAAGATTTTTGTTATTTCTTTATGAAGTATTTTTAGCCTTTTTAAAATTTTTGTCAAATATTTATATTCTATTGCTATTATTTTGAAACTAAACATATCTTATTTTGTTTTAATTTCCATGGTAGAAATTTTCAGCTGCTTAAAATTTCCCATTACTTGCATATTCTATCTTTTTCTCTTTATTTTTGATGTCACTTCATTTTTGCATAATCATTTGCTTAGGAGATGTTTTCTACATTTGTTGATGACTTGACAATCAGCCTCTTTGCAAGTAAAATAAGATGACAGAGTAATGAACAATAACTAGTATAGGGCTCTTTCTCTAAAGCATTTATGTATGGGGTTATCAAGAAGAGTACACCCAATAGTGCTACTCAACCATGAAGCATATTTTAAAATTACATTTGCATTATAATTTTAATTCTACAATACTGTGTTATTTAATGTGGTTGGATTGATAAAATTCCTATTATGTAGATCTAAATATATGGCAAAAAATAGTGTTCAACTTATTTCAAGGACAGTACTGTTGGTGCCACAATTCAAATAACTAATATAAAATTGTATAATAATTACTCTGCTCAGAATCTCTGAACGTCACATTTTATTCCAAATTTGGATGTCTAATTGAGATATGCTTATTTCACTTTGAAAATCGGTGTAATCGTAACGCTTTAAAATTAGTTTTAAAATTAAGAATATTAGGAAATATCTTATGTATGCTTTTTTAAATGAGTCTTTAAATCATAGAAGTAACAGAGGAACAATTTCTTAAAGTTATTTTTTAGTTTCTAACTTAGCTTTTAAATTTTTCAGACATTTAGATGAAATGAACAGTTTTATTCCAAGTTATCCGTTTTTACATTGTACTTTTTTTCTAAATCTTACTTTTATATTTTATTTACTGTTAAAGCTTGTGAAAAACAACAATAATAAATGTTTAAAAATGAACTGTTAATAATGTTTTAGTTAGAATTACTTTGGAAAGTTTGGAAAACTGTTGATTTTGTAAAACATTTATAAGAAATATATAACAGGTTTTCATTGGATTTAAAAATTTAAGTAAAATTTATAGATTTATAACATATTTAGTTTATGCGAAAAAAATTACTTACTCTATCTTGAAAATTTTTCAATACTTACATATTTTATCAAAAATAAAGTAAGTTTCAGGAAATTAACTTTATCTGCTGTTTTTAAGTGACATTTAATTACAATCATGTTTAAATACATGTTTGGAAGGTTGTGTCTCAATACATTTGGCAACTTATTACAAAATATTTCTTTCTTAAATTTATTTTCTACATTTAAAAGGTAACTGGGATACAAAATTAGACTGTTCCTATCAGTTTCCAGTTTTTGAAGTTTTTAAAAAAATAAGATAGAATCCGAACACATTTTCTTCATTTATCGCAGACACCAACCACAGCATAATATGAAATGTAACAGTTTTATTGATTTATTTTTATTCGAAAGGAATGCATAATGAACTGCCTCTCTTAAATTGTAAATTTATATGAAAAATGTTAGATAGAGACTTTTAATATTGACAGCTCATAACTTAGTAGCTCGTTACCTATTAATAATAATATTAATTTTTAAAATGATTTTATTTCCTCTTAACCAAATTATTGTCTGGAAAAATTGCTTCTTAAGTTTTAAAAAGATCGACGAGATATAATTTTCATGTTCTTTTATTTTATTTTTTAATAAGCAGTTTGATATTTTAATTAAATTTAAATAACTGTTCATCATATTCAATTTCTTAGAAAGAGATACTAAAGACTTTAAAATATACTAGCTTAAAACTAATTAAAGTTATGTTTTCCCTTTAAAAACCAACAAATTGTATAAAAATCTCACTCTTTATAATAATAATTAAATTAACACACAAATAACAGTTACTGGGAAAAGAAATTGAATTATGATATTATAATTGATATTCACGAATAATTGATATCACGAAGCACCTGCATTCTTAAAACTTAATAAATTCAAAATAAGATGCATTCATTTTTAATAAATTTTACTATATAAAACATTTTACCATAGTTTTTCCTTTCAAACAACAGTTTTTTTTCTTTTTTGAAATAAATAATTGTCATAACATAAGTTTAGATTTATAGAGTAATTAATACATGTATAAAGCACATATTCTGTAATTCTTCAAGATTAGAATATAAATAACCACACACACACACACACAATACATTTTACAAACAATTTTCAAAAGTACAAACATTTGTATCGAGTAATATTTTCAAAAATGTATTACAGAAATAAGAGTATAATCTCAATTTCTGTTCAAAATAGCTTTTAGGTCCATGTATGTCTGTATATGTTTTCTAAAAAATAGCAATAACTTCATAAAAAATGAGTTGCTCTAAATAACTTGAAATGCACTTATTTGCTACCAAAATAAATAAATAACTCCTAAGCAATATCCCTATGTCCCATCTTTTTTTCGATGTCTATTTTTCCCGTTCTTCCATCGTTCCCAATCAGAGATCCCAAGTCAACCTAAAACCTAATTCCCTCATGACCTTCTGACGTCAACAATAGAAACAGCACTCTCTTAATGATAGAATTGATTGACTCAAACCTTTCTACCACTCAACACGTGCCACACTTTTTATATTGCTCTTTGTTTTCCTATTCCCCACTTGGTGGCGAACTTTTCTTTCGGGGAGACGATTGATGCATTTGAAAGAAGGGATAGAAGAGTTCTATAGTTAATGATCAAAGATCAATTTTAGACAATAAATTGATGTCAATACCAGATTGTGAAAGCAAAAAATTCTGATGAATGAAAATTTTCGTTATCTATTGTTACATTTCTCCTTTTTACAGAATTCTTCTCTTCTTATTTTTTTAGAATTTCAAGTATATATCGCATCATTATTTATTGGAAATATATTTTTTCTAACATAAACTCCTTGAATATTATGAAAATCTATTAAACTCAAGCGCAGAATTTAAAACATATGTAATAAATACTGGATAAATAGCCAAAATTACAATATGTTACAAATTCATAGTTTGTAAAATTTTAAAGACAATTCGCCAAAATTTCTAAAATTAGTATTTTATAATCTTTTTAAAAATTAGTTACAAATATTTAAAAATAAATATTTGTAATTTACGTAATTTTAGAAGGTAAATAAATTAAAAAATAAATTAGATGCGAATTTTTAAATATAATAATATATTTCATAATGATAATAATGATGTCAACACTCCTTGAGACGTGATTAAAAATGTATCAAAAACTCTTTGTTACTGAAAAAAGAAAAATACGTATAAGAGTTTGATTTAAATATCAAAAACTTAATTTAGAAAGAAAATTGTCAGTATGTCTGTACTCAATTTATTTCACGTTAAGTAAATCATGTTGCTAATACAAGGGTAGATCTGCTTACTGCCGTATAAGAACTTATTTTTCTACTACATGATTAATTCTTATCAATGATTCTCAACTCTTTTTTGTCACGGCACACTATTAAATATTTCAAAATTTGATGGCACACAAAGAAAAAGATAAGCTTAAAAGTTGTTTACTTACCCATAAGACACTACGTAAAATAGTTTATGTTAATAATTTTAAATGTGAAATAAAAATAATATGGTATATACTACAAAAACAACAGTACGTTTATCACTGTACTCGTAAGAAAAAAGAGCATCATAATTTTTACTACATGCATTTCTAAAATTTAGCAGCACATTTTAAAAATTTGGCTGCACACAAAATTGTCGTTGCACAGTGATTGAGAATCACTGTTGTAGGTCATTGCTGTCTAGGAGGATAATATTTTGTATTAATATAAAGCACACAGTTTAAAATCATTACTTACGATTCTTAAAGAAAAACTAACATTAAAAACAGTAACTTGATGTAATAAATCGTAGTAAGTAAACTACCTTTTCTTTTGCAAATTCTCTTCAAAGTATGTTTCTGAAATGTTTACTACAATCATATTTTTATCGTAAAAATATGATTTAATATTGGTTTAGAAAATAAACTTGATAATATAGTTTTATTAAACAAGTAAGCATACATGCTTCAGAATTTATCTGCGTCACCACAGGAGAAGGTCATAGTTGGTACCCCATCTTTAATCACAGTGTCATAACAACATTTAACATTTATACTTCATTTTACTGAAGTTAAACTGAAAATATAGCCTTTTTTTACTGCTTATGTCTCTAACATTTCTTCAGTTAAATATTCGAGTGTTCAAAATGTTTTATTTAGAAATAGATATTTATTGAATGAAATCCTAATCATGTTATTCTTCCTTTAGCTTTTTAAGTACTATTTTATTTAGTAAATGCTATTTCGTTACACAAAACGTGCAATATTCAAATTTTACTACCATATTGTGATTCGAAAATGTTTTTACTTTTTATATGCTTAACCCTTTTGATTTTATATTTACATGCGAATAAAAGAATATGTCAATTTCATTCTTAAAATAATACTAATATCATAAATATAACACATAAATAAATTTATTTCTCAAATTACGTCATTTTTTCATAGTAAGCGCATTCTTAATATGGTATATCAAGAGTTTATTTATTTAAAAATATTATAAGAATCTAAAGTAGGTATTAATATTATCGTTTTATAAAGAATAAGATTTTATTCCATAAACAATAGTGAGAATAAGAAAGTATTGAGGAATGCGCCGACCAATGGCTGAGTGGTTGGCGTTCCTGACTCTTGTGCTGTGGGTCCCGGGTTCGAATCCCGGTTCGGGCATGGATGTTACTATCTCTCTGTGTTTCTCTGTCCTTTCTTGTGTGTTGATGTATGAATGTGGCCCGCCCTATAAACGGGTCTGTGGTGGTATGACGCGGTTAATACTACTCGATTCCGTGATTTGGTTCACAAGTGCCCGCTGGGTAACGACAAATGAGTAGCAGTTTCCGGCCTTGTTGTGGGGAAGGGTTAGTCACCCAAGTGCCCGCCGTTATTAAAAAAATAATAAAATAAATATTGAGGAATGCATTGCTATTCAACACTCCTATAAAATCAAATGCATTTCAGAATAAAATTAAATGAAAAACACACACACACACACACACACACACACACACACACACACACACACATATATATATATATATATATATATATATATATATATATATATATATATATATATATATATATATATATATATATATATATATATATGAGAGAGATAATTGAAATTTATAAATTTCAAATATGGAGTGGAGGATTAATTGGAATATTAATTTTGTTAAACAAGCCCTGATTCATACTTGATTTTAGAATATTTTAAGAAAACAATAGAGAAATATATAATGCACATTGTGCATATATAGAAAATATTTTGAAATTCCTTTTTCATTAAAATAAATATGATTAATTTCAATTTATTTTGATAATTATTCACTTAACATTAAATGAAAAAAATCATTTTTATGTATAAAGCATTAGAACAATGAAATGTGGTATAGAAGAAATGTATTTTCTCAAAAACATTAAATTTTATTTAGTTCCACTTTATAAACTTATCTGTTAACAAAAAAGAGAGTGTGTATTTTCATCGATGACAAATTATTCCTTCTCATTGGAAGCAAGCCACAAAATGTACTTTAATGGGAGAGAAAAAATTACTCGATGCACGTTTCAAATTTTGCATAAAAGATTCAGCTTAAGATCATTTATCAGATTAAAAAAAGTCTGCATTTTGCTTTTAGGTTATTTTGTGAAAGTTTTCTGTCATACCAAGCTTCAAACATATTTGTGAAAGGAAACGTGCTTAATTAATGAAGACTTATTCTCAAAAGTGCGTGTTTAGCCAAAAAGTTACGAAGCGAAAATCGCTTATTCATGAAATAAAATTATATACATGTTACGGTCCCTGAAGAGAATTTTAAAAAATGATTTTATCTAAATTTTGAGTTCAATTAAAATACAAAGTGATATTATTAATATCAGAATATATATATAAATAACAATTACATATTTTTAAACATTAAAATATTCCGGTATAGACTTTGGTGTACATTAAAATAACATAAAAATCTCGGAACATTTTAAAATCTTTTGTTAACGTAACGAATGAATGAAAAATTGATTTAATGTTAATAGATACCAGAAAAATTGAATTATAATGAATGGTGTGGAAATTTAAAAAATATTAATATAAATTATTTTAACAGCTCTTATTTTATATTTGTTAAAATGGGAACTCGCCAAAATTAATTCTATATGCAGATCATTTTATCCATCATAATATTTAATAATTTTCAGCATAGCAATGAATCTATTTAATTTTCTTCCGTGAATTATATAACAATGGTTATTCTCAAATTCATCAGAATAGGGAGCTGGAAAATAATAAATTCATTTACTTTCTTCGATGAATTTATTATATTCATATGTAACAAAAATTTAGTGGATAAGGAGTGTTATCGACTGTCGCTAGTAGAAGCATATTAAATCCAAATTATTTTTATATTTTATAACTGTCAGTTGAAATAACAAATGCTGAACAGAAATTAATATAACGTTGATGACATATATATATAAAAATGCACATTAGGAATTTTTTTTCTTTTACCTAAGCGTTTCGATTACAGACACGATCTATTTCTCTAAGATTCTAGTTAAAATGATTACTTATGCCGACATTTTCGGTAGAAGATTAAATTTAAATATTTAACTGTTATTAATATTCATGGTTATTTTGTTGATATCAGATTATTTTAACATTAAAACTGACTAACTATATGAATGCAAATAAAAAAAACTTTAAATTTGATTGCCCCTTTCAATATTTGATTGCTGTATTTTATATAACTTTCCAAAAGATTTTTCACGTATAAACAATTGTATTACGTATTAAAAAACGCCAGTAACCAGGAATTGTTTTTAAATTTTAGTTTCATTTCTAAATTTTAACTTCAAAAATTTGATTTTTCATAATTTGACTAATATGTAATAATAATTATTACATAATTTGACTAAAATGACTTTATTTTATATTCTGAAATAATTGAAAATTATGCTTTTCTATTTTGAATTCTAATAATCCACTCTTGAAAATTTAAATCCATTTATGTAAATAATTAATGTTTCACAAGCATATTTCCGCAATACTTTTTTCTAATGCCCGGCTGCCCAACTCTCATATTCATGTGTATAATGAACGAAGGTGATGCCATCTTATATAGTCGGGAACCCAGTGGGTGTGCCATCTTCACCCCGAAAGTGAAGGGATAAAGGAATAAAAACACAAAGAGAGAAAGGAACATCCATGCCCAAACCAGGACTCGAACCAGGAACCTACTGTTTTGAAGCTAGGAACGCTAACCTCTTTGTTATCAGTCGGTGGATAAACTCAAATTTTATGACATCTGTGAATAAATTATTTATGGAATGAATATTTACAATGAGGGGGAAAGAATCATTAAAAAATAAAAATTCTATAATGTTATAGTATAAATTTTATAATGCATTATAAGTATAAATCAACAGCCATCACCATTGTGTATATTGTTTGTATTGAGATAAACGTCCCGTTTTTTTTCATACATATTTTTACCTTAGATATACATTTATAATTTACAATTACTACATTTATTTTCTCAACGGTGGAATAAATTTCATCTACACTAATATCAAAATGCTTCTATAGTGATATTATAAATATTTTCTTAAGAGTTTATTCTTTTCCCTTGAGATTTTATTTATTTTTAACAAAGCTATTCCTTATTTAACTGAGAAACTTTATACAACCAATATTTTTCTGCGATAAACAAATTTAATATATTGTGAATGTTCATGTGTAAAATAACTAGAGAGAAATTATGAAATATGTGAAGATTTCTTGAACTTCTCCAAATATTTTTCTTTGTTACAAATAAAGCAGCTGCACATTTACGTATCAGAAATTAAAATATACTTCAATTTTTAAAAAGATTATGAAAAACAGACTTATCACAGAAAGAAATTAATGTCGAATTTAAAGGTCGATTGAAATTGTGTCATAATTATATAAAAAATGACCGTAGCATAATATAAAAATTAATATTTTTCTATTATTGCATAAAAATAGTGAAAGAAGTTGAATAATATCTTTACTGTATCGAATGAGATATAACGAGAAAACTGGGTTTTTTTAAATACCCTTTAATTCGAAAAATTATTCTTTATATAATTCTTTATATATTCTTTATATATTAACGTAAGTTTATTCTTTATATATATATATATATATATATATATATATATATATATATATATATATATATATATATATATATATATATATATATATATATATATATATATATCAGTTTAATAGTAATTTATTATACAATGAAAACTACAAAATATAATAAATTATTTCTCAATATATTTCTTCTGAAAGTTAAATGATGAAGGTTTTTATAAGGCCAAATCATTACAGTATGAAAATTGTGTCCAAAACTTCAACTTCTCTTAAATAATTAGCATCAAGCGTTGAAGCAATGAAAATTCTGTAGAGGTTCATGGAATAATTTTTATAGAATCTTAAACACTTATATAGTTTTAACACGCGATGGTATACCATAGCGTGATAAATTTTAATTTAATATCGCACTACCCATACTTTCTGCTTTATTTGCAGTCGCTAACAAAAGTTTCATTTCCTTCCCATCTGAAATTTTTAGTTGCAATAATCACACACATCAACAAGTTTAAAACTCCATTTTTTAGAAATTTAAAATTTAAGTTGTGAAATAAGTAACACAAAAGAAAATTCCTAACTTCAAAATTTAAACTTAAATATTTGATTTTATATAAGTAAAACTTCTTATTAGCAGTTTGTTCTCTAACAAGTGTTATACTCTTCTGCTTTGAATCATTCATTTTAATGTTCAATCGGAATAGTCATTTGAAATGCGAAATTTTTGTAACAATTTTCACTTCAATGGACATTGATTATGCACCAAATAACAAATATAAATTTAAGTGGACTTCTGCCAAATAACTAATCACAGATTCATGGGCATGACTAGAAAATAATGCATATAAATACCCTACGCGAGACTAAAAGCACGCCCCCTTTTTTTCATGGTTCATTTTATTTATCTTCTTTTCGAACTTGCGTGTATAGCCACCTTTTGCAATTGCTCTCCTTTTTCACTTGTGCCGTGGAATAAATCACACTGCCAAAAAGTGCTTTTCAACGTACGTAAAATAAAGAGAGTGTCTATTGATTTTCTCTTCAATCAACAGTAATATATCTATAAAATGTGCTTTATGTATAGTTCAAATACTGAACGAAAGCAAAAGTCTAAAAATATGCTTAATAAAACAATATGATTTAACACTAATTAATTTTTAATTAAATTTTTAGCCTAGTTTGAATAGAATATAAAAGATGGAACAGTTTTGGACATGGTTTTCCAGTTAAAAATATTTTGTAGAAATAAAACATTTAATTTTTACAAGATAGCATACAATGTAAAAGTGTATTTACGCTGTTTTTATGCGGGTTTTAAAAATATAGAATAAATCACTATATAAAAAATGTAAAATTTTATGAAATTTAGCAAATCATGTTTACTTTTAATTTTATTAGGGTTTATTAGAATATTATTTAACTTCTTTAACAGTCAAAACTGCAACAAGAATTAAAATTTATTTGACATAAGAGATATTAAATAAATATTTTCCCATCCTTATAGAAACGCATTTATTTAAATGACATTCACAAAATTACCATAAACCACGAAATGTTTAGCGATTTTTTCCATGCAAATTACGACTTCAGTTCTGCTATTATTTGTCTAAAGCAAGCAAGGAAAACATAAATTTACATGTTGTTATTACAGACAAGTTCAATTACACTTTTATTAGTTAAAAATTATGTACTTAGCATTAATATTCTAGAATTTTTCAATGACTTTTTTAAAAGGTAAATAAAAATAGAAAAGGCACATTTAAAGTACAAGGGAATCACAAAGAAAGCATTTAGGATGTAACTATAATCTTTGAAATAAAACTTATGGGTTACACATTAAAAAATTTATCAAAATAATTTTTAATTATGTTTAATATAAAGTATAATTGCAGTAACATTAAGGTACATAAACTTAAAATTTAGAGTGTGTAAATTTATATTTTATATCAGCGCATACCGTGATGCTAGCTGAACAGTTAACACAAGACATTGGCATTCATTTGAAAGCTAATGGATTCGATTCCCATTCAGCTGAAATGTTGGTTTCAGAAAATTATAAAGGTTCAAAATTCACTTTAAACAGGATGCCATGAATGAGTTATTTGAAGTGAGATCGTCATAAAAAAATAACCGTAAAGTAGCAAACTAAGTGATTATGTAATGGTAAGAAATGACTTCCTTAAGATAATGGACAAAAATTATTTTAAAATTAATTTTTTTAAATGAAAATTTATTATTATTTAAAAATTGAAATATAACTTGTTTCAATTTTTACTTCGACTAATAGTCTGGACATAAAGTATAGTTTATCTAGCAATCTTTACATAAACAAAATTTTAATACTATATATATATATATATATATATATATATATATATATATATATATATATATATATATATATATATATATATATATATATATATATATATATATATAAAGCGCAAAAAATATATCAAAGAAATGAATACAATACTGAAAATACATGATAGAATATAAACTACTATACATTATCCATTTCTTTATTCCAATTTCAAATTTACCTTCGGCAACTCTCCTATTATTCTAATATATAAATTCTACTCTGATTTGCTGATTTTGGTAATATGTATTTTTTCTACTGTATTTATGTTTCATCTATTGTGAGTATGTTTACTTTCTGCATATACATTTATATATTTATTCTAATATTTGAACTAAGTGTATCTTTGATTTTTTTTAATACGAACACTCTTCGGGGGCATTGCTCGAGAGCTTTTTAGACATTTGTCCTTCGTGCATGTCGGAAAAGAGTGTTTTGCATAGTTAACCATCTCCCTTCTGATGAAGACGTGGTCCCTATGTTTTCTTCTCATCATTTGCATCGCATATTTTAGTATTTTTCCAAATTAATATTTCTGGTTTAAATATTTTTCATGTTTATATATATATATATATATATATATATATATATATATATATATATATATATATATATATATATATATATATATATATATATATATATATATCGTACATTTTACATTGTCAAGTAAAAGCGATATATTTCATTAGATTGCATTTCTCATTTATTTACCTGTTAATATTCCAATGAATTTTTGATAAGTAAGGATTATAAGCGCTTATCTTGATTTAATATTTTTATTTCGCATCCCCAATAAAATACCTGAATGTTTCACTTCAAGTATTAAGCTCTGATAGCAATTTATTTAATTATTAAGGTAAATGTAATTATTAATACTAAGTTAAGTTTTACATTATAAATATTTAAAAGGTAAAATAAAGGTTAACACTCTTATATAAAATTTACACACGAAAAAAATTGTTCTTAAAGTTATTTTGAAACGAAATCATGTTTGAAATTTGGCATACTGTTTTTCAACTGTCTATCACCAATTGAGATTTCCAGATTTTAGTAATCGGTGACATTTGCGCGCAATCCTTAGAATGGCTTCTAAGCCTACTCATTAGAGCTGTGCAAATTGCTGCGCTTTCGCTAAAGGTTATATCGATTTGTCAGATAGAGAAAGGTAAAACTAATGTATAAATGCTACAATTTATCTTTCTATTTAGACTATATATAAAACCTGCATATCATGGGTCTCTTTCTCTCTCTCTGTATATACACATATACATACATACATATATATATATATATATATATATATATATATATATATATATATATATATTTATTTATTTATTTATTTATTTATTTATTTATATATATATTTATATATATGTATATTTATATATATATTTATATAGCTGTTGAAATATTAATAATTTTAAGAAATAATTACGAATTATGATGAATAAGCAGAAAAGACAAGTATCTTAAAAACAATAATTCCATTATAGCTGTTAATTTTCAACAAGCGTATTTTATCAAACTGAAAAGAAAAGAATGTGTTTTATAATTTTCCTCCAAATAGAAACTAATTGAAATTGAAAAAAATTACTATGCTTTATATAAAAAATAATAAATTATTGTGAAGTGAAATTGAAACATAAAAAGATTTACTACAATATTCTCTGTCTTTCTAGTAAAAGTAAAATTTTTGATATTTGACTAAAACACAGTGTATTCAAGCAGGAAATAATTTATCGAATAAGGTATTTATATTTTTGTTAATTTAGAGCTCATTTAATTAATTATCTTTAGCTCAACAGAAAATATAAAATTAAATTATATTTTCCTGAGCCTTTTTCAAGGAAAAAAATTTGCAAGATTTTTAATCTAAAAGTTTTAAGCTAGTGACAATATCTATTAACACGACTTTCAGTAGTTTTCATCTGGACGTTATCATTAATAAAATTTTAGCTACCAATCCTAAAATGAACGCAAAAAATGAATTTATACAATAGTTTATGCATAATTTATGATTTTTTACTTTAAATAAATCTTAAATTTCTTTTTCAAAGGATCAATCACATATTTTTAAAAAGATAACCTTAAGTTTCTTATAAAAATATTTTTATCCTGAATAAGTCGCAAAAAATTTATAAACGCGTTAATCATAAAGAATGTTCTTTGTCACCAGTATTAAAAAAAGGATAACAGTCAGCCAAAAAATAATTAGGTTTTTTATTAGATATGCTCTTGTCATCTCAATAAAGATGCTGAAAATAATATTAAATATTATCAGCAGATATTATTAAATATGTGTCTAGGGTTTTTAACTAATTATTTTTAAAAATAAATCGATGGTAAATGGTAAATAATTTATAATCTTCGGAAAACATTTTATTTTTTATTAAAGGCACAAACTATAATAAAATGTAAGTGTAATATTATAAAATATACTTTTTGTATCTTAAGCCGAGTTTTTCCTTTATTTTGAAATATCCAAACACTCGTTTATTATAATTATTCAAATAAATTTTAATTCAGTGCATATTATTTTATACTTTATCACTACTTATATACATACATACATATATATATATATATATATATATATATATATATATATATATATATATATATATATATATATATATATATATATATATATATATATATATATATATATATATATATATATATATATATATATACATATATATATTATCAAAAGGCTTACTTTGATTTAATGATTAAAAACCATTGGAATGTGAAGGGAAAAATTAACTAATTGAACTTTGATAGCATATATCAGCAATTTAAGTCTATATATTGGGCAATATAATAGCATTTTTTGAAAAATTCTTCAAGATAATATATTTATAGAATATCTGCAATATTTAATAATCAAAAATATCTTGAGTATATTTCTTAAATAAAAAATGCATTGTAAATAGTGCTCAAACGTTTTAAAATACTTTAGTAAGCTAATATAGTAAAAACAACTTATTTTGAATTTTTTTACTATTGCTGTATAATGGTAATGTATTGAAAAAAATAATTTTTTTAAAAACTTAAAAATTTGCTTATAAATAAATGACTTAACTTTAAAATTGAAACACCAAGAAAAATATGGCAATTGATGAATTTACAAAAAAATTTACTGATATTTATTGAGAACAATTTGAAATTAAGGAATTAAAGAATTTTCGCTCTTTTTAATGGAAAAAAATTTTTTATTTACAATTTTTTAATGATGTATGGAATCAAATGAAGTACATCAAATTGTATTTTTAAGCATAAATTGTTAAAAACTATTCTAAGAGAAAAAATTTGTTTAATTATTTAACACTGCTTTTTCCTACTTTAGTTGATTACAAAAAAGCAATTACATTTAAAAAAAGTTATTTTTCAGAGAAAAGTTTATTTTAAAAAATAAGTTTCTAGGAAGAAATTTTTAGAATTCATGATTAAAAACCATAATATTTTAATTTACTTAAGTGAACAGAATTTCAGAGACTGTTTTCTTGTTTGAATTGCATCAACATTAATTCAATTTGAATTTACTATTTTAAATATTCGTTTATAGGCATTTTATTACTCATTACTCAGCTGCTCAAAAATTAGTTTCATATAATCTATTTTAATCATAAATGTATAAATAAATTCATACAAAAAGTGTTCTATTTCTCTTTACCAGTACTGAAATTCTAACACAAAATTTATTTGATAATTAAACAAATACTTCAAATCTGCATTGAAATCAAGAATAATAGAACAGAATATACCAAATATTTAAATCATTCACTAAATCCGAAAAAATTATAGAAACATTTATTTTAGTAAAATATATATTAAATTTTGATTGACTCGCTGACATGATAATAATGGACTAATAACTATAACAATAGAACTTATTTTTTTAGAAAAATTAACAAAATATTCGCAGATTTACATTAAGCTTTATAATTTTATTTTAATTAGGTTTTTAAGTTGTACTAATGAAAACAAATTCCGTTGGATTTTGTAAAATGATCTTAAGCAAAATTATGCGTCTTTTGAACTTCAATTATCCTGAATGGTGAATAAATCTATGTTTAAATTTAATAATAAATTTTAGTTGAGTAACACTATAACAGCAGACATGATTAAGATAATACTTTTGAAAATTAATCGCTTTAATTTATATATATATATATATATATATATATATATATATATATATATATATATATGTAGATTTTATCATTATAAATACAGAAATGAAGGAATTTAATATAAAATTTTAATAATAATTAGGAGATATAAGTCGATTAGAAAAAGTATTTTGTATATAGAAACATTAACTGAAATATGCAATTTATGAGGCAACATTTATGTATTAATGCTATAAACAGTTGTAAAATGTTACTAATATTATTGACATTGATACTGTGTTATTTTCCCTTACCAAAATTTATCTTACAGTTTTCAAACAAAATTTTTTCTGACAAATATTTATGAAAAATCATGAGTTGACCTTGAAGTGAATAAAGATCTTGAAAACGATGGCATTAACCACCTTCTCTAAAAGTATTTTAAATGCATTTTAATATTGTGCAATATATAACTCTCATTAGGTTTTATTTTCTAAGATGCAAATATTCGTCAAAAAATTTCAATAAATAAGTTTACTTCTCTTATTTAAATTCAGGAATACAAATCTAAATTATCAATTGAATAAAAGATTTGTAGACAAGAAAGAGTTCTACAGTTAAAATAAATGTATTATTTCAAAAAATTTCTTCGAGCTTTTGGAAATATTAAACAGTTGAAAAATAGGAATTAATGTTAAATATTGTGAAATTTTGAGAATTTACGCAGTTAAAAAACAGGATGATAACGTTTTCCATTAAAAAATCTGGAACACATGCAAAAATTAAAAAAATTTCGGTTAAATCAGAAGCTCTTGTACATATAACATAGTTTAATTATAAAGATTATGACTGTACTTTGTTAAAAATATTTATTAATCTGCTGAGAGATCGGATTACAAGTTATGTTGATATGTCAGTTTATAACTTAATTTTGATTTAATTATAATATTGTAAGATGTCTCTTTATATATATAAATGATATTAAATATAGTAGCGCACTATTTTGCATTATATGTTAACTGTGAAAATTCAGGTAAGTAAATATTATAAAATTAAAGAATATCTAAATCTCTGATTATCTCTAAGTTTCTGAGATAAAAACTTTAAGATACAGTCAATTTAATCTGAGCATTTTCAAGCTCTTCAGCAACTGAAAATGAAAAAGGATTGTTTGTATTATTTATTACATTCAGGATTAATTTTATGTGAATAACACAGTTGTTTATTCGGTAAATTTTCATTGATTTCTACAAATTATGGAAATTAATAAAATTTCGACAGCTTATTTGTTTTGTAAAAAACTAGAGTTTTAATTTGAAAGATATAAATTTGCACCTATCCTTGATCAAAAAACTGGTATTTTTCTCATAAAATATTTGTTTTGCCTCAACAAATGTTTTGAGACTTACTTCATTTAAAATGTTGCTTCAATTAAAGGTTGGATTGTTACTTCAATTAAAATGTTGTTAAGTCACATTTGGAAACAAATTTCTTGTGATTTTCTCAGCCTTAAATGAAGGGTAATTTTCATCAATTAAATCAAGGAAATACTTCGATGCTTTTCTACTCCAAAACCACTCTCACGGTGATTTCATCATAGCTGAATAGATCAGTTGCAATAATGACTAATTTATTAATATCAAAATTATGTCCGGAACATAAATTTAATATGGGTTACAGAATAAAGCCTCCAGTTAATTTTCCAGCCTCTTACTTCATGGAACTTCTTCCAATATCATTGGAGTAAATAAAATCCACTGAGACGCTGAAGTAATGGTTGTTAATTCATCAGATGCTTAGGAGAAGTATTTAAATTTTATGATGGAAGTGCATAATTACAAATGTAATTCCTCGAACTAACCTTCACTCTTGAGTTGACATTAGCCTTGAAGATGTATCTTAGTATGAAGTTCTAGAGGAGAAAATAGCTGTTTATTATTACTCTGTAATGGAAAGGAAGAGAAGAAATATATTTATATTTTTCGTAACTTTTCTAAACAAATAACTATTTTGTATCAATAAAATTTTTAGAAGACTCACAAACTGATTTCTTTATTGTCATATTTTCACTCAAGTTTCACCCCTCAAATAATATATATGTTCGTGGTGTTAAAAAATTAATTCAATAAAAGAAAATTTCAATGTCTAAAATTATATATATATATATATATATATATATATATATATATAAATATATATATATATATATATATATATATATATATATATATATATATATATATATATATATATATATATATATATATATATATATATATATATATATATATATATATATATATATATATATATATATATATATATATATATATATATATATATATATATATATATATATATATATATATATATATATATATATATATATATATATATATATTAAGCCCCATGAGTAGAAAGCCTTTTTTGACAAGATTACATGAAGATATAAAAGCCTCTCATAGAAAAAGGATGCATATTATGAGAAAATCACTGTTTTTGTTACGCTCTAATTACATTTTATTAATATTTGAAATCAATTAAGTTCATAGCTGTTGATTAATAAAAGTAAAATTATTATAATTATTATATGCCTTTAATAATAATTCCATTTGAGTTTAGTAAGAAAAATGGAAGAAAATGTTATACACACACTTTAAAAAAAAAGCTATAATAAAGAAAATACAGTTCTCTTTATTGAAGCTAAATATCTCAGTGCGGTATAAAGAGATAAGGGAAGGACTAAAGATATCTAAACCATACATTTATAAATGGTTTGCAATTCAAGCTGAATAATGAAACTAATAATTGAAGTAATACATGTTTTTATATATCTATTTAAGAAGTTAAAATGTATCTTCATTTCACTTGGCAATATATTTCACTAAATATTGGTTCAAATCTGCAGTAATTTGTACATCGAATCTGGTGTCTTAACATGTCTCATATTGGTTCGATTAACCTTGTATGTCAAGGACGAATATCCACAAAAAGATGAAGAGAGAGTATCAAGTAGAGAAAAACATCTAAAATTAGATGCACATAGCTGAGTTATCAGTATCTCTGGTCATATAGGGAGTGAATCTGTTTTATTAGATGTCTCCAGTTTGATGTTTAATGAAATATGATACCACTCTTAAAACTTGTTTTACTGAAATGATGATTTTGGTGAGCAAAATGACTCGACGTTTTCTTTCGAAGCCAAATGATACTGTAAAATTCGTCCTGTCTGCTAAAGATAAAGATCTTAAAACTCTGATAAATATATTTTAATTGGACTACTTGCACAATCTCTCCACAATTGGATTCAATGGTTATTTGATTCAAGATGGACGAGATGGCAGTGTGTTGACAGCGCTAATGATCCCCTACAACATCACTCTGTTGATCACTTACACTTTCTCAGATTACTGCCTGTGATAGGTATATTTTTTTTAATTTTGTACAAATCTCTCTCCAAATCAGCGACAAACTCTTTACGAAGTCTTTTCCTCATTATATTGGATGCGCACAGTAAATTTCGTTGTATAATTAAAGTTTTTCCAAATGCAACAATTTTAGTTTCCAGAAATATGTATAGAAAACTGAATCTTAATGAAATGAATAGAAATGAAATCTTAAAAAACTTTAGAAATTATTTCCAAAGTTTCTGCTATTTTTTTCTGGATAAAGAATGTGTTATATCACACATTCTTTATAAAGAATGAAATCATTCTTACTTTTTTATTGAGGAATTATAAAAATTATCAATTAATTATCTCTAAAGAAGAAATACATAAGTCTAATGTCCTATGCAATACGTGGCCAAGCTCTTTTTTAAATTATTTAAATTCATTTCTCCTATGTGTAATTTAGCCCATTCAATTATTTTTCTACTTAAGTACTTTAGTCAACTATAAAAATTCATCACATTTTTATGTGGATATAAGTGTTTGTGAAATATTTTCACTGTTAGAGTTTATATTTACTTTGAAAAGATATTTGTTATACAATCGCAATTCAATGTAATCAATAGCAGTTAATCTATTAAAATTTATAAACTTTTCTAATAAATTTTAATATTATTTTCTCGTTACGAAAAATTTAAAAATAACTCTCTACTTTAAGACCGCATGCTTTTAGAACTTTTCCATATTATAATTTAAATAATATAATGATTTTTTTATTCAGAACAATAGTTTTCTCTAATGGAGAATAAAAATGAAACACCATTTTAAGAAATTTTAAAAACAATTGTTTAATATTTAATACAAAAATAAAACTGCATTATTTTGTAATTTTTATACGCTTAAAATAAATTCTAAATTTTAAATTTTATTTTCATAAGAATTGCATACATCACTTCTTGGTTCAAAAATATTAAAAGAAATCCTTACCTTAATTATAACATTAATTATCCTTTATTTTAATATATATAATATAACTAAGCTCGTTCAAAATGAAATAATCTTGTTTAATATTTTAATATACAGGAAAAAAACTTCAGTTAAGATTTAAAATTCTTTTTGAAGTTTCAGTCCTATTTATATTTTAAATTAGAAAATTTATGAACTTTATAACTGAAATAAACAACATCTTAAAAATATTATTCTTATGAAATTCTTAAGCATTTAATCATTTCTCTGTAAAAAAAACTTTAAATGAGACAATTACTGACACTATTTTTATTCAAGGAAAACAAATAAAAACATGTTTTTACTTAAGCACTCATTTCTTTTAATTGGGATGCAAAGACATAAATTTCTATCCAGTTTTAACATTTGTAAGAAAAAATAAATCCTTTTCCTTAAAATTGTGTTTAAAATGACTCAGTATTATTCAATTTCACTAAAAATTTTAATAGTTTTCAAAATTTAAAAATATTTTTAAAGTAAATGTTTTATGTAAGAATCTTAATGTGTGAAAGAGTTAAAAATTAACATGGAATTCAACTATGATATTATACTTGCTAATCATGTTTAAACTGCACATTACCTTACGAAAGTAATAAAATAACTTAGGATATTTAAATTCAAAAGTTGATTAAAATTAAAAATTTTAAATTTCGTCATAGAACAATCATATAAGTAAATTAATGACTTTGAAATCCAAATTTAAAGCACTCCACTGCATGTATTGTTTCGGATTGCATATGGAAATGAAATGAAAACAGGAAGCTAGTTAATGTCTCCCTCAAAAAGACAAAGTAATTACTCTTGCTTAAGGAACGTATAATAATGACTATAAGATACAATGACAACTTTTGCACCAACAGGCGCATACAAATGAAGTAACTATGGTAACAAGGATCGTGCTATGTCACCAAGGTTGCAGAGAACCAACTTCCATAACCTGTACATAATAATTTCAACGTAAGATAGATAATAAAAATCGATTTAGTTCGGCCCTCCTCGTTCGTCACCCTCTCGTCTCTTTTTACGAGATAAAAAAAATCGATCTTAATCTTAGTCAGAAAATGACACGTGACTAGGATTACCGGTTCGCAGCCTGATCCCTAAGCCTTTTTTACTTGCGCTTCAAAACTATTTCTTTTATCTGCCAAAATAAGCAAGAACATAACTATCAAATTCCTTCGCATCTCCCTTATTCTCGAACAAAGAAACAATTTTCATCGCTTCGACGGTATTTTACATTTATCAAATATAGAATAATAGATTTTTATTCTTTTAATTTTTGTTTCATTTTCATTCAATTCAAATTTTTGTCAGTAATAAGAATATATGCCCGAGCTATGTGTGTGTGAATCTATTTATTTATATAAGATACCAAATAGGTTTGCAGTAACTTTTGCTAGTTTTATATATTTATGAATAAGTAACACTAGTTCCTAGAATTTTAAAACAAATCAAATAATTTTAAAAAAATTAAAACAGTAAAATATATTTATTTATATATAGTAAATATATATTTGTTGAATCATAAGATAATCATAAAAATAATAAATGATTGAAAACTATTGTGACATATATTGATGTCATTAAATGTAACTAAATAAATTTTTGTTTAGATTTTGCTTAAAATTATTTTTATGCAACTGTATATTTAAAGTTTGTTAAAAGATCACCATATTTGTAATAATACAAGCTTTATGTTTCAATAATTGTATTTTTAAAGAGGAAATGTATAATTATTTTATCACAATTAAATTCACAAATTTTTAATAGCATTCTTATCATTAAAAATAAAATTCATTAAATAATTGTAACCGGAGAATCTAAAGAGCTGTTTTTGACATTTTAATTGCGTACATATTTTTAGTTTTATATTTACAAATTTTCTGACTATTATTAGGAAAAGAGGAAATTTGTGTTCTCATGATAATATAAAACCATGTCTAACAATATTAAAACATTTACAATTTTTCAGACTCTCCTATCAATACATCAAACAAATTTAGATCAAAACTTTTTATTATGAATAAAGTAGGTCTGTTACAACATTATGTTACTAATAAGAATAAGCTAAAGTAAACAAGCCCAAGAAATGCTCAAACACAAATTAAAATTGTTTCCCTGATCACTTAAAGAACTATGGACATTCATTTCAATCAATAAATTAATGCATAAAATATGAGAGTAAAAAATAACATTAATTAATACGTAATTACTCAAAGCAAATAATTAAAGAAAATATTTATGATTAGCTGAAGTATAATGTGCCTATAGATACAAGTAAATTAAGTTAATTAATATATATTTACTTTCCTTCATTAAAAGTTAATTTCATTTTAATCAAGTATAAAAAATGTATGAATTTTTAAAATAATTGTATAAAAATACAAATCAATCAATAAAATCGAGTGCATAAGAAAGTATCCATCAGTTGCAAAATGATATAGATTTTTACATATTACAAGTCTCGATACATGTTTACTTAGGCTTCATATTTATATTTACAGAATAAAAAACTTAAAAGAATAATAAAAATTGTTAACGTGAAAAATAAATAAACATAATTTTCAAAGGAAAAATAATTTTAAAAAAAGGCTTAAAGCATAAGTTTCATAACAAATAAAAGTAATTTTTGTAGTAATTATATTTTCTATTTTACTTTTAGTCT
Organism: Latrodectus hesperus; assembly: GCA_037975125.1. Taxonomy (NCBI): domain Eukaryota; kingdom Metazoa; phylum Arthropoda; class Arachnida; order Araneae; family Theridiidae; genus Latrodectus; species Latrodectus hesperus. Next base: position 11,213,643 of record JAJQOW010000015.1, on the reverse strand, counting down.
CTTATTCAACAAAGAATGATTTTATGTATTGCAATCATAATTAGATTGATTACTTCTTTTTTTATGAATCAATAATACTAATATTATACGAAAATTCCTCAGATCCTATAGTCTATTCCACTCAAGAATCCCTTAAATTTCAAAATTCAAGTCCCTAAACTAAAGTTCCATTCTTCAATCATATCACGGAATTTCCAAATTCCTAACATACCCATTAACCTTAAACACTTTTATCCTTACTCCCACACACCCATATCACCCACACACATCACAGCTTTCAGCCAATATTCAACTAAGACATGTGCTCCATAAGTTGCACCCGCAAAACTTCCGAAAGGCGCGACCGGCCACAGAGATACGTTTTACTTCCTATAGCATCATCTATCTTTATTTAAGAAGAATCTCTCGGCAAAGTAGCCGCTCCATCTGACAGTAATGGTAGGCTAAGGCACTTTATACATCAAGATACTTTGTAAAATGGGAGCGCGCTCCACTCTCAAGACGCGCTCCAGCTTAAGATAGATCAAGTTTTTTTTGTTTTTTTCATCACACAATAAAAATTATAAAATTTCATTCTTGAGCCAAAACTCAAATAATATTTTCGTTCCATATATGTTCTATTTTTCATCTAAATTGTTAATTCCCACTAATTATTTTTCTTCTCCAATCTATATACATATATACATATGCATATATATATATATATATATATATATATATATATATATATATATATATATATATATATATATATATATATATATATATATATATATATATATATATATATATATATATATATATATATATATATATATATATATATATATATATATATATATATATATATATATATATATATATATATATATATATATATATATATATATATATATATATATATATATATATATATATATATATATATATATATATATATATATAATTAATTACTTAAGTAAGTAACATCATTATGTGAACCACAATAAATGTTTTAAATGATATAGAAAATAAATGTGTATAGTTTACATATTATTTACTATGCATGACACTTTTTGAAATAGTATTAAACACTAAAGCTCTAAGCAACACAAATTTGCATATGGAAAAAGTTAATTCGCAATATGTTTTTAAACTTTTTTTGGCAAATCTTTATGGAGACATTAGAATGTTACATTTATTTATATTTTATAAAAAATTACTTTCTCTAGTTCTGATTATTTTTTTAAGAAATATTTTAGTTAAGTATCATATGTGTAAAACAATTCATATGCCCCAAATTTAATTTATAACATTTTTGGGAACTTATAAAATAAAATTTTTAAAACATTGAATTAAAAAAGTCACTTTATATGTTTTATAGATATAAAATACTTCTTACAAAATTATTTCCATAATTGAGATAATCTTTAAAGAATGATGGCTAGTTTAACTTTTAATCATTAAATTATTCCTACATTCAATAAAATATTGATTATTATATATTCAGTTTGCTTTAAACATAATGTGATGAGAAAAAAACAAAGTTACACAAGATTCATTTAAAATATAAAATAATTGTCATTTACGTTGAAAATATGCAATTATTATTGACTAGCTTACAAACTTATTGTTTCATAATAATAGCAACAATTATTTAAGTTATTAAGTTTTAATTTTCAAATACTCATGAAAAATTTTAATAACATAAAGAATGAGTGAGAAATACGTTTTTTTATATTCTACTAAAACAGATTAAGAGATATCTATGCATCTGATGAAAATAAAAGCACAAGTGCAATTCAGAGACGTTTATAATATAACATATGTAGATAAATTTCAATAAATTAAATAAAAAATATATTTTTATTTGATAACAAAATTTTAAATTTTTGAAAAAATTAAATAATATCAAAATTTTATTGCATGTCATTTATATCAGAAAATAAATTTCATGGAGGATCTTATTTTCATTACATGAGAAGATAACCAATTAATGAGATGAATATTCACATGTGATATTGATAATAGCAGAAAAATTTCCGTTTTATCAATTTATATATTTTGAATTTGTTATTAATGAAAATCTGTCTTGCAGCAAACAATTAATAAGAGGAGTGCACAATAACAATTTTTTCTAAGAATTAATTAATATTCTAAAATCACAGAAAATCATTCTTGTAATTTTATCATAATAAATCGAACTGTTTATTCATTCAGGTCTTGAAAAAATTATTAATCTAAATAAAAAATACCTATATTATACATAATTGAAACTTTATACTTCTATGGTTTATACATATTTCTGAAATCAACATAAATGTAATATAAAATATTTTTTGCGTAAAATATTTCATCAATATAATTCCTATTTGAAATAATAGAAAAGAAAGGTAACCGATACTCTACCTAAAATTTAATTACAAGAAATACCTTATATCATTATAGGTGGAAAATTGACTGTGTTTTATAGTAAGAATTCTTGGAGCGAAGAATTAAAAATACAAAATGATTTACAAATTATAAGTCATGTTTACATATCATAGTCATACTTTAAATGACAAGAAATAATAAAAATTTTCCCCATATTTATTCTGAATCTTCACAGCTGAATTCTTGAAGAAGTTTGCATGCAGGAAAAGCAAAACTCATTACCGTAGAAAGCAGTTTCATTGAAATTCAGTAAACCAGCAATAAATAATAGAATTGAATTAAAATGAAACATTACTTACGTTATCTTTTATACTTGTTTATTTAAGATTTTAAATATATGAATAGAATAGATAGTTATAAATAGTAAGCAATAGTTTATTTTTAAAAAATAATAAGAAAACATACTATGGAAAAACAAAGCAAAATTTATAAAACAAAATAATATATACTCAAAAGTAAAAAATAAATTTTGAAGAGAACAAAATTTTTAGAGATGACATTTTTCAGATTTTAATTTATAAGAAATTTACTGAAGTAAAATGACAAAATTCGCTGTTGTCTAAAGTTTCTGCTGAATACGACTTATAAAATTCTTGATAAATGTATATAAAGAGAAATTAAGCATACATCCTAATCGATACTCCAACTTAAGAAATTATACTATTTTTAAATTTATATCAATCTTAGTGATACTCAATTTATTTTTCAAAACTAGCTTTTGAAAGTTTTTTTCCTAGTTATTATAATTTAAATAAGCTTTGATTGTTAAATCAAACCTAATTTAAATTACAGAGTCAGTAGCTTCCTGAAATTTATGCTTTTTAAATGTTGTTATGTATTTATATATATATATATATATATATATATATATATATATATATATATATATATATATATATATATATATATATATATATATATATATATATATATATATATATATATATATATATATATACATATATATATATATATATATATATATACATATATATATATATATATATATATATATATATATATATATATATATATATATATATATATATATATATATATATATATATATATATATATATATATATATATATATATATATATATATATAAATAAATATGTATACATACATATATGTATATATATATATATATATATATATATATATATATATATATATATATATATATATATATATATATATATATATATATATATATATATATATATATATATATATATATATATATATATATATATATATATTTGTGTGTGTATAATATTTTTCTTCTACAGTTTTTTGTAACATATTATTAAAGTACAAAATGTCTAGAAAAATTGGAAACTATTTTTTATTAAATAAGAAATAAAAATAATTAGTATAGTTAAAAATAAAATACGCTTTAATCTACAATACCATAGATTTTCGTGTTTTGTTATATTCCTTATGATTGCTTTGAAAAGGCAATGGATACTTACTATCAATACATCAGAAAAACAATTCTAGACATCAAATATCACAGCAGGTTTCATTGATTCTTTCTGTGTATACTTAGGCTGTTTAATACATTTCTCTTGTAAGCATCTAGTTCAGCGATCGCTAATGCACATACTCAAATGAAATAATAAATGACCCATAGTTACGTATTGTTTTCTCTCAAATAAGTGAAAACACAATACGTTTTATAGAAATCATAATATATTTATGTTTAGCTTCAGTTACCATAACTTCAGAAAGCAAGTTATAAGATCATGATACGTGTGACATTATTATAAGGTATATGATTTTTAATAGATAATTGTTATTAATTTTACGAATATTGGATGACAGAATTTAGAAATGTATTTTTTACATTAAATTACATATCTATCAATGTCCCAAATCTATTATTTTTCTTCAGAGAAATGGCAAAACTACTTGTTGTAGCCTAATTTAATAGAAAAAACGCGTATAAAAACACAAGAAAATGTTTACAGGTCTTTCAATATATAGATCATATTATTATGGAAATTGTTTGGACCATAGGTTCCCAAAGTGGTCCAGGGAGACTCCCAGGGGTCCATAGGAGACCACACGTGGGTATAAACGTCAAAAGAAAACAGGGGTTCACATGTAGTAAGTGGGGGTCCATGAAATATTTTCTGGTTTTTATAATTAAGAATAAAAATTTTGGCTTGGATTTACCTATCAACGTAGACAGGTAGCATCATTCACTAGGTAGGTAGGTACTCAAAAATATTAGAGACTCAGTTCAAACAAAGAATAAAATAGAACAATAGATAATAGTACAAGTGTACACCACATTTCGAGACTTGCAAAATGCCGCTCGTGCGCAAGGATGCTTGTTTAGACCTCCAAAGGAATGAAATGCGACTTGCGCTGTGCTTGCAATCTACATTAGTATAAATATGAAGGCCAAGAACAAAACGTTACTCATTTGTTTCTGGGATTTTGAACATGAAAGTGTGACTGTGAGTGAATTGATGTCAGTGTTTACAGCGCCGGAAAAAGTAAGTTTCTGCCTATTTGTTATACACATTTTTGTTGCATATTGTAATTTATCAATCATATTATATTTATTAAAATATTTGAGTGTAGTAGGTAGTTATGTAGTAAAAATTAAATACTAAAGATTATTCAAAACTTCTGTAAAAGAACAAGGAAGATTAAACTTTAGGTACCAAGGTAATTGTTTGTTTAAAAATATTTATTTACGTGACGATGGCGATTCATTAAAAGAGCGGTGATTCAGCGGTCATTTTTTATTGCAATAATTCTATTCTGTTGTGATATAATAGCCTTATTCTTCTAAAATCGTCTCAAAAACAAACATTTTTTATGGGTCACAACTGAAACTGAAAATGGCTGAATCTAAGAAGAAATGTCGACAGTACAGTGTTGATTATTTGAAATTTGGTTTTCTTCCATCATGGGCAATCGTTTGTCTACCAACAACGGCAGACAAACGATTGCCCATGTGTCTTTTATGTAGTAATGGCGGACACTTTTGGAGATTTATGCTAAGATGCTTGTACCTCTCATTAAAAAGTGTGTCTTTTATGCAACAAAGTTCTGAGCAATGACTCTATGAAACCATCGAAACTCGAAGACCATCTAAGAAGGTGTCATCCTGAAAAAATAGGTACAGATCTGAAATACTTTCAAATATTGAAAGAAAAACATGAAAAGATATTTATCGTAAATACTATGTTTGCTTCAACGTCTCAAAGTAATGATGATGGCTTCCGGGCATTTTACAATATTTCGTTCCTTATAGCGAAATCTAGAAAACAGCACAACATCGGAGAAGAGTTCATTTTACTCGCTATTGAAGAAGTTTTAAAAAACTGTTCTGCATAAACCTCCATTTGATGGCCTGAAAAGAATTCCTTTAAGTAACACTGTACAAAGACGTATTGATGAAATGAGCTCTGATATAGAAAGCTTCTTGTGTAATTATCTGCAAACCACTCATTTTTCTATTCAATTGGAAGAGTCTACTTTTGCCTGGCAATGAAGCATTATTATTGCCATAAGTTCGATTTGTTATGGATGAAGAAATCTATGCAGAGCTGCTGTTCGCAAAAATTTTGAAGCCGGCCACTAAAGGCAAATCGATATTTAATCTCCTGAGTGATTTTTATGCAAACAAAATTTATTCCATTTACAAACATTATTTCGTTAGCAGCAGATGTAGCTCTTGCCATGTTCGGGCGATAACGTGGGTTAAACCATCTTAAAAGAATAATACCAGGACTAATTGCAATTCACTGTATCATCCCTCAACAACACCTTGCAGCTAAAAATTTGAGTGATAGATTGCACCAATAGCTTAATTTTGTGATAAATGGAGTTAATAAAATAAGAAGCAATGCTTTGAATACCCGTTTATTTGCACTATTGTACCATGAAAATGGTGAAAATGATTTCCAACGAATGTTCTTCCATACTGAAGTACGCTGGTAATCGAGAGGTGCATGCTTATCGAGATTTTATTCACTTTTCGAATCAGTGATAGTGTTTCTGGAAACTAAAACACTAGATTTAAAAGAAATTCCGATCAAATATAAAGTGGACATTATGTATTTAACAGTGTTGTTTAAAAAATTCAGTGACGTTAACTTGCAGTTACAAGGGGACCGCCTTAATTTAATACAAACAAAGGGTATAATTTCGGCATTTCTCTGTAAATTGAAATTAATGAAGCTAAATATTAATCGGCGCGAATTCTCCCAGTTTCCGCACTTGTCACAGATAGAATGTCTTGATGAAAATATTCAGACTTACCCTCAACATTTAAATACCCTGAATGATGACTTTAAAAATAGATTTGAAGATATTCTGACGACGGAAATACCTCCATAGATCATAACCCCATTTGATGAAACGGAAGAGGCGAATGTTGTATTACAAGAGGAGTTACTTGAGCTCAGCACCAACGAGGAATTGAAGGTGAAATTTAAAAAAGGCTATCAAACATTTTGGTTGCAGGCAGAAATCCCCGAAAAATATTCTGGGCTGTGGGAAATAGCGAGAAAATTTTTGATAGCGTGTTTCAATCGTCATATTTTGTTGAAAGAAGTTTAAGTGCCATTACCAAACTGTTAACAAGAAAAAGAGCAGAACAAACTTCACAGGACGGGGAGATTTGAGATAATTTCTGATAAAACTGAAGCCAAATATTGACAATTTGCTGTCAATTCATCAAGTACATCCGTCTTATTAAAAGTCTGACTATTCTTTGTTGTTGATTTACATTTCAGAGTTCATTGTTGATTTTTTGTCAATTGTTGATTTAAATTGTTGATGATAATAACAAATGGCTATGTTTATAAACTTGTATAACCCCAAGTATTATTTTAATAAATAGGACACAAGAAAATGTGCTACTTTTTTCTTAACACCCCCAATTTAGGGTGATATTTTTTAGGAGTTTTGGAATACAGTAGAAATGAGCAGCAGGAGATCTACCGAAAATAGTAAAACTTAGAAAGTGGTCCACGAGAAAAAAGTTTGGGAACCCATGATTTAGACATACACATCTGCTAAATCAGTTCTTAGCAACTTTAAATGATTTAAATGTTATAAACCATATTTGAGTAAGTTTACAATTATAAATACAATTCTCGAAATTTTTCATTTTCAGATAAATCAATTAAATTTGGTTTTAATTGTGAAAGGCATTGTTCTTCCATATGAAAGGGAGTTAGCTAACTTTATTTGTCTACATCACTTTAATATCACCGCTGGAGTGGTGTGGACATTTGAAAAGTAGAGTACCGTCAACTCAGATTCAACAAAGTTACATAACATTAGTTCAAAATCACGAGATGGTTAGAAAATAAAATAGAATTTATTATATGAATGCTTTATACATATATATATATATATATATATATATATATATATATATATATATATATATATTTTTTTTTTTTTTTACAGATTTTTGGTACAAATTGGTCTTCAAACTTTATACTATAAAGAGCTTACAAAAATATTTGAAAGCAAGGGAAATTAAATTACGTTTTGAAACTTGAGTACAAATTATTTATTTATCTATTAAAATTAACTGGTTATAAACGTGCTTACGTAAAATAGTCATTTCAATACATCCGAAGTCTACAAAATATTCAATAATCATGTGTCAAAAAATATTCATATAAGGAGCTAATTTAATCAAAATATATTCACATAATCAAAATAACCACATTTCTGTATAAAACACAAAATTAAAAAATAGAAATATGCATAATTATAAATTCCTCGCTACCAAGGCATAAGTCCGTGGTTCGATCCTCAGACTGGTAATGGTCGATTCAGCCTTCATCGCTTCAGTGGGTCGATAAAACTAAATACCAAGCATGCTTGGGAACTAAGCACAGGAGGATTTATCTTAGGCTGACCACCAGGGTCTCGGTTATGAAAAGAGAAATGGAAACTGTAGGCCTTATCCCTCATATGGGGTGCCATACCACAGAGTTTAGTTTGTTTGTATTAATAAATTAATTTTGTATGCATGTATATAGATATTTTTTAAATTATTATTGAATATTTTAATATTGTTTTTTTAAATGTTATAAGCAATTTTATTCAATCAAAAAATACCCATTCAAGTTGATTAAAACCACTTTTTTCCATACATAAATTGTTTGACTTTTTAATTGATAAACTATAAATAAATTAGTTATTGTATTAAAATAACAATTTCATTTCACTATAAAGGAACAGCTAAGAAATATAATACAAATAGTAACACAAATTATTATGTATATATTTATTTTCTTACTTTGCTTATCTAACATGGTATATTGATTTTATTACATTTACAATACAAAGCATTCACTTACAAACTAAAAATAACTTAAAAATATGCAAATTCTAAAATTTTTAAAGAAAATTCATAATTAAAGCAAATATTCTTCACATGCATGAAAACTCTAAAATAAAAATACTAAGAAATATATGATGTCGTTTCATTTAAGTAAACGTCATGTTTAAACTGAAGAGAGAAATGCTGCTTGCCTTACTTAAAAATTATTCGAAATTAATATAAATCTTTTGCATCGCTGAAAAAGAAAATTAGAGCACTAACATATCATTAAATTATCTTTAAACAAAGACAAAAATAAATCTTGGAAAACTAGAAAGCTTAGGAATGGTTGAAGTACCTTTGCCGATTTTGAGAGTTGTCGGTGAAATATTGATTTTTGATAGGAACTTACGTTTGCTGAATGCCTAAGATGCTGCACGAGGAATATATTCATTTGCATAGTTTAATAAGATAAAGATAAAACTTCTTTTCAAATTTGAATCATGCCTTTTGGAAATATTTAAAATCATTTCAAAGAAATAATTTTAGTAAGGAAATTATTAACTTGTTTTTAAAGAAGTAAGACTTTTACAATTATAAATAAAAATGAACGATACAAATAAAAGAAAAGTTTTAATATTCTAAATAATCCAGAAAAGTAGCGTTATTAAAAATAAATTTTAAGAATTTGTGATTAAAGAAATTTCAGAAATACTTATTTTCCCGAACAAATAAAGGTTATATATGTACATAAATATTTTAAATAGAATATATAAATATAATGCAATGAAAATCAAATATTATGAAATTTTCATGGTATATGTTATGATATTAATACAGTTCTGTTGATTAAAAAAAATTTAATCTTCCTATGTTTTCCGACTTATTACTCGTCAATGGATTTATGGATATGGTCTGACTCCGTCAGATCTTTGGAAATAAAAACCAATCAAATCAACCAACCAAAAAAATTTAAGGAATTTAGAGGAAGATCATTCAATAAAAATAAATAAGCTTTTAGTGCTATGTGTATAAATATATAAAAAATAGCAATTCATTTCTTCCTATGTCGTATGAATCGTTCTTGTTTTAAATTACAGGAAATAAATGATATAATACTATGTATAATACCAATTTTATACACAATCAAATTCTTAAATACCTAGTATAAAAAGTCTTAGCTAAATTCAAAAAATATCTGCCAAAGTTTTAATGCAGGTGTTATTAATTACAAACTCAACATTTCAATAAACAATTCTTATGATATGAAACTTTATGTTTTACAATGATTAATTTACATATTAAAAAATAAAATCAGGGATTACAGAAAAACTACATGTATTCGGAAAAATCAATTCAATTATTGTTTATATAATAAATTGAATTGATTTTTCTATTTTTTATGCATTTCACTTTAAATGGTCATGTGGAATTCATTTTACTAACTATAAAATGTGTAGTTAAAAATACATATGAAATTACAATTATCAAAATAAAAGAACACATTTTATATTTTTTAAATAATAAAATATAACGATTTTCTTCCATTTATAAAAAGTGATTCTCTCCATAAAATGATGGTTTGTTTAATTTTTATAGACTCCCTCTTTCTCATAATAAATGTTATGCATTTGAGATATTCATTATTTTTTAAAAAATTTTTATCAAAAAATTAAGTAAAATGAATTTTGTCTTCCTTTCCTTCATTAATATACGAGTAAAATAAAATACTTTTTTTACACCATAAAAAAAGTTGAAAATAAAAATATGGTAGCATTCGCCATTTGTATTTTGAATATCAAAAAATACTTTTTTGCAGTGCTCTTAATTAAAACATATGAATGTTGTTCCACAAAAACTTCAGAACTTATATCCTTCAGTTTGAGAGGAAAGTGACCTCCTTTAACGGGAAGGGTTAAGTCTATTAGCACTGCCGTCAATTCAGTCTGAGAAGTCAGCGTTGTGGAACACATGCTTCCTCTCTCATCTACAGCTCATCTCTTAGAATAAAGTGGGCGACCACACACAGAAGAGTAAAGTGAGAACGGCAGGAGTAAATGGAGAAAAGAAGAAACCACAAAAAGAAGGAACTTGAGACGATATAAGAAAGAATTGCAGCTACTTTTGGGAATAGTCTAAAAACTTTTTTCTTGGCGATAGAGCTGAAATAACTCGAGCTTCTCTTCACCTTTTTTCCTCTTTGCAAGGAAAAGTTGCAATATTTTTATTTCTTTATTTCTACAGAAAGTATATTTTTTTCTTTCACAGGGAAATTCAAAATGAATTGACGGTGCGAATATCCTTGAAGAAATTTTTCTCCGCTTGCATAAAATGAAGAATACTAAACAAGCACTTATTTTAGTTTTTCAGGGTAGAATATTTTTCTATAAATGTGAAGAATAAGAGATGGAATGTAGTTATTTAATGTTTAAACTTCACTATAAAATTACTATTATTGCTCTTCATAACATTTTTAGAGCCTAAAGATTTGTTTGATCTCATAAATAATCACCCTTTTACATTATAATAAATAAGTTTAGTGAAAATCCTCTATAAAAATTTTTCTGAAGATAAATTTATCATTCATAGTTACAAGCAGATGTCTTAATATTTCTACCATCATGGTTATACCAAATCAATAAATTAAAGGAAATAAAAAAAATATGTGAAATATAATAATTGTAAAATAATCGATTTAACAACTATAATAGTAAAATATTCTATCTTACAACTATTTAGAAATACAGTTAAATAATTTCAGTAATTATTTACATATAATTATAAATATATATAGTTAATCAAAAATATATGTACATAATTTCACTTAAAGTAAATAGAAGTAAGTACTCTTTAATATTATAGCTTATTGAATGAAAAACATTTCATAAGTTTTCTTGAAGAGCATGGGTTCATTCATTTCTCTGATTCAACTGATTCATATGAGAGAGATTAAATAGTATTTACGTAAATGTCAAATTCTTTATAAATGACTATCAATTAAACTGCATATTACATTCTATAAATTTGTCATCTAAACAGAACAAAACAATTTATTTTTTAACATTTTGTAGACATAATTTAAATGTTTAAAACATTAAGATATTATTAAAAAAATATGAAATGTTTTTTAAAATATTTTTATATTTAAATTATGTAACATATACTGTAATTGCAAAAAAATATTAACTAAGAAAAGTTTTTTAATCATTGTTTGTGAATATATATTTATGGAACTCTAGAGTTACGTTATAGATGAAGCTTTACAAGAAGTGATTCACAAATGCAGCTGAAATCCCTATTCAAAACTAAAAATTCTTGAGTTATCAGCAAAGAAAAAAATTGCTAACAAGCAGTTAATGTGCACAGGCCCCGCCAAAAAATGATGCGTTGACAAAAGACTTTTTTATACCACAAAAGACATTATCTTATAATCTGAAATATTAATGAATTACCATTATAAAAATTAAAAGCAACTCATATTTCTTATATAAGTATCACAAATATATCTTAAATTTAATTACTTTTAAGTCTCATCTTACATTCTTTAATGATTAAAAGAGATACGTGAAATGCCAAAATATGCAATAAACGTCAGCTTAATAAATTTGAAAATAATGAAACTATTTGAGTGCAGAAAAACTGAACTATAAACATATGTATACTTGCATAATTTTAAGGAATACTGCATAATATGCAACTCTAAAGAAAGTCTAAGAGGTTCTATGCAAAGCATTCAGTTATATTTAACAAAGTTGGTCATATTTAATAACACAAGATGGTTAAGAATATAAAGGAAAAAATTTTAAAATCTATGTTTAAAACACACACATTTTAAAATCTATGTTCTTACCTTTTAGAAATCTAAAGAATTGTAAAACGCGGTTTTTATGAAAATTCAAGCTTTTTGGAATTTATTATTTTAAAAACGTAATTAAATAACCAAATAAAAATGTATACAATATAATTTGAATTTAAAATGAATATTTTTAAGATGAAGCATTTTCTAAATTAAATACATTTTAAGAAGCAATGATTTCCACATATCTGAACGAACGATGAATCAGCAATACCCAGCCGAAAAGAGCTGCAATTTTAAAGAGCGAGAAAAACCGCGACGCACGCGCAGGTTTTTTCCGAACCTTTTGATGACAGACTTACAGCTTTTGAGCACGTAGCGCGGCAGGAAAGGATAATGTATAAAAATATATGCGCACCGCTGATGAGCGCCAACAAATTTTCAAGCGTAAAATAATGTGCCTTTTGGTAGAATCGCGCTATCTAGTAGGCTTGTTTAATCTAGGTAAAATGTGTTTTATGCATAATTTTGCAGCCTTTTCGTGCATTTACAGAAATTGAAAACAGTGTAACGTAAAACATTTTAAAGTTTAATGTTCATTATATTTTCCATTCAGTGACTCAAAAATCTTGATTCAGATTCATTTTATCTAATGATGCCTCTTTCAAATATGTAAGCAATATTATTCCTCAAAAAAAATTAAAATGCAATTTAAATAGATTTTTACTATAAAAGACTAAAGATAGAGTTGGCAAGAATAATGTTTGCCTGTGTGAATAATAATGAGAAATAATATTCAGAATAGAAATTCAAAAGCAATTATTTTTTACTACAAGCGTATTTTTCTTGATTAATTATTTTTAAGTAATAATAGAATTTCGCTAATGCTATTATTAATTAAATAAAAAATTTAACGAAAACTAATTTCAGGGATTTGATTTATTAGCATCAAATATTTACATAATTGTAATATTAACTCATTTACTGTTATTACTTTAAATTATCATGTAAACTTTCCTTAATTAACTATCTGTTACATCATATAAAACACAATTTGTTTAAGTACACTAAAGTATTACTTAAAATAAATATTATATCTGTTGAGTAAAATAATCAAAATTAACATAAGCAATTTTATCGATTAAAAAGCTATTTAATAAATGTTTGAGAAAACAAACGAAGTAAAGTGAAATGACTTTTGTATGTTAGTTCGTTTTTTAGTTTGTTTTTAATAACTTTGCTGTGCTTATTATTCCTAAGCATTGTTTACGTTCAACACTTAAATTTTATTGAAGCAAAAATTACCCGTGCTGTTTCTCCTAAATTGATTCTAACAATCAACATGTTTATTTTCCTACCATAAATCACAATCCCCAAATGTAATATAAAAATATTCTCTTACAAAATTCTAGTTTATTTTAGTTAATTTCATTCAATATATTTAACTTATATATTTTCTTTGATATTAAATGGGCTGTGGTATATACGGTCATGCTTCAAAAACAAGAGCAGGTGTGCTCTAAAAGTTCTAAGAAAACTACTTTTCTATTTTTATAACTTCATTGGCCATAAAAGTTATAACGAGAACACCTGGCTATTATGGCTTATAATATAGCCCGACTGAATATAGAAAACTGAGTTCCATTAATGCATCGAATTTTATTCCTACATTACTTTCGTCAAATTTAATATAGTATAAATTTCATTTCATCGTTGTTAAAATAGATATTAGAAGTAGAGTATTTTTCAAACAGAGAGGAGTAAAAAGTAACTACTGAAATGGTTTTTCCTTAATTGTAATTTGATTACATTTTAACGCATTTTCATTTATTATTTATTGGTGAAATGTTTTTGAAAATGATTTTTAACGAAATGAACAACATTCAACTCTTTTTCATAGATTATAGGAATAATCACACATACGGTGTATGTGCGCATTAAATTTACAAATTCAGTAATAATGTTTGGACCATATTTTCTTAGGTCATAATGTAGCATAAATATATTTTACAAGTTAAATATATAGTTTATTTTCTTGGGTATTGTTCAGTCTGGTTTTTGAGGAAATTTCAAAAAATGTATAGGTGACTTTGGAGAATTATTAGTGAAAAAAGACAATCAATTTAGCTATGCATAATTTATTTATTTGAGATGTTTGTAATTTAGGATTAATAGACTTTAATTAGCTATTGAAATATATTTTACCTTTTTTAAAAAACGTTTTACTATGTTAGTTTTTACTTAATTTGAATTTGAAATTCAAAAAAATGACAATAAATTACAGCTCTGACAGATTAAGAAATTTTGCATAATAATTGGAAATAATTTGAAAATATATTTTAGCTTTTACATAAAAAGCGAAACAATGTAAAACAATTTACCCTGTTTTGAAAAATAGTTTGTATTTAATAATTTCAAAAGATTCCTGGATATCTAAGTTTTAATAATGCTATGTAACATTATTTCAAGAATTAAAAAACCTTGTTCAGTGATATCATTTATGTACAAGAATATTTAATTATTCTATAATACTTGCAGGTTTAGTTTGAAATAGAATTTTTAATAATTTAGAAAGTTACATTATTTTACTAAGGCAATCTCATTATTAAAAACACAAAAAGTATGAAAACTTGAATCAGCAGATTATAAAATATATAGCTTGAAGCAGGATAGAGGTAAACTTTATTATTAATATAAAATACTATAACAGCAGAGAACTTAATGAAATGAGCAAAAAGTATATAAAGAATTTTTAAAACATTTAAACTACTTTCAGAGAATAAAGAATAGATCGTATTATTTGAAATACGATAAACATATTTAAAAAAAAGTATAAGAGAATGTAGGTATTTGATTATTAATATGTTACTGCTAAATCGCGAAAACCAAACTTATGTGATAACACCTGATTAATCTGATCGTTAACTGATTTGCACTGTTAAAGTGCAAAATCAACAGAGATATCAAAAAAATAAATAGTATAGAATCACTTTCTTTAATTAAAATAATTTTAAATCATTCGAATCTTAGTATTATAGTTTTAAATTAATTTAAATTTGATTCTACCCACTAATTATTTGATTCTTCTAACTTGATTTTTTAAATATCGAAAAATAACCTTATGTTAATTTAAGACTACAGAAACATAATTAATTTTCCAACAGAGGTCTTGTTTTCCTTTTAAAGAGTTCTTAGTAGGCAATGAATAGATTATCTTGGTAATTTGCATATTACCAGTGCAATTTGGAAAATAAAACTATTTCCGCACATTAACGGAACGCAATAATTAGTCTGCACATTACCTAGGTTATCTGTCAAGTAACAGATTTCCTTAGTTTAATGGTAACTAATACATCTTAAAGATATATTACTTTTATTTGTAATTCACACTTAAAATTTTCTCACAAGAAATTGATTGATATGTCTCGAACAAAATGTCAGCTTTGTTTTACCATATCACGCTAAATTCATTTACAATTAAATTAATGTTTTAAAAATTATTCATATTTCCAAAAATTTTAAAAGTATGGATAGTAATATTGTTAGTAAATATATGCGGCAGTTGTTTTCCTTATTTGTTACATTTCACAAGAAACTATGGTGGGATTTATTTTTACCTTCTTAGATAATATAATTAAAATCATGTCAAATGTATTTGCTAATCTCTTTAAAGTTTAAACGTCAAGGACCAATTATTAGAATAAATTTTATTAAATCAAAACTGTTTCTTAATAATAGTGCTGGTAATTAATTATTTAAAAGATAACATTACCAAACAACAGCAACAAAAGTAATTTTTTTCACTTTGAAGGAAAGTTATTTTTATTGATACTGCGTCTCTATTAAACCATTTATCATACTTTAAAATCAAATATTTATTATTTGACCACCTATCCTGAGAATCTAAGACATTCCAAAATTAGAAAGATGTTAAACTTCAGCTACTTTGTTATTTTCACAAAAATTAATTTCTTGCAAAATAATTTGTTGCTAAGTCTAAAAACAAAGAACACAGCTGCAATTAATCCTCTACCATGAGTTGAAAATTATAAGTAAGCAAACGCCGGAGAAACTAATTAACGCGTCAGTATCAGAACTCTCAGACTCAAATTAACTAACAATATTTTTAAAATTGATTAAATCTATGCTTTTATGCAAAGAATGTCTTAATACAATGCTCAAACACTTTATTTGAACTCATTTGAATAAGTACAAGCAAGTTTAGATTCATGAAAGATAAATTTTTAAAGAAAAGGATTCTTACTTTGAAAGTAATTCGATGTTATTACAATTCTCTCGAGTTAAAACTAAATTTATTCCAAAAAGTAATTGCCGTGAAATATACTGTATATTCCGGTAAATTTCGTTTTGAACGCATTTTGAACTTTGAATTATTAATTGAAATGCAATTGCATTAACGATAATGTATACCTCTTACATTTATAATAAATATTTGAATAATTTTCGCGATAGCTGGGCGTTAAATATTGAACTAAGAATTTGTTAGCAAACTGGATTTAATCTAAGAATAGATTATATCACCAGTAACTTAAACATACACCCACTAAAATTATAATTTTCATTTCAAATGCAATTTTTCTCTTAAATATATTGTGAGCGATGATATGACAATTTTCCATTCACTCACATAATTTAAAAGTTCTATGTGGACTGAAAATATTTTTTTAATTTTCGTGTTTTGAAACCAGTATAAGTTTATACAAACGCAATCATGTCAAGTTTCAATCTTGAACACTTCCTTTAATATTAATTAACTACTAGTAAACTTTGGTATTAATTTTACACTAGTGCCCATTTAAAAAAAATTTCTATTGTATAAACAAACAATTTAATAATAAATGAGCAAAAAGCTTAAAATAAAACATTATCGCACCAGTTAACTACATTGTCAATTTTTTAATATGAAGCAATAACACACATTCTATAAGAGCTACATTAAAGCTACTATTTAAAAATGATTTATTTCGTTACATGTTGTCAATTTATCTTTAAAAACATTTTCAATTCTATAAAAAGATGATATATAAAACATTATATTGTTAGTAATTATTCATACAAAATTTGATATTGAATTTAATAAAGAAATAATTTTTAAACTTTAAAATGCTTTAAATTGTTAATAAAAAGCAAAATTTTTCATCATTCATGTTGTTGAAATCTTAGTTATATAGTTAAAATAGATCCGAGTTCTCACAAGTAAAAACTTATGATTCCTATACATTAAAATTATAAAATAATTAAAAAGACAATTGTGGAGATATCAGTGCAAATCAGCAACAAGTGTAAAAAATAATGAATTTGTTTCATCCATAAATAAAATGTTATTTATGAATGAAAGACATTCATTATTTTTTGCACTTATGACAAAATGTTATTTATTTTATTAATGTAAAAAAATTAATTAATAATTATTTACAGAGTATTTTTAATTTTTTTAGCATTAGCTTAATAAGAAAATGTGAAATAATTGTGTCTTTATATACCTCAGAAATGTATTACATCCCAGTAAGAGTTCTCAAAATCATCAACAGGTGTCTTAATAAATCTATTCGGAGAGCGAAATTAACAGTTTCTTACATCATTGAATCAAAAGCCTTCACTTTGTGTGCTGATTTTCTATTCTTTGGAAATGAAAATGTTTTACATTTTGCTGCATATCTTGCAAAGAATTTAAATTTAAAACATATATATGCTTCATATTAAATACTCAGGATTGTTGATTCTAACGGTTAGTGATTTTTAGCTGTGAAAAATCTGATACATATTATAGAAAAAACTATTCATAAAAACAATTACAAATTGATTTAAGATATTTAGGATTATCAAGCTCGTTTTAGGACATGGGTTATTTATTTAATAAAATTGCTGCACAACTTTAGCTTATAAAAAAGAAGGAACTACATCTAAGGTTTGAAACTTATGGCCGTATGAGAAATGTAAACAGATGTACATAGAATAATTAAGATAAATATTGTTAAAATATATAAACACTAAAATTGTCCTGTTACAGTTATGTTCGTGTTATAATTCCCGTGGAATAGTTTTACTCAATTTTATCATTAATCAAGGGAAACCTGTTTTTTAAAAGAGTAGAACAATTAAAATTTAGAGTGAATTATTAAAATATTATACAAATTTGAAATATTTTTAAAAGATTTTATAAATACATAAGGTAACACAAAAGATGAATTAAAATAATTAAGATAAAAACAGGGAGAAGTTAAAGAAATAAAAAGAAGAGAGAAATCAAAATAAATTGTGTAACAACGTAAAACGATTATATAATAATTCAGGAAAACAATTTAAAATTAAGATAGTTATATTCATTTTATGGTAATTATTAAAATAGTTAGATTCCTTTATCACATTTTGTTTATGCTTTAATTTCCATAATTAATTTTCACAAAATGAATACAAGTTAAATACGGAAGAATTTAAAATATTATTTACAAAAATGATTTATAATATTCTAAGCATATTCCTTTTTTTAATAAAACTAGGAAATTATATAAATTATAAGAATAAATTTATCCATTAAATATTTGCACAAATGAAACAGCAAAACTCTTACTTGAAAATGAGCGATCGAAAAGTTCTTGTCAGTGTTATTACATCATATTGATTGTAGGATCGCAATGACAGTTGGTGTAAAATTAGTAAACACCCTTATGCGCGATACTTCGGCAACGGAGGATGAAGCAGCTGGCTGACTGTGTTACATGACGAAGAGACCGTTGATGAATCTCTTTCCCCTCCCAGGATGCAACCACGTGTGGATTGTCGCGGCAGGGAAACGACGTCATCCTTTCAATTAGGGCTGCCGGAGGAATCAGAGTTCCGTGCGATGTCGCCAAGAAGCTCCGCCAATCGCGAAGTATTAGTGATGAGATCATTTTAAATGCTCGAGATCGTTATAAATATTCATAACTCCCTGCTTCATGAGCAGAGAATGCAGGCGATTTATCAAAATTATGTTCCTTATTGATATTTTGATTTAGATCTATAAAGATCTCAGGGAGCATTATAAATTGATTTCATTACTGATTGATTACTAGACTTATTGAAAAAAATGAGATTTTAAAGAACTTCCTGATAAAATACATTTTATTTGAATACCATAAATGAAAAGGAATTTGAAATTATTAAATTAAATATATTGTAATATAGAATTAAAATAAGTTACTTAATTTAATATTTGACTTTTTTATGCTGTCTGGTGGCATCTCATTAATCAGCAGCTGAAAATATACAGCTAGTTTCATAGAATTTTACGCTGCACGCGATTTGTCAATGTTAGTGATTCGCCTCAACTTCAGATAATAACAAATATTAATAACTAATAGTTTAATGAAAGATGTCAATATTATGAATATTATTCTAAAACAATATTGTTATGCATATTCTACCATTATTTAAATGTTGAATGAAATTTGCAGAAAATGTTGGCTAAAAATTTAAAAACAACATATGTAAATAAAATGAAAACCCGTGTAATAAAAATGTGCCCCGACTATAGAACATGATGCTGTAAAGTAGTTCCTGTCAAGTATTACAGGCATTCATTTATAAAATTCCGTATGCCATTGATTCTTACAACATTCAAATTAAATCTCAGTTCAACAAAGAATTGAGGAATCCAATCATATCCAACAAGACATGTTTTCAAACGTCTGTGACTACCGGTAATTGCTCGAGGATTCTCAGGAGATATAGTTAGAAATAAAAGCATACATCTATATAAGAATTTGGGCACTGATGCATTTCAGTGTATGAACCTTTGAATTTCAATAAAATGGTTATTTTCATAGTTAAATAGACAAAGGCATCTTCTCAAAATGAGAGTCTTATTAGAATAGCCGAGTGCTAAACAAGAGAGATAATGATTGGTTAACGGTTAGATAATCGTTAACCAATCATTATCTCAATTATTTGGGAAATTTCAAACTCGGATGGTATTAAGTATCAGCATCGACAGTTAAGAAATAATATTGTTGATGAAAATACATTATTCTGGGGTAAAAGAATTACCTTCTAACTAAGGTAATTAGAAGATCTATAAGGATCTAGGAGAAAAATATGTATTGTGTATATATTTTAGTAATATAAATATAAAAGTACATGAAAATTAATCCATGTTTCATTCTTTCTGGAGAATGATTTGTATGTGAAGATAACTATATTTATGAATTTTTTAACTAATAAACTTCATGATTTTCAATTATAAAAAAACTTAAGAGATTTTCAGTAGGTGTTTATTTTAATAAGGGAAATGTAAAGAACACACAATATAAGAAAAGTAGAACTTAAGTAAGTAGGTAGGAACTTTCCCCCAAACAAGACAATTTATGATGAAGTAAACAGTTAAAACGATGATTAATATTGGTAGTTTATACTTTTATCAAAATATAAACATATAATTGTTTGCGAAACAATCAAATTTATATTATTTGCGAATCAAATATGAAAAATATATGAAAATATTCTTAAGAACGATCAAATACAATTAAAGATCGTGATTTTACATAATAAATCAAGCTCAAATTTGTACCATTTTTAAAATTTTTCCATCAGAAAGTGCAAACTTTGAGTTTACTCAGAAAACAATGAGAACAAGTATTAGGAAAATAACTTTTTCCATCAGTCATTTATTTCGTATATCAGTAGGACTACTTACGGAATTTTTTACTTAAAATCATGATCAGAGGAGAAACATTTTGATCAGCCTGTGTTTGAGAGAATGAATATAATTTGTATTGACATAATTTGAAAAGAATCAAAAAAAGACATTTTAATGAAACCTTAGAGAAGAAAGTTAAATGACATTGAAGACTTTAATCTGTATGGAATTCTTTCTGTGTCATTTGCTTCATGTTAAGCAGATATTTTTGTGTATTATGATGAGTTATGATGAAATCTTTTGCTTTCTATGCAAAAATTTCACCAAATTCATAGGGTTCTTCAACAAGACATTGTTGTAATTTGAAGGTACAGTAAATAATGATTAGTAAATGTAAATGTACTTTACTAGCCAGCTTATTACTTAGAAGTCAACTGCATGGAAAATATTTACCGATTCCTAGTTTATCAGTATTCGGAAAAGGCTTGAATTATTCATTTCCTGCAGAACTGAAAGAAGCTTTTGAGCACGAACATTTTTAGTAAATTTCTACAAGAAAGTATCAGAGGATCGTAAAAAGGATTTTCAGCATTATTTTTGAAAATAGTGGTTATAAATTATTAATTTCAGATAGTTACGTTTAAATGTAAATTCCAATCTAAGTTTAAGATATAAGATATAAAATTATATCCTGTTAAAAATATTATTTTGGAAGTCAAAAATTATGTTATTGAAATCAAATATATATATATATATATATATTTTTTATTTAATTAAGACAGCTAAGTTTACTATCAAAAAGAATTTATTATTTTTAAAATTGTTTGAAATGTTCACCGATAAACTTTAAGCTAAACAATTAGAATTTGGTAATTTCTAATACCTAATTTCATAATTTTAAAGTATATGAAATCATAACTAAAATTTTAGATGACTTAACTTCATCAGATGTTAAATCTTATGAAGTTAAGTCATTTAAAATTTCAGTTGTAATATCAGATACTTTGAAATGTATACAAATTTATAGTTGAAACGTTAGTTTAAAAAGTACACTGAAAAATAACTCCTTATGCATTAACTAAACGTTTTTCAGAGTTCAATGAAAATTATTAATATAACAAATAAATTAATCTCATATAAATTAATATTAACTAGAAATGTAAGCATTTTGAATGTATAAATGAAAAGTACTGGGAATGTTTCCAGAACCATGCAGGTGTTCTTATGAATTAATTTCTAGAAGTATTTACAGTAGTTAGATACGCGTATTGCCCATTATTTGCTTTAAGATAAGTGCGAAGTAAAGAATGTGAAGGTGTGTATATAGTAAACAAAATTATATATTTAAATAGTATTAAGTTCCAATCAGGATCTACCAACAACATTGATAAAATTATCTCCTAATTATTCATGTCTTATTAGAGCAAACTCTCATAATAAAAAACTTCAATTATTACGAAATTTACTCTACATTATTATTTGAATAGAAGTCTATCTGAAATTTATATATTTTGAAATAATACTCATAAATTTTATTCATTTAAATAATTTGAATGGAAAACTGCAAACGAAGAATTCTTTTCTTAAAACTATTAGAACTCTCTAGATGAGTAAAAAACTGTGTATAAAATAAAGATATTAATAGAGCAGAGAAAAGCTATGTCTCTGAACACCAAATAAATGGAGAGAAATTTCTGTAGCATTCGACTCCATAAGTCTAATTTTAAGTCAGTAATGGAAGTACTGAACTTCACGCACCGTTACCTGGAGCCGAAAATGACATAAATGAGCGTCTCAGCATTATTTTTAAGTAGAAGTAGCTTTCTCTTTTCTAAGTGCTTTACGTACCGAAGGGAATCTTCTGTTTAATTTATTTTGGTTCATTTCTAAGCACTAGTGTTATTTTCTTTCCTTGTTTATTCATTGATTTAAATTTAAAAAACAATATAATGGTCTGAGCTAATGAATACTTATTTATAATCGACAATAAACTTGGAACGAAAATTTTTTGTAGTTTCTTCTGTAACTCATAATGGGATAAAAAAAATCTGTAAAATAGCTGACATTTTTACACTAATATTCTTTATGAAAAGGTAAAAGTTGGATATAACAAAGCAAAGAATGCATTTGATGAATTCTCAAACAATGATAATCTAGGTGTGATAGTTATATCAGGCCATCAAAATTTTGTTACATTCTTTTTCATCATAGCCTAGGGACTTCTAATAGGTAAAATTGAGTTCATTTCTGCATTTTTTCTGCATTGAGCTCCTTTCTGCATTTCTAATGACTTATCTTTAAATTAATAAAGATTTTTAATTTCTTTAAATTCAATCTTAATAAATCATAAAAGAAAGATAATAATTATAAAATTCAACACATGATGTTGACGGTTCTAATATTTGCAATGAACAACTAAAGTGTGAATCTGAATTTCTCAAAACAAATTAATTTGTGACTAAGATTTAATAAAGCATTGTGTTACTTTGTTTGCACTGATTATGATACAGATAATCTTTTTTAATAGATGGCTCTAAAAAATACATATTCTTGTGATAAAACACTGTATGACAATTTATAATGTGTTTAATTGCATCAGATACAATACCTGATAGATTATTCAGTTTTTCGGCTGTGTATGTTAATCTTAAAATAGTTGCGTTTTCTAAAGTTCAATTAATAAATGCTGAAAACTATAAGTTGTTTAATAATTTAATAAATTTTTATATTTCTGTTGAAAATCGAAGCTTACATTTAGAAAGCAAGGAGAACTAAAGAGATTTAAAATGCTTCCCTTAAAATAGATTTGAAAGTTCTTTTCAAATAAAGTTTTTCAAATAAAAATATTCGGTACAACAGAATATTTTTATTTTCAATTTTAAATAAAGTTAAAGGGAATTTATTTCAAATATTAATCTAGAAATACTTTGATTTTTCTGACTAGAAATCTTAAGTCTCAACTTCTTACAATATCATTGAAAAGCATCAAGATATACAAACTAATTTGAAGAATATGGCTAAACAAAATTTATTAGAAATGTCATAATTAGTTTTAAACTTCTATTATATTGAATTATAATTTATAAGCTAAAGTAATAAATTAAGTCAGTTTGAAATTCATAATAATCTGACAACAGAAATAATATATATTCATATGTTTTCATAAATTATTATTTTATTTAATACGCATAGAGAACAACAAAAAATGTTCATAAAACGTACTTATTTTGAAATAAATAAAAGTTTTCCCACTATATTTAATTAATGATCTTGCACAATAGTTTACGATTCTGTTGATTACATTTTATCAGATGCAAACAACATATGATACATAATTGATTAGTCTTTAATGCCTAAAATCTAAAGCAAACATAAATTGTTGTTATCAAACAACGTTAATTAAAAAATAAGATAATAGTTTCCCCATTATCTTTTTTATAATTAGAAGTAATTTAGAGAGAAATATTTATCAGACGAATAATTGTAAACTTACTACATCGATTAATTTTCTCAGCAATGTTGACAAAGTTAAACAAAATCTTTTAAAAGTATGATATAAGTATAACAAAATATTTTATGGATCAAAACGGTATTGAGGAGGATTACATATTATTTTGCAGTTTTTTATTGTATGTTAAAATTTCTTAAGGATTGTATAATGAGGATTACATGTAATAAAAGATACTCCAATATTTTCTTTTAAATTTTAAAATAATAATTTTAATATTTACCAATTCAGTGCCACTTTAGTAATAAAAGATTTACTTTAGCTTGTTTTGTGAAAGTACTAATTAAAGAAGGATTATTGGAAAGCTTAAAATGTAATTTTCTTTTTGCGTGTTTGTACTTCTTTCGCCTTATTACTCAACAAGAGTTTAAACATCAAATGAAAATAAAATTGAGCCTATTAATTTTTAACTAAATGAAATTTTAAAAAAAATATTTATTTTATTTGGAAAAGCTTTATTTAAGCTAATATGAAGCATTTAGTGATATTAATGTTGATTAATAACTATATACTCCAAGATTATTACAATTGTTTGTGAGAACTTAATTTAGTAAAAACATATTCCGCACTTATTCTCCTTTGACAAAAAATAAACATTGAATATCAAACTAAAAGCATCAGGATAATATCTCGGCATCTTATATTAGAACAATTTGGAAAATTTGATTTAAAAAATATCAAGCAAATAGTTATTGAAAAATTCAATTTGCAATCATTTTTAAAACCTATGAGTCAGTTTGGATCAATATCGATAGTGCTGAAGCAACGACATTTGGTAATTGTTTATTTTATCTGCGTATTTTTGTTCAAAGTTAACAAAAGGATTTTTCATCATTTATCTTCCTTCCATGACCTCAAAGAAAACCTTACATTGCAACATATATGTAGATCAAATTCCAAACATTTAAATAAGCGAAAAGGAGTAACAAAAGAAAACAGCTTTACTTCTGTTTTACAATTCAAATGAGTTTTTCAACGTTCCTGTTTCAATAAAGTGAAATATTTTACTATGCATTCACAAAAAGCTTTATTTGGACAAAAACATACGAATCAGATTTTTCCTCCATGCATTAAAGATTATTTGCGATTGTTTAAAATGCAAGTTTATCTGGAATGTCTCGGGACAAATTATGCCAAAAATGAAAAGCATTCAAATTGAAGATGCGCGACTAACGTGCATCCTTTGATTATTTCGATAAAAGTGATTGGAAACTTAAAGAGTAAAATTATTAAAATAGAATCATTAAATTGATAAACTACAAACATTTTTGTAAAATGCAAATCTCTTAAAACTATTCCAAAGAGAATAACGCATATTTGTTATTTCTATTATTTGAAAAAAAATATTTGCTTTTAAATGTTTTTTTAAAAGATATACTATTATAGTATATCTTTATATATATACTATTATAGTATATCTTTATATAGCGCTATAAATTTTTAATAAAAAATGAATGTAATATATTTGACAGAATACTTTAATGGAGATATTCTTAGAAGGAATAATAAATACTGAGAATATTCTAATTGAAAGAATATTTATGTTAATATAGATTTTTTTTATGAGATTAAACTGAAAAACTGATGACAATTTACTGAAATTTTTTTAAGTTATTTGATATTGGAAATACATTATTATTTCAATTGCTTATGATACTCTTAAAATTTTCTTTCCAATAATGAATATTCATATAAACTGTAAAAAATATGAATTTAAGTGAAGGAAATTATTGGGTTGTTCGGAAAGTAATTTCGTTTTACCCACCTCAATTAGATTTTTGCTAGTAAAAACCAACCATTTTATGAGTGTGGAATCAAGCTACCACCGGAAAGATGGTAAAAGATGATGGACTGAAATTGACAATATACAATTTAATAAAATATTTATTCGATATACGTTTTCTATTTTCACATAAAGAACGAAACTACTTTCCGAACAACCCAATAATATAGCTGTAGATATACGTTTACGTCATTATAGTTATACAACCATATAGAATGATTGCAAATTTTAATTTAATGCTTATCTGTTCTTCAAAAACATTTTACTTTCAGTTAAGATACATATACTACTTCTAATAGCAGAAGTCACATTCAAACAGGGTTAAATAATTATTTATTACCAATAACACAGGTCTGCAAAAAAATATTTTTTTAAATTGTTTTAGCTTTGATAACTGATTATTGTGTAGTTTTTTAGTGCTGATTTCAGAAATATAATCTTGGTTTTTTTTCTATCGCGTAAAGTTTGTCTACAAAATAAGGTGAAACATTTAGCGAAAATCATAAAATTGACATATTTTATATCGGTATTATTTATGTACAATGATATTAAAATTGCTTTAAACGTAACTAAATATTAATAATACAGTAAGAAAAGTTATAAAGGCTTTACTACAATACATTTATAAGTCTTTGTAGTAACGTTTCCTTTTTCCTTCAAACTTCGTTTAGTACTTTTCCTGCTGTGGGGTTAAAGATTTTCCCTCTTTAACATCCAGCAATAGTCATCCATCAAGTTAACGTTCCAGCGTCCTTGATTTCTACGTTACATTTCTTTTATATCCTGGTGGAATCGTTCTCCTTGTTCCTCACTCTTTGCTCCAAGATTTTCCGGAAAATAGTCCAGATGAGAATGAAGAAAATGAACTTTAACACTTATGTTGCAGCCTGGCAACAATATTGTTGTAGTTTGGGTCTTTTTTATTTCCTTGGAAGCCAGTTACCACTAGTTTGAGAGACTTCCATGCTTTCTTTTGCTGGTCTTCCATTTTCAACTCGAAGTCCTCATCCTTCATAAGTTTCCTTATATCTAGACCAACAAATACCCCTTCTTTAAGTTTTTCCTCAAAAAGACAGGGAAACTGCTCACAGATATATCTGAAACACTCGCCTTCTTTCGGAAATGATTTGACGAATTGCTTCAATAGTCCCAACTTGATGTGATTGGTTTGGTTTGGTTTGTCGCTCAACGGTCATTTTTTGCACACGAGGGCTAATTAGACCGGGACCTACGGTTTAAAGTGGATTCCGAACCACTACAAACATCCATGCCCAAGGTGGGATTCGAACCCACGAACTGTTGAACTGAAGGCAAGAGCGCTAACCATTCGGCTGCCAGCTCGGCCCAACTTGATGTGAAGTGGCTGAAGTAGAATCTTTTTAGGATCTACTAAACTCTTTTTCTTAACATATTTTAATCCAGGAACCAAAGTGCTTCCTTCTTTGCGTCAATTCTCACGCTTGCGCAGTGTACTGGCCATTCTTTTTTCCGTAGTGTCGTTTACGGCCACAACTATCTCATTCACAGAGGAAGCAGGGAAACTTTGTGTAACCACTCTGTTGGCCTAGTATCTATCTGTTAGCTATCACTTTTAAATCTCCACAAACAGTGCATTCATGATCGTAGTACTTAAGCTTGTAAAGTAACAATTCGAGGTTCTCATAACATTCTTTCAAGTGAGTTGTATGCCCTTCTGGTACAGATGCATATTGGTTGCTGTGGAGAATACTTAATCCAAAGCGGGCATCTCACCGATAAAGAAATTCGTAGCACAAAATATTTATTAACAACATACACAGAAAGACATTCAAAACAGAAATAAGTAAAAACAAAAGCAAAAGAGAACACTTAAGCTCTAAGAGACAGCAGCGGCGGCTCCGATACACAACGCATGTGTGGGAGGAGGCGAAAACTCCTGCTATTAAAACTCTCAGCGACAGCTGCCATTATGAAGAAGAACAGTTTTCAGGCTTCTTTTTGAGGAATCAATGAAAAGTCTCCATTCTTCAGCGTCGTATTTTATACTGAATGTCTCCAAAAACCCAGGAACATTAGTACAAAATACAAGGTCACCCTCTCAAGAGAAAAAAAGGCTGAAATTCTTTTTCTCTGTTTCTGTACCAAGAGAAGGATGTTACAGGAGCCAGCAAAGTTTTTTCTTTTAACTTCGACCCTAAAACCTCAGCTGAATTCTTTGGAAGGCCAAAGTCTCTTACCAAATCGTTCAATTCCGACTGCACGAAGAGTTTCGGCTCTTTGTTGGTTGGCTCGTAAATACCATCATTATCGTCGTCATCACTGCCTCGAGACAACTGATCAACATCATCTAAAATGTTTTCAAGTGTAGCTAAGGAACAACGTACAGGTAAATCAAGCCCATGAGGAACAGGGCTCATAGCTGAAGGAATATTTGAATACGAAATCTCCTATTTATTTTTCAAATTAAAACCTTCCACACAGCAAAAACAAAAGTAACAATTATCACTGTGATTTGCAGGTTTTCTCAAATCCATAGGTATTGCACAATGATTTCTTTTTAACTTGAAACCATTGTCTCAGTTCTTCAACCCAAACAGAACACACTT
Source organism: Latrodectus hesperus (assembly GCA_037975125.1). Classification (NCBI taxonomy): domain Eukaryota; kingdom Metazoa; phylum Arthropoda; class Arachnida; order Araneae; family Theridiidae; genus Latrodectus; species Latrodectus hesperus. Next base: position 11,184,610 of record JAJQOW010000015.1, on the reverse strand, counting down.
TGTGAGAAGCCCATTGTTTGTCTTTATCCCCCAATTTGATACCAAATTAGGCAAAGCAAACTTTTTTAACAAAATCAGAAATGTTTCTCTGTTGCTTTTTAACAGTGTAAGTTCCACAAATGTAGTAGAAACAATCAGGAGAGTTCACACAACCACTAGAAGCCATTTCACCCAACCTCACCTTGCGACAAAACAGTGAATGCTCAGCATCCACACTGACTACAGATAGAAACTTGACCTTGCAGTGGTGAGCAGACAGAGAGTGGAGGAGGAAGAGAGGAAGGGGTACTAACAAAGACAGACTGGTAACAAATCTAGTATGAACCAGATTTTACTGTAAAGTTTCTTAAACAAAAGAAAGCCTGTCTGATGTTTCCAACATAAATTTAGGTTTATTACATTAGTAAAATAACGTATGTATAGCTAAAAAGTATTATAATTGAAAATTTATATTAATTTATTTCACAAAGATCACAATTTTTTTCGTGTTATATAGAAACCTGAAAAGTAATAATTTAATGTGTGATTTGTGGGTAAACAGAGGGTGATGGAATTTTTTCATTATTTTTATGTAATCAGCGCAATAAATACCATTAAAATCACTATAAAAAATTTTTTTCGCAAACCTGTGTTTTCTTTTAGATTTCATCGCAAACCTTTGTAATCATAATCACTTTACATTAATAAAACCACTTCTTTATAAAACGTTTGAGCTGATTTTTATAAGAATTCAGCTGCTTTTCAACTGTTAATAGAAAGTGCAATATTTAAAAATAACTATCACAGAAAATCGGATTTTGAGCGAATAAACTGATTATACTTTATAATAACATTTCGCATGTACATATATTAAGAGTTATATTATATGTAGGTATTTGTGTGTGTGTGTGTGTGTGTGTGTGTGTGTGTGTGTGTGTGTGTGTGTGTGTGTGTGTGTGTGTGTGTGTGTGTGTGTGTGTGTGTGTGTGTGTGTGTGTGTGTGTGTGTGTGTGTGTGTGTGTGTGTGTGTGGATACATTTGTATTTACATATTAATGGAACCACACTTATTTTAACGTTAAAAATTATTATTAGAATTTAATAAAATGAATTATCTCATTTTATATTTCTGTATTTGTGTGCGTGTATTAGAGAAACTGAAATTTTTTTAGCTACAAATATAGATTAAATTCTACGAACTTATATGACATTAAATTTCAGATTTGATTGAATGGATGCAATAATGTATTTTTAAATACATACTCCTCTAGTATGAATCAAATCCACATTTAAAGAATCAAAACTCTTATATGACAATTCAAATCTAACTTATTTAAAATAAATTAGATTTACTTTTACATATACTTAAATTTTACTGCTTGAAATAATATTTTGCAACATATTATTAAGTAAAATTCTTTAAATTAAAAAAATCAGACTCAATATACTATATAAAAAATCAGACTGTATATACTATATATAAAGTTAGTTTGTATATGCTATATAAAAAAGTCAGACTATATATGCTATATAAAAAAGTCAGACTGTGTATACTATATAAAAAGTTAGATTGTGTATACTATATAAAAAAGTCGGACTGTATATAGTATGTAAAAAAATCACACTGTATACGCTATATAAAAAGTTAGATTGTATATATTATATAAAAAAGCCAGACTGTATGTACTATATAAAATTAGACTGTATATACTATTTGCTCAACAAAGTCTCTTGCCACCCTCTTAACTTCGGAACGGCTTCAGCTATATTTATAAAATTTAAGTCTAGATATAGAGATGAAGTCATGCACTACTAAATAAAACCACCCAAGGTGCCACCAGGTGAAAAATTGCAAAGTTAGTATTCCTATCTCAAAAGCAAAGTGACATAAAAAGTGATTTATAAAGTAGTTGAGCATCATCAATTTAGTACGACATTAAAGCAATGAACAGAATAGTTAAAATGTGTATTCATTTTTTCTTGATTTCTTACACTGTGATTTCCCGCGAGTCTTGAACTCAATGAGAAATTTATATATTTCCGTCAAAATCTGATATTGCAATGTGCCTCAGGGGTATCACTTGATTCTCAAGAAAAGGACAGCAGTTCAAACCCTAAAAGTTGCATCCTTGCACTGATTGCCTTTGTAAACAGAGTAGACAATATGTAGATCTGTAAAACAGGGTGGCTTCAAATCAGCTCAACTTTCACTTAATATTTAAATTTTTTCAATATGCAAATACATAAGGAATATTCATCTAAGACAACTATTAAAGAGGCTTGGGGATTACAGTAAGTTAATGTCACGGTCATGGAGTGATTTTCCAAAGCTGAGTATTTGTGATATACATGTGATGAATGTGACAGAAATTCCTGATCAGCAATAAAGTTGTGGAAGCAACGTTTCCCTTGATGAATTAAAAAATATCTGAAACATTGAGTATCTCTGTTTGTGAAATACTTTAGTCATTTCATGGGGGAAAAACCAATAGGATTTTTCTCAAAACTTTTTTAGAAAAGAAAAATTAAATGAGAATCAGAATTTAAAAATACTAGTACGCATATCAATCTATTCAAAAACAGTAGCTATTTCTGAATATTTAGAATAAATATTTCTGTCTTGTTGATTCTTGAGCTTTAACAGTTGACGTCAATTATTTGTTTTGTACCTAGCATCCTTGGAGATTTACCAAATTCATTAATATGAAGATGTGTTTTTTTTACAAAAATAAGTATTATTTTAATTTAAAAAATTCACAAGAAATTCTATGTTTTTATGTGTGACAACTTCATTTTGAAAATTTCATAGAGATATGCATTTATTTTTTTCAAATACACACACACACACACATATATATATATATATATATATATATATATATATATATATATATATATATATATATATATATATATATATATATATATATATATATATATATATATATATATATATATATACATATATATATATATATATATATATATATATATATATATATATATATATATATATATATATATATATATATATATATATATATATATATATATATTTCAATATTATTTATTACCATTAAAATATTTTTTGATGCAAAAATTAAAAACATTTACAGTAATAACTTCCTTTTCCAGCTCCCTTCTGTGAAGCAAATTAATTTTTTTAGTTTTAAGAATTTCCTTCTGATATTCAAGGTTATGATAAGGAAAACATTAAAACAATTGTAATTCTATGATCATGTTTGTTGAAAATTTTCCTTTTGTTTCAAATTTCTAAGATAAAGTCTTGTACTTATACACGCTTTATAGATCTGTGAAGTATATTCGTTTAACTTTATTTGCATTTAAAATATTTAATTATAAAAAATAAATTTCAAATTGTAAGTAATAGAGAGAAAGTTTACTCTGCTTACAAACTTGTTTTAGTTTTGTTGTTTTCAGTGTTAGTTTTGTTGGAATACATTATGCCAAGTTATCAGTAGTTACTTTTTTAAAATCAGTAAATAACACACACATACAGTGATATTTTTAACTAATAATATATTTTATACTTATAACAATTTAATACTTCATTCATGCTGATTTATTTATTATTCATGTACTTGAATTAAAAGATTAACTGTAATTCATATATCTACATTATTAAATATGATAAAAATATTTCCTTTTGAAACACATTTTTGCAATCAATTATTAAACAATACCTATTTGTGTCATAAGAAGCTTAAAACCGAAATCAAATGAGATTATCCATGAAGTAAATGATTATACATCATAAAAGTTGCTTAATGAAAGGCATCATGAATAATAAATTTTGTTACTATTACTAATCTTCAAAACTTACTTTCCGAAACAATTTTTTCCGTTTCTCGTATATTACAACATAAATTTTCACTATCAAGAAGTCTAAATTTCATGTTTTATGTATATTTAGATTTATCTCGTTTGCTTTACGACCACTTTTCCCTTTGTTAAAAATCTTATTCGTAACGAATCCTTACGGCATAGAAGACATAAGGTCCCATTTTAAAACAAGTTGGATTTTATATATTTCAGTGTTACTGCTTGAAATAATGTTTTGAAACATATTACTAAGCAAAAATTCTTCAAGTTAAAATAAAAAACTTATCAAATCTTGCTAAAAGCATATTTTTAGAAAAAAATTTAGACCTGAACTATTTACATGAACTTGTATCATGAAATATGGAATATTGCAGTTTTAAGAGGGGTAGATTATAAAGCTTCTGTGGGTTATCAAAACAAGCTGACTGCAAGTTTATTGATATAACTTAAGCGAATAAACTGAAAGATAATTTTTTTCAACAGCTTGTATTATATTCATTGTTTGATATCAATTATTTGGTTATGTTTGTATATTTTTCATTTGTAATATATCATGTAAAATTATAAAAAAATGTTGAGAAAAACGTATTATATTTATGACATGTGTATTACATATTTCATACTTACACAGTATTATAAACAGACTAACATTATATATCTGAATGAATATTATACCAAACAATCAATTTTATAATTACAAAGTAATTAATGCAATTAAAATAAGATGGCATGGCATAATTCATATTATTTTAAATTGTAGTTATAAAGCATTGTCACAAAAAAATTTTATTTATAAAGAGTAAGCATTATTCGTAACAGGTTTATGATTAACTGAGCTCCAAATTGGCAAATGTTTAAAAATGTGTGAAAATATTTTCATGAAATGAATTGAAGACTTCAACAAGAATGCATTTGTAAAAAATGGCTTTTTGAGATATTTTTTTAAATATGGTGAGAATTTTAAATTGGAGCAATACTAATTTTATGCCTGATATTAATAATATAAGATTTGTTGAAGTAATTTTTAACTTTTATTTTATTATATCATATTATACGAAAGTTCCATTTTAATTTTAATTATATTGTTATTATTTTCATCATTATACGATTTTTAGCTTATTATCACTTTTTTGCACAAAAAGCCAAATTCTTCCAAAACATACAACTAAAGTGAATTTGTTTGATTTGCTTGGTAATTTTCAACAACAAATTGTGGCAATATAAATTTTATTTTACTTTAATATTTGTTCAAAAATGAAACATTTTTTGCATTCTAAGTATTAGTAATTTGCTTTTATATAATATGTTCAGTTAATTTATTGGAAACAAAACATGCACCTACTTATAAAATCATTTCTTGTCTTATGAAGTAAAATAATTCTCTCAATCCGAGATTCATATAATTCTAATAATGATTTTAAAATGGGTTACTAATTTGTTGTAATTTAGAATACCATATTTCAAACATTTGCTACATATATAATTAATTTACTTTAATTAAACTTACCTTAATTTACTTAGGTTACCATTAATGTATATTTTTTGTCAATAAAAAAGATCCAATTCAAAATAATAAAATTTATTAAATTCATGTACATTCATTCAATAAAACTAAATTACACATAATTGTGGTTTTACAAATAGGAAAATAAAAATATTAACGGATAATTTTAAAACCCCATAATAGTTCTTTTACCAAATAAACTTTCCTATTAACAAACATATTTATGAAGGCATACATAGTTTTAAGTGAAACATTACTGAACAAAGTAAAATGAGACATAAATATAAATTTATATGAAAAGATGCACAGTAACTTACTGTTTTTGGACACATTAAAATACCTGATTTATAAACAGGGATATAAATGCGTGTCTAAATCTTAGTCACATGAAAGTCTCTAAGGAATAACTTTAAGCAATGTTATATCAATAGAAATCTCAACATACTTTAAAAAGACATAATTATCTCATATGGTATTGAATTTTAATATTAAATTCACAACAACTAAAATGGCTATAATACAACATTTCTTTTTACTTAACAATTAAATATTTTCATAAAGCTGGTTTTTCATTGACAAATGACAAGATTGTTTCTTCAAGTATGAAAATAGAAAAAAATAATAAAAATATTAAAAATATATACTACAAACTCTCCACGAAAACTTTAAACTACCCTCAAGTATAAATAACCTACTTAAAATAATATATAAGAACTCCCTGAAATAAATGACTTATTTACAATCATAATAAATCGAAAAATCTAAACCGCGCGCGCGTCTTACAATTAATAAAGAAACTAAAACAAATGAACAAATTTTCCGAATTACAATTTTAATTAATATATAAGAATGTCACACATAACACAGCAAAAGTATTCTGCATTAATTTTTATCTTTTACATGGATCTTCATTTATTTATTATATAATCAAAAAATAATTCACCCTACTCTGATGTTGATGTTTAAAATTGATTGTCGAAAAAAATTCTTACATATATATATATATATATATATATATATATATATATATATATATATATATATATATATATATATATATATATATATATATATATATATATATATATATATATATATATATATATATATATATATATATAAACTTCATATTTAAAACAATATATTTCTTTCAAAAATGTTAAAAAATTATTAATATTGAAAAAAATTAATTTTAAAAATATATAATTTGAATAACTGCTCATTTTAGGCAATATTTTTGCAAACAAAAAGTAGTTTGAAATATTATACGATTGTTTCTATATAATTAAATAGAATTTTGTTATTTGAAATACTATATAAAATATCAAAAGAACATAACTGTTAATGGTAATGCTGCATTATAGTATGAGTAACAACGGTTGTGAAGACTATTATTTTATTAGTTTCATTCATACTAACATATTAAGGGCTTAGAAATAACCAAATTTTGGAATATATAATGTTATACAATCACATTTTATATTCAGTCATGGCATGTAAGACTTTATCTGACAGCTTAATTGTAAATTATCATAAATGCATGTTGAATAAAGCATGAATACGATGAAACATATATTATTATGCAAGTGATTACAAAAATGAATAATGATATTTTTTAAAAAAGTTAAATCTGAATCTAAATTTTAAAAAAATCTTTGAACAAAATTTTCCGGAATATTTATATATAATATGTAAAAATTCAAACAAATCTTTTAAAACGCACATGGTTATAGTTTTCAACTGTTTTAAAAAATGGACAATTTAAAGTAGAACTATATTATTGAAGAAACAAATTTGACTGTACAATTTATTGAGACGTATTAGCTAAAAAATGTGTAAGTCAATATTTTACTTAGTTGAATTTATAAGAATAAACTCAGTTTTTAATTAATAATAAAATATTAAAAAAAAGATCAGAAACGCACACATTACGTAAATAAATTTTTATCTCTCATAGTACTTTTATCAAGCTATATTTTTGAAAAAAGTTAATTGAATTTTTTTAATGCAAATTTCATTATATAATTCTTAACATGTGTACTTGCTGTGAAGTATGTAAGCTTTTAAGTTTAAAAAAATTATTTTAATGTGCATTTTTCAGTTAATTAGATCGACATAAAATGAATTAAATTATGCATTTCATATTCAAAATTACAAAGAACTGTCATTTTCAAATTGAAGCAATTATTAACAAAAATATCTTAATCTCATTTTAATAAAAACAGTTAGTGTAAATTATAAATAACTTGCTCTAAAATTTAATAAAATATTTAGAATATTTAGTTGAGTATAGAACAATTACACTAAAAATGAAATTGTTTATATTATCCTAACAATTAATTAGAAATTAGAACATTACTATAATTTTCATTTAATAAGACGCCTGTTAAATAAGAAGAGTTGGTGATTTATTTAGCTCTGAATCAATGAATTGCAGAGACAAAATATGAATAACAGTCAAATAAATTGTATACATCTAATAAAAACATATGATTTTACTTTATTACTCGTTTATGGAATTAGAAAATATGCATATACTCTATCTACATTGAAATAATAAGAGTACTCTTACATACTTTTGAATTATTAGGAATACAACCAAAAAACAATGATAATATTTACAAATGTATATAATACAAGTTCCCTTATCTCACTGAGATATAAAAGCTAACAGTTACTAACCATAAGAAAAAATATTATTTAATATTCATATACAAGTAGAATAGTTTTTATATACTGTATTCAAATGTTTATATGTACAAACATATGAGCTTATGTATATGGCTGACAAAAAATACATATGAAAAAGAAAATCAGTAATAATTAACAAATTACTCAAACACATTGAAATTCATAAATCTTCTGTACTTTTTGTAACAAAAGCCAATAAGTTCAGTTTGGCAAAACAACATTATATTCGGTTTCTATGTACCTGTAAGCATATGCACTTAGGATTTACTATAAATTGATTCGGTAATTCGAAAAAATTATTAATATAGGTAATGCAATCATTAGAATCCAATTGAAATTCAGTTTACAAGCAAAACTGAAGTACGGGCAATATGGACATTGGTAAGAGCCACACACTTCGCAAATATTCAATACAAATAAAGCAAAATCTTCATAAATAGTTTCTTTGTATCGTTCTGAAAAAGAAAAATTAAAATATGTAAAATGAATATGCCAGCTATTTTAATATTACAGAATTCAATATTTTTTATTCAACTATTTGCAAAAAAAATCCTTAAATTTATTACTTATATATTACTCCAAAATCTATTAACAACTCCTAACTACGTCAATGAAGGAAACTTAAAGCTTGCTATTTTCATTAATATTGTAATCTTACATATTTTAAACAAAAAACCTCATATAGGTTAAATAACTATAAGAATAAAAAAGTTAATGAATCTATCACATAATGGTATTTACGTGATGCATACTTTTTAGGAATTTTAAATAAGCATAAATTTTCCTTTCAAATATGCGATTACATTATTGTGCATTACAAATTTAAATACGTTTCTCATAAATGACTATAAGTTTAATTAATGATACACATAAATTATGGCAAAAAGTAATATGATGTACTATTTTTCTTTACAAACATTTGAAATCGAAGCCCATCTATTTTATAATAATTTTTGTAGAAATATTTATTGAATATGATTTCTGAAAATAAGATAAACAGGATGTCATAAAATTAATAAAATTTATATTATTTTACAAATTAGAAATTTGAATCTTTGATAATCAGTAACAATTAATTCATGAAACACTTTATTAATATTATATATATATACATATATATATATATATATATATATATATATATATATATATATATATATATATATATATATATATATATATATATGCATTTATATTTATTTATTAATTATTTGAGTATTGTGCTGAAAACTTTTATTTAATGTATCTGTAATTATATCCTCGTACAATGAGAGAATTTTTAAGTTTATTTATATTGGAGTAAGAATTAACTTATTAAAATATAATAATATATCGCTTTCAAATAAGCAGTACATTTTAAAATATTTATTAGATATTGGAATTTTGTTAGAGAACCACTTAATAAATATCTAAGATACAATTTTATAATTACTTAACATAATTTCTAAAAGAAATTTACACGTTTCTTAATTTACATTGACATGAAAAATAAGAATTTCCTCTTGAAGCTTCCCAAAATGAATAAAAAGTGAGTGGAAATTGGTTAAAATGTCATCACTATTATCAAAATTTAAATAGGATTAAGTTATATCCTCAGATTAAGAGATATTTCAGCAAGAAGATATATGTAATATAGAATTGTGCTACTCTTTTATTTTAAGTTGTAGTAGAATTTGCCCACTATATATAAATTTATTAATTCAATTAGTGAAAACAACACATAGTACACAGTTTGCAGTACTTACATTTTATGGATAAGGTAATATTTTAAACAATTTTTTCAATCAGTTTAAATAAAAAAGTAGAGATCTTCACAATGAAGTATAAGTATTATGAAAAATGCCGCTTAGGAAGTAAGTATAAATGCATTTATTTTTGAACTTCATTAAATTTCAAAATTTCTCATCTATGATTTATTTTTCAGTTTTTATAATTTTTTTTACGTTTAAAGTATTTTTATTTACTAATATGCCCCATACTATAAGGTATATATCAAAAGTTTATGACTGTGTTACTCACGTGGATATTATAACTAATTTAAGTTAGTGTGATATTCACGCTAAAGCGTTTCTCGACTTAATTTTAAAATTTTTAAATCATTTTCTTCATATTGTGTTATGATACTGAAAGGAATTTTATTCCAAAAAATACGGAAGAAAATTCTCATCTAACACTATTAATTTGCTTTCGTTATTATTTTTTAAATTTTATTATATTTTTTATATTTACAATGCAAGGTAATGTACACAAATTCTCAATAATTATATACTCTTAGACATATTACCTGGAGTAAAATAATCATAAACTCTGGCTTTGAGATACCTAGTTAAATTTGCCACTGGGTACCATCTTTGCACTGTAAAGTTAACACATAACCAAGAAGTATCTAACTGTAAAATAAAAGTAATTTAGGTATTAAACAGAAATTTTTTCAAAATTCTTCCTTCATTAGATTTAATTTAGGTTACTTACATAATCAAACATGAACACAGCAGATTTCGGGAACACTCTTCCTCTCTTCAACCTAGGAACAACTCTGCTGTAAACATATTTATCCATATCCGGTTTGTGAATCATGTAACCTGTAGGAATAGAAATCTCCAACACAGCAACACCACTTGTTTCACTTTCTTCTGTATAAATCCACCTTCATGAAATTAAGAAAGAAGAAGATTTAATGCTCAGAATTTAAAATCAATTAAAGACTTTTCTCTGAAAAACAACTATGATTGAATTCTGCTTAGGCCCCGGATGGTATTTGGTGATGCATATGGCGATAGTTGTTCTTTCAAATTATGAAATGTACTTTTTCAAATATACTGTACATTATTGAAGTGTTGGAACATCAAAGAATGGTAAACAAATTTCATCCTCTCTATTGTTTTTAACATACTATCGTGGTGACAATTTTAAGTAATTTAATAGTTCATTTAATGGTTCTGTTATGCTCCTCTTTTTGACTCTTAATTGATTTATGGCAAAGCAATGTCAAATTATTTTTGCTTACCAATTCTTCATGAATTATTTAATATATTGCCTCGGGTCTAATGAGTAGTTAGTCATGTTGGTTGATACAGCAAATATAATTGTTTACTTTTTCCATAAGGAAGACACATTATCCGTGATTACCGATGACAACGGCCTTCATGTGAGTTCCTTATTTGGAAGGAAATTGGGATCTCTGTGAAATTCTGCAAATCTACTGAATAAACTATTACGAAACAGGCCTCCGCTTCCAAATGCTAATTATGGGCGTTTAATGAATTCTTTTTGCATTAATCGTAATTTAAAATCATAGAAAACCATATCACGAGAATTTGTTCTCGCATCGATACCATTTTTCCATCTTAAAATTTATTCTTAGCAAAACTACTTGCAGTTAGCCATTAAAGAATATCCTCTAAAATAAAATACCGCATCTGTATATATATATATATATATATATATAACTAAAAGAATGGTATACTGTTAAATGAACACGACAAGAATTATACATTCATATTATACTTTCATCTGGACTTACATAAATAAAAATGGCTATAATATATAGGAGGAGCTGTTATCAAAGGAATAAATTTACTTAACTTCGAAGCAATTAGGAAATAATTGTTTCCCTTCATTTTAACTTTGAATTCGCTCCAGTTCCACCGTCGTAAAAAATAAAATATCACAGCATCAGAAAACAGATATATATATATATATATATATATATATATATATATATATATATATATATATATATATATATATATATATATATATATATATATATATATATATATATATATATATATATATATATATATATATATATATATATATATATATATATATATATATATATATATATATATATATATATATATATATATATATATATATATATATATATATATATATATATATATATATATATATATATATATATATATATATATATATATATATATATATATATATATATATATATATATATATATATATATATATATATATATATATATATAACTAGGACTAAAATTACAGAATAATTTTTTTAAAATTATACATATTATTTTTTCTTTAATAATGTTTTTATGTTATGTAGTAATATTTAAAAATTTATACTATGAAATAAGAAACTTTTTTGCTAATATGTATTTGGAATTATGGAATATCAATGAGAGATCAAAGTTAATGATAATTTTAAATAATATTTTGAAATTATTTTATTTTAACAATTATATCTTAAAAAGTAAAATCAACTGAAATTCATGACAACAATTTATAATTAATTTAATATTTCTATTAGGATTATTTTTGTTATATCAGACTGTAATAAATTTAGTTTTGGTATTTTAGTCAAGCAAACATGTTTTTATCAGTATATTATCTTTCTTTTTCTATAATGATAAATTTTTTACAACATAATTGTAAGTAAAACTTTAATTACATTAATTTTGTCAGTCATAGAGAAGTATATAAAAGTCAGCCAATTAAAAATTCGTATATAGTTGTCATATATAAGAGATACATCAAATTATCTTATATTAAAAAATTTCTTCTAAATGTTTGCACAGTAAATCAATTTCATTTAAAATAATTCTTACAAATATAGTCAAAAATTATCATCCATTATCTTCATGCAACCTCATAAAACTATCATCCATCATCTTCATATTAATTAAAATAATTTCGTTATACGTGAAAGACCGATATTAAGTAAAACTAAGTTACACTTTAAAGTGAAAAACCGTGTGTGTTTTGAAATTTCCAATTCACACACACATACACATTATATTGTGATAATAAAGATATCTCTTATTTATTATCACATTATAATGGGGATTTTTCGATAAAATTCATTCATACGTTTCTCATATAATGTTATTACAAATAATAAAAATAATCAAAGTGTTTTATTTTTCTTTATCTAAAAAGTTTGATTCTCAAAATGGTTATCATACTTATAACATTTGAAACAATTTTCATACTTAGCACAACTTTCAATATTCATGTGCGATTTGTTCCTTCCGTGGTAATATCCTTTGACAGTCAAATCAAATGCGGGAACAGGAGGTTGTATGAGAAGAAAGTCACGATCCACATTGTATCCAACATCCAACTGAAGAACTGACAGTCCAGATCCCTTTGCAATGATTTCTGCGTGACCCCAAACTCGAGGAGCTATCTAATGAGAATAAATGAGAGATGATTATTTTTGAATTACAAGTGTAACATTTGCTCCTAAAAATATCACATAAGATCATTTTAACTATCTAGAATGCATTTTTAATAAAATAAATCATAAATAGACTCATTTTAATATCATCAAATATTTTTGATGAAAATTTAGATATCAATTCTATAAACAAACTAACTATGAGTCTCATATCTTATGATATCACATATATACTAAAATAGAGATATATTTAGAGTTGCAATCACACAAAGCTGTTTAATTTTATATCTTCCCTCATTTTTTATTTTGTTCCCTACTCACTATAACTGGTTGTAAGAGATTTAATTTTTGAAATATAATGTATTATTTGTATATTTTTACATGTAATAGCTCATTTTTAAATTTTTACCTCATTTATGTAGTTTTTAACTTACAAAGGCAACGTTATTTTCAGTTCCCGCATGAAATTTCTTTTTTTAGAGTATAATTTTCTATATAAAGTAGGAAAAAATCTCTTTTATAAAATATAATTCATCATCAAAAGTAAAAATCCTATGATTAAAATTTTCCTCAATTTCTTAATAAAATGTTTTTATCCATTTATATTGAATAACTAAACGTATTTAGTCAAATACATAAATGTAATGAAATTTTTTTCTTACATTTTTACACTCTATTTTTATGAAAGGGCTAATAATTTGCAAAATTATTTCAAAGAATCAAGTAGCTGAGATAAATAGGCTTATTTAAGTTAGTGTTTGCTTTATAAAAAAAATAGGAATTCAATTTTATGCTCCAAGAAATCCTAATACAAATTATGTTTACCTATTGAATGAAAATTTTGCAATTCTGTTCAAATTGTTTCATTTTAATAAAAACGAAAAAGAATTGAAAATATAAATTGAAATATGGTTGCTGTGAATTGGATACAAAAGATTGTACATAAAGTCATTTAATGACTTTATTCTATTCCTTTTCAAAGTTCTTCAAGGGATATCACACAAATATGAAACCTAATGAATTATACATAAAAAAACTGTGGTTTTATGCTATCTAATAAAAGGAATGATTTATAACACTTTTATAATTTAAGATAAATATTTAAAATATTTGAATTAAAATTATATTTTTGAGCGTAATAACAAATGGTACCCTTTAAAAATGTCTCAAATGTAACTTATTTTAATTATTTAATTGTGATACTCATTTAACACAAAAAATTAATATTATATATTTAAAAGGAATTTATTGTTTTAACTTTATTTGAATATGTAGTTTAAATTTATATATTGCTGACATATACTTTATGCAAACAACATAGGATGGAATATAAATAGAAATAGATACAATATATATATATATATATATATATATATATATATATATATATATATATATATATATATATATATATATATATATATATATATATATATATATATATATTATTATAATTATATATATAATTATGTCAAAGTCATGTTTAGTTACTTTACATTTAGTGTGTCAAATATATCTATAAGCAAATGTTATGGACATTTTTAATATGATTTTATCTCTAAACCTTTAATTTTAAACATGCAGTAATCAGAAATTAACTTGAAAATTGGTTTTAATATAGTTATTTCTTACATTAATGGATTTTCATGCTTCTTTTTAATAATGTCTGTAATTTTGAGAAATAATGATATGATTTCAAATCGTAAAATTTAGATTGATCATACATAGACAAATATTGCATTTTTAATATGTTCATTAGATTTACTAATTGAGAGATTCGTATGCAATTTTCATTTTAAAACATTGTCTTTAACAATTTAAAATTAAATTAGTTTTCTCTCAATAATTAACAGAAAGGCTGGCATGCGGTAAATGAAAACATTGTAATAATTTGACAAAAGTAATTTTTAAAATTGCAGAATTTTTCTTTTACGATGTGATTTTTTTATATATGAGGAATGCAGTCATAAGAATGTTTGTTATTAAATATTTTGCCTTTGAAACTTTACTTTGAAAGAGCTAAACACTTCCAATTCCAGGATGCTATTTCACCATTCGAGGTAAAACAAGCACAAATTTTAAGGAATCTATTAATTATACCTCTTATGTAATTAACCCATTATATAATTTACTCTTTATTACTAGTGAGTGTGTCATCGTCACTAATGGGTCCGCATAAGTAGATGGTTCCTCTTAATTTAAGAGTTGGGACCACAAGCAGAGAGATTAAACATAAAAAATTCATAAAAGATGTAGAATTCCAAGGTTTAATTTGTTGTCTATAGTCTATAAACACATGTGGCATCATTATAAATGAAAATTGCTTCATTTATAAGGGGACCCATTTATTTCAATATCTCTTTCAGTTATTGTTTACTATCTATTACATTTAAAAAAAAAGACTTAAAATTAAAATATAAAAACAAAGCTTAACATTAAATAAATGTGTATGTGTGTGTGTATGAATCTAGTATAGTTTAAACAAAACAGAAATAAAAAACAGAATTGTTAAAAAAAAACAAATAAATATCGATATTTTATATTAAATATAATTTATTTTCAAAAAATTTAGATTCGTATTTTCTTATTTACACCTTCGGTAATTATACATTTTACAAATACTCAAAATAAGATTTAAAATTACTGTTTAAAGAAAATTTTAGGTGTTTCGTTTGATATTCTAAAATTTTTACAAAAATGTTTAATCAATTAATATTACCAGATACTTTTATTCACTTACTTGTATTCTTCTGGGTTCTGCAAGATTATCAACGGTTATTGACATGGTATGTATTTGTCCTGCATTCGAGCTAGATTCAACAGAAAGTTTCATATTTGTGATATCTCGTACATGAGTTCTAAACGAATATTCAATCAAAGCTTCTGTAGCAACAATTGTGTCCTAGAAAAGATGCGATAAATCAATAACATTTGTTTCACTTACTTGGCAAAATTAGTTGACATTTTTAGTAAAATAAAAAATTATAATCATCAGTATGTTATAACATAAAAATCAGATTTTGTAAGTGAATTTTTAATGAAAATTAACAGAGTAAATTATTTAAATCATAAAATCGAGGTAATAAAATATTTAAGAAAAATTATGCGAACAAAAAGAGTCTACTGCGTTTAAAACTAGCAAAAGAGAAAAATTATATTTCTAACAAGATTTAGTTAATTAGAAACAAAATACACTTATAATGTTTTTCTAACTGCTTATATTAATTAATTCATTTTAGAGAAAATTAAAAAAATCCTTAAAATGTATGATCCCATTCATTTTTTGCATTTTGATTAAAAAGCATCATTGTTATATTTTTTTCATTTTTTTCTCTTGTCAGTGATTAAAAATGTAAAGAATAATTAAACTTCGTTCAAATTACAGTAGGCAGTTTATGTTAATCTTTTTTGGGTGCTTTTAATTCAGAACCTTAAATAACAATAGTGAAAAAATTTACTTTAAATCCATATCAATTGGTTCATTAAAATAATTCTATTGAACTTTAGTTTAATGCTGAGATCAAAAAATAATTAATGTTTTTAATTGATTTTAACAGGAGAAATAAAAGATTACTTTCATGAAACATTGTTAAGAAGTTTTAGAAAGTTTTAATAATTAATGATTTAAAAAGCTCTTGTTAACTTGAATAATTTTTCACATAAAATTCACAACGAAAGTATTGATTTTAATATTAACAACGTGATCATTAAAAAGGTAAAAGTTGTATTTTATAAATATGTATATAGTTAGTAGTTTATACCATAAACTTAAAATTTTAAGAGTGAATTCTTAATGAAAACTAACAAGGTAAATTATTTTAATCTTAGTATCGATTTAACGAAATATTTAAGGAAAATTATCTAACTAATAAAGATGCAGCTAAATTTAAAACCTACATAAGAGAAAAATAAAATTTCTTATGAAAAATTAAATTTGTTTTGTTTACCTTGACTTTTATTAAAAGTTGAAAATAAATAAGAGAGTATCAAAAAAATAAATGCTCTCATCTACTACTTAGTTCTTATCGGCATAATTAAAAAAAGAGCAAATTTTAGATCAATTAAGAAAGAGTTTTAGTTTAATTTTTGGTAAAATAAGACATAAAGATTAAGATTTAAAGAATAAAGTTGAAACAGAATGAAAAATAATAGGATATGTTAAGAATGAACGATCTAATAATCTGTTCAAACATTTCATTTACAGATGTGGAGAAACTGCAAATTATAATGATTACATTAAATTTCATTTGAATTCCGTAATAGAAATTATGGGAAGAAATGAAGCCTAAAATACTTTTAAAAAATTTAATGAAACATTTTTTGTTTAATTATTAAATTAACAAAACAGCAGAAAAAAACTTTTAGAAAGCTTTAGAAGAATTTTATTAACATTAATTTTTCAAAATCAAATTAAAAATTTGTTCTCAGTTTTTGAATTTCAACAACTATTAATTATGTAATGATATTTATTTTAAAAATGAATATTTTTAATTGTAAATCACATCACGAATGTC
The DNA here is from genome assembly GCA_037975125.1 of Latrodectus hesperus. Lineage (NCBI taxonomy): Eukaryota > Metazoa > Arthropoda > Arachnida > Araneae > Theridiidae > Latrodectus > Latrodectus hesperus. Next base: position 11,166,919 of record JAJQOW010000015.1, on the reverse strand, counting down.
TTTCACATACGCATTATATTTCAGGTTCGAATGTCTTTCACATACGCATTATATTTCAGGTTCGACACAAAAATTGCCTACTTAAAAATGGTTATGTATCTCTAAAATCAAAATTTAAATTTTCACATGTAAAATGTTGTTTTGATAATTACATTTTGAGAGAGAAACATCAAATTTTACCCCATATATTGTGTTTTTTTAGCAAATATTTGTAAGCCCTAAGCAACTTGAATCGAGATAAATGAAATGATATAATGACTCATGTCTCACCAATACCCAACAAAACAATACCTAATGTGGTCACATAAGTCAACTTTTAAATTTATAACTCTCATATATTGCAGCAGAAATTTGTTACGCTCAAAGAAATTATTTGATATTTTTGTGATATGAATGTTATTTGTTATATTATGAATATTTAGTATTTAATTGTTACCAATACGTAAGAACATATGATAACAATTTTATTAAATGAAAAAAATTAATAATTTATACCTGAGTAGAAACAAAGGCTTCATCAGTCACACGCATAGTATTCAACCATTTAACTATTTGATCTTGTATTACACCGTTATATCTAACATATACAAGAAGAGCATAAGCAGTTGCCTCGACAGCTACAGAATCATATTTACTTGGCATACGTGGAAGAATAAATGGCCTTTGGTTTTGGTACAGAATTTCAGATGAAGCGATTTCAGAAGGACTCCAATAAACCATACCCTCTAAAACAAAAAAACATTTTTCAATAATAAACATCTACTTGGAATACTTTTGATTTCGAAAAGATAAAAAAGTAACATTTTAATAAACATTTTAAGCAATTCTATTTAATGTATATAAACCTTTTTCTCTTTTTAGTCTATCCAATTTGTTAAATCCAATTTCAGATTCAACGCTTCCTGCTTCCAACAAAGCATAAGTCACTATAGCTACTTGGTAGGGATCTTCTAATAAGGGAAGCTTCCTTTCTAAATATCGAACCGCAGAGCTTTTGGCATTTGAAATTTCTACTCGAATGTCCTAAAACATTGCGAAAATTAATATTTTTTCAGACAAACATGTAGCAATTTAATTATAATAATGTTAATTGAGGTGGCTTATTATTTAAACATATTTTACTTAGTTTTTGAGAACGGATATAGCAGTAAAGTGATTTTATTAAATTGAGGGTAAATTAAATTGATATCACAGAACTCAATAGGGTAACTTGAGACAAAATGTTATAAAGACAGATAATTAAATAAGTATTCTTAGTCATACACACCATATGCTGTCCCATTATAGACTTTGGTTTCAATGGTATTAAGTTTTACTAACAGTGAGAATGTTGAATGTAATGATAACCAGGTCGCTATCTAGACACATATAAAACAAACTGTTATTTTGTGTTACCTAAAAGTAAGTCGGAAATTGGGTGAATATTGAAAGTGAAGAGTATTTTCGTATAAGCAATAACAGCATATTTCATCCTACGTAAATTTTTATTGAGCAAATTGAGATGAAAGATATCACTTCAGATATTAGAATTCACATTTCTTGAATTTAAATAAAATAAAATACATAACATAATATTTTTGTAAAATTCTCTCACCATAAGCTATTATCCTTAAATATATCAATTGGATATTAAGATATCATGAGGAATTTTTTATTTAAAATAGTCATTTCTGTACTTTAAATAAATTCTTGGGTAAAAACTTTTATAGATATGCATTTCATTCTTGATTGACCAGTATATATATATATATATATATATATATATATATATATATATATATATATATATATATATATATATATATATATATATATATATATATATGTGTGTGTGTGTGTGTGTGTGTGTGTGTGTGTTGTGTGTGTGTGTGTGTGTGTGTGTGTGTGTGTGTGTGTGTGTGTGTGTGTGTGTGTGTGTGTGTGTGTGTGTGTGTGTGTGTGTGTGTGTGTGTGTGTGTGTGTGTGTGTGTGTGTGTGTGTGTGTGTGTGTGTGTGTGTGTGTGTATATTTAATTATAATATTACTTTTTTTGCAATATACTAGATGCATCTACTCTCTATTAGGTTGAAAATTATTTCTTGTACTTAAACTGTATTCCAAAATATAAGGATTACAAAGCATTGCAAATATTACAGGCATACTTACACCAGATAAGTCCGATACAGCAATAAGAGATATCAATACATGAGCAGTCAAAGAAATATTTTGATAATTATGATATGGATCCTTATAAGTCTGAAATAAAAATACAATTTAATTACTAAGTTTATTAAATACATATGTTTAATGAAAGGGCACATTTCTTTTCTTTTCACATTCATATAAGAAAATAACTGATCTTGTAGATTTACAATAGTATATTCAGATATAAATAATTGATAGTCAATTTCTATCTAAACTTAAGCAAAATAATTTATGAATAATAATAGAATACGCAATATTAAAATACTGAAATACATAGTATAGTAGTAAAAGTTGTATTTTTTTGTTAGACAGTATTCAAAAAGTTAAAATTTAAATCCATTAACTTTCAAGTGAAATTGAATGTTCAAATTTTAAAAACGTTATTGTTTTAATTGAAACACTTTCGCTTTCACTTAAATTGTTATCTTGAAAAAATGAAAATAAAATGCATGTTGTTGTGACCCTTATTACATACATACTTAAAAATACAGTGCTTTCAAAGGATTTCTTCGCAAACTGAATAAAGTTAGAATTTGATTTGAATTTAAGAGAAAGGAAGTTTGCGCTCCCATGCAACATTGACATCTGTCGGGGATTTCATTTGTTAAGAAATAAGTGTAAGCGGATTGGCCCACGTTTTCAAACACCGAAATATTTACTGTAAGTCCGGAAAATGCGTCTATCTGACCTAGTTGTGTGACTTCATGCATTTCTTTTGCCTTAATCCATTGGAATAGACTTTTTGAAAACAACGTTTTTACAAAACATGAAAGGAAATTTCGAAGCATATACACATTAATGATAAGATTTTTATTCATTGTTTAATACAAAGTATTCAAAATGTTTTTCAATAAAAGTGACACATATTAGTATAATCTATATGACATAAATTTAAATAAATAAAAAATGTCTTTAGATGATTTTAATGATATAAAAAATATAAAAATATTTAATCAAGAAACAAATGTGTTTTTAAAACTGAGGGAGAAGGATATTTCGCAGAAAAAATGAAAATCTTTTATTTTGCAGAAATGTAAAAAGCTTTCTATCTTTCTCATTTACATACTGAATTATTTAAATGATAAAAGAAATTTATGTTTAATCCAATATCATTTATAATTATTTTTATCAAATAATGTTGGAAATACGTTCATTTAGTTAGTAATAAGTTGGAAATATGTTCATTTTATGAATGCATTACATACCACATTTCACATGAGCGAAATATAAATGCCTTTTTTAAATATAGTCGGTTAGAAAATTTAAACTTTTAGCAGAAAACAATTGTGAAACATCATTTTTAATTGTATTTTAGTTCAGTGAAAAGGAGAAAGATAATTCAGCAACACCAATGAAGAATTAAAAAATATGTAAGATTTCTCAAAACAAAATTGCAAGAAACTATAATGTTTTTAATAGACACAATTACTTCGTATTGCTATTTTTGAGTAAAAATATAAATTTTACTAGCAAAATGTTTTATGTATTTATAAATTAACAATATAAAATTAGCGATAAAAGGAATTTATATATTAGCAACATATTGGTTCCAATATCGTTGATAAAATGATAAGTGATAACAATAGATAATTCATGAAAAATATGAGAAGAAACTAAGTGGTATAACTCAATAGAAAGTTAATTAAATGCTAAATGAATAAAAATTTATTAATTTAATTTACCAGAGTTAACATTTTTCTGTTCCATCTTTGAGGAAAAGCTTCATAAAAAGACCCTTCTTTTGTTTGGTATCTCAAAATATATTCTACTGATCTAGACAGCATATCAGGATCAATATATAAATAATTTTCCCAGTCGGGATATTGAGCCAAATGAAACATGCGAACGCAATAAGCAGTTAACCTAAAATTACAAATAAAAATTATAAAATGTACAAGTAAAAAAATTATAAAATGCAATTTTAGTCATTACATACTTTTATGATAACATGAAAAAAATTCCAAATGATTAAATTAATTGGCTTTTATAAAAAAAATAACCCTTATATTTAAAAACAGGGATTTCCTTAAAGTTTATTTCAAACTATTCTGAAGCAATAAATATTCTGGAGGAATATTTGATTTTATCGCTGAATAAATAAGTAAAATCATTGAACAGTGAAGGAACTCAGATGAAAGTAGTAATTATCAGTAAAAAAAAGCTTAAAATGGGAGAAAATGTGTATTAAAAATATAAAAAAATGTTTAAAATTTTATCTTTAATTTAGAAAAGGAACACTTCTCAGTTATTTTGTTATTGATTGATACTCTAACCTAACTATATTAAATTGAATTATTAAAAAAGTATTTCTTTAAAAATACAATAAAAAGAATTTAATTGATAATTTAATTTACTTTTATGAAACAAATTATAAAAGCATATCATAAACTGTAAATATTTTATTTTCTTCCAATAAAGTATTTTACCTAAAGACACTTAATAATAAATTGTTGACATTTTTTCCCTATTTAACTTATTAAAAGTCTTTTAACATAATTATTCAATCAAGATAAATGAAACTCAGAAAAATAAAATTTAATCAAATCAAATACCGAATTTACATTCTCAGAAAAAGATTTTTCTTTCATGAATAAAATAAACTACATTGTTTTACTGTGGACGTCAAGGATATAATACTTAATATGTATTAATGCAAAGGAAGAATGTTCAATGAATCTATAAGAACTTCTCACCATAAGCTGGGTTCTTCTCCTTTAAACATTGTGTAAGCTCCATTCTTATAGAAAACAGATTGATAGACATATGCTGAATGAAAAAGGAATCATATAAATACATTTTCTTTTGACATAAAATAGTTGTCTTACATTCCTATGAATACATAGTGTAAAAGCCTCTTACCTTTATTGAGGTACTCCAACATTCCACGCATTGTATTCATCTTAAGCTGATTCGTTATTCTCAAATAATGCAAAGTTAATAGACTATAGGCAAAATCAAACATTATAAAATCCCCTGATTTGACAGCATCCGCCATTGATAATGCCTTCAGTCCAATCGGGTGCTGTGGGTCATCCGGAATGGGGGCCCCAACAACGTCACCTATATAAGATTTTTTTTAAAAATTACAAATTTTATGTCCTAACATTTAAATAAATCTCTTTTTTAAATTTAAAAATTTATATAGCTATTATCTCATGACAAGAAATGCTTTTATTTTAAAACATAAATATATAATTTTAATATGAAGTTTTTTACAGGAAATTATATATTGCAATTAAAATCTAGTCTTAATCTAGTTTAAGTTTAATCTAAATTCTATGATAATTCTGCATTTTATTATTTTCTAAAAAAATTTGTATAAAACTTTTTAAAGACCTCTTGGCTGATTTTTTAACTTTATTAAGCGAATTTTAAAATGTTTAATTACAAACTGCAGATTTTATTAGAAAATATGTAAACTGTCTTTCGTTTATTTTAGAATCAATTGCTGAAATGAAAATCCTTCCAAATAAAGAGGCCCAAAAAGCACCATTTTTATCTCATCACCTCAACAAAACTTTAGAAAGCTCTGAATTCGCCTGAAAAAATTTAAATGTATCATATCAGAGTTGATCACTGAGGGGTGAAAACTATTATTTTCAGTCATGGTGCTTGTAATTCTTGTTTTGACGATTTGTCTTGGTGTAATGATTGTTCTTGCCTCAATTATCATAATAATGCAGAAAACATTAAAATTTAGTATGACTAATCAATAGACTTATAACAATGCTATGTTTTTTAAATCGTAAAATATTGTTTAACAAAACTTGCTGTATTGATTTTTTCCTAACAGAAATTTCTTATTTCCATCACGTTGGCTACAAAAGTTTACGATACAGATGAACAGTTGATCTCATTTTGTAAATTTAATCTTCTGATTGTTTATCGAAGAGTTAATGAATCTACATGAAACATTAGTATACACATAAAACAATCGATTCATTTATTTTATGTGTATGCTCAAGTGTATCTATCAAAGTACAGGTGTTATTGTAATATATTACGTAATTTTCTACAAAAAATAACTCTTGAAACTTTTTTCTAGAAGATTACGAAGAAACAGACTCTTTTTTATATATCCTTGTATAAAAGATTCAAATTCTCTTTAAATTTTGGACAGTTTCAATAAGTTCGCTTAGTTTACCTTGTGTTAAGCGGAAAGTTTAACAAAATATTGTGATTTCTTCAAAAATAAGATCCCTTATTTTATAATTACCAACATTTGCACCTTCTTCACCTTCTAGTTTGCTTCTATATTTAAGCCTGTAGGAAGATCTAGCTCAGGTTTCTATCCTCTAATACCAAAATAGCAGTTAAATTAGTGTCTTTATAATCTCATTACATCATTGATGCGGCAAATGTCTTGTTGCTTGAACTCAGAGCCTAATCAGTTAAATGTCTCACACATGATAAATAGAAGATATGAAGGTTGAGAGTTCTTGTTCAAATCTTCTACTTTACAGTCAAAATATAAACCATAGCACTTTTTCGTTAGAAAAGTCAAAGAATACCATTGTTATTTTTAAACGTAAAATCACAGCATACGTAGCAAAAATAATCTGAATGAATTACGAAATTCCTTGGCATGTAAATGAACTTATATAAAACATGATAGATAAGAATACATTCTTACTATATGCGCACATATAGTAAGACTATACGCGCATATATACAATATTTAACGTTTTTCCAAAAAATATTATAATTTCGTTCTATTATTTCCTAATTAACGTATTATCTACATCTACATATCACTACACAAATAGATGAAATTTTAAATATATAATGTAATATCATATTGCAATTTATACTACTATTTTTTTGATGATTCTTAACACAATAACTAAATAATGCTATAGCAATCTATTGATTTAGTTTAAAAATTATATCAATAAAATATTTTCATCAAAAAATGATTATACAGACTGTTAATTATTATTTTTGAGAATAAGTAGATGATTAATAACATAAAATGATAATAAAAGTTATTAAAGTGTATTTTTATATTTCAAGAATTAGGGAATAAGAAAGAAATTATGAATACTGTTATATGTTTCGATGTTAATGCATGGAATCATTGCTCATTACAGCTGGCAATTTTTTCTGGCCTACAAAAGACTTTGTATTTTCTGTCCTGTTTAATAGGGCATTCATACAAATAAAATATTGAAACAAATATTCAAAACATTCAGATGAAAAAGACCTTCTTTTAATTCACCAAAAAGCTTTAATAATGTTTAACCTTTTGATAAAGTTAAGATATAAACTTGACGATTGAAAGAAACTATCAAATTTATTATTTATGTTTTATGTGATATCTTACATAAAAATTTTCCCAAAGACATCTACATAGTATGTTCACATTTTCGCAATTAATGTTAAAACTAATGATTTCTACCTCATAATTGTCATTCTATAATATTTGCAATCTCATTTTAGTAACGACCTATTTTTACTTAATTATAAAGTTATTTTGCCTCAGTTTTCAGTACATAATATTTTATTGTTAACTTACTATTTGAAACATACTTATGAAACCATAAACTCATATTACCTAATGAATACTACTCTACTAATGACACCATCAGTAGAGCAGTTATTCAAACTAAAAACTTTGTAAAATAAGCCAAACTTTTACCTATAATAGACACTCTCGCTTTGGGGGAGCCAAAAATATATTGGCGATATGTTTCTTCGTAAGGTATTATAGGATCTTCCGTTACATTGACATCTAAATATCGAATTAGATAGGCTTCATTTCTCATGTCTAAGACCAAAGACGTGTGCTGATGAACAGGAACACCATCGGGCTAAATAGTAAAAGTGGACATGTATTTTTTTACCAAAACATTACAGAATAAAAACAATTTTGAAAAGACAAAATAATAAGCATGCTTATATACTTTCAAAATTTTCCCCATACACTTACAGAAATATTTATAACCATCTCCGCAACATCTTTCGCAACTTGTGTTTTTCCTACCACTGTAACTTCGATATCTCCAGTTCTTGTGGCAACGATAGGTATATGAACAAAAGCATGGCTTACAGGTTTTACCTAGAGCAAATAAGAATAATGATAATAAAATAAATAATTTCAAGTGCTTTTGAGAATTCTTTTAATGCAATGAAAACAGTAATGCTGAAAAATATCAAAGTCTAAAATCATGTTTAATGATTGTTGAGGAATAAACACATATGTTTCAATGTTTTAAAGTTTGATGTAAGCCACTTTTATAAATTCAAAGTAACTTAAATATATAAGCTTAGTTTATATAAGTTCAAATTTATTTTTCAAGTGAAACATGGAAAGTAATTTTAAAACAATTTATGGAAAATGATGCATTTTAGAAATTTAAAGGTAAGTATTTTATAAAAGTATAAAACTGTCTACAACAATGATTCTTTATATATAAACTGGAAACATATTTTCTTGTAAAAAGTAAAGTAATTTAAAACTTTATTATATAAAAATAAAAAATAATTTGATGCAATTTTTTTCAATAATGATTACAATTATATTATTTATTATAGGTGATTGGTTAATTTCTCAGGGCTTAGAATTAAATATCAAACATTTTAAATCATTGATGACATTTTAATACCATCATTAGATTGTTAAATGTATCAAAACTGACCCTTTACTCAGAACAAAATAATGATTTTACAAAATGATAATAAGTTATTCTAGAAAACAAACTTTAGTAGGATTTGTAATAATCTTATCTCTGAAATAAAACTATAAACGCTTACACACAAATACAATAACAGAATAATAAAAATATCAAACACCTATTTAACTTTAAAATACTTTTTAACCTAACAATTACTTTCATGATTATTTTTAAATTTACTTGTTTGTTGGTAAATTATATGTGTTATATTCATTTCAAAATTGTAAAAATGTGATAATTTTATTATTAAAATGTCAAATTAATCAATTCTTATCTTGTTTAATAATATTACATAAAATACTCATTTGGCGGCATGGATTTTTATTATTTATATGAATAAACAGAGATCAATTTAAAGGGCATCAATTTCAAAAAAATATTGATTTACTCGATTAGTGGATAAAGTGGCGCAATAAGAGCTATCGGTAATGATTTCATGATACTTGTGAAGAAAATACCTTAATAAAAGAAATACAGACGTAATGGCATCGAATTAGTTTATTAGAGACTACCCTACCAAGCCTGCGAGCTTTCAAAAGCCGTAGCTTCTAGCCTGTACTTAGTTTTTGATAAAAAAATTTCAATTCCAAAAATATTGATATTTACTATTTACTTAGCTTCTTTTAAAACGATGTTTTGCTACATCAAATGAGTTCTTACACATAAATAAGCTAAAACCAAATCGAAGGATATGTTTAATGCTTGAAAATTCTCTTTAGTTACGAAGTTTATAAATATTAAAATTGGGACTAATTTTATCCACGTTTCCAATGTATATCTTATCAGTGGCATATTGGGTAAAGCATAAACGCATAAGCAGGAATGGGAGAAATAATACTTTTCTAAAAAGGGAAAACATATATATTCTTTCTTTTTAAGGAATTACACTGTAAAATGTTGAAAGAAAAGGGGATATCAAATGTCGTAATTTTTTTTGTTTTCAGCAATTACACATGTATGAGAATTTTCAAAAAAGGAAAAGCCTCACTTCTTCGTTTTTAAAGCGAGATCAATCCCAGAAAACCATGGTGAATTGTTTTTATTAATTAAATCACCATAAGAGCCATTATTGTAAATTCCAATCAGGATAAATGACTAATTATCAAAGCTGTAGTGAAGATTTAGAAAGGAAATATCTGTTATTCAAAATAAGCTAAAGATTAATACTCTGATAAATAAGTTTCATTCTATTCCATGCAGCCACTTTAAATTCAACTTTAGGCATAAATTCGGCTGACAAACAGAATATCCTTATATTGATTGTAAAATTATACCTCTGTATAAAAATGATCCCTTAGACAGTCAACGTTATAAATAATGAAAGTTTAAATATGATTACTTTCTCTTCCATAAGAAAATATATTTTAAATGAAAGTTTTTTGCAATAAATAAAGTTATATTAAACAAAGCTGTTAATTTTTCTCTACCAACACAAAATTAGAAATATTTATAATCTAAATTGTACTTTCTTTTCACACATCAATATAGTTTTCATATAAATGTGCAGTTACATAGACTTCAAAAATATAAACTAAAATGATGTAAATGCCTTAAGTTGCCCTATGTATTTTAGCCATGTTTAAAATAAATTATAAATCCTTTCTTAAAGAAGAGGAAAATTTTCCATTTGTTTTTGAGTGGAAAATACAATGTTTGGTGTCCTGGTCCTTCAGTCTAGGAACATTTTAAGCACGTCAAATTTTCAAATATATTGCACAAAATTGAGCATGCAATTTTATAAATGGTTCATTTGAGAACTATAACTTTCGTCTAGAAATGTAAACCTTCAGAATTTTCATTTTGAAAATGCTTGAATATTAGTTACTCAATATTTAACATTAATCATTTCAGAAACATAACTCCTTATTTTGGAAAAAAAGTAGTCATTAATAAAGGATGAAATATTTCAATCAAAATGATGTCAATAAGAACAAATATGAATAAAAGAATCTGAAATATGATGAGGTATTTTAAGTATACAGTAAAAGTTTAAACATTAAGTGTTCATTAAATGAAATTGGAGTATCACTTTTAGATTCATATATAACTTTATTAATGTAGTATTATAGAATACAAAAAAATCTGAATTGTTTCGTATTTTTTTACAAGGGCTCATTTTTTTTTCTTCTTTTTTATCATTTATTTTTTGAGATATCATTTTTTAACCAAACCAAATTATAAGTAAAAGCTTTAAAATCAAAAAATATTCATTAACTGTCAAGCTTCGAAGTGTAAGACATTTAATTAGTTGAAGTTATGTTTATTTAAGAAAACGCGCATTCTTAACTATTGTCAGCTTAATATTTACACTTGAACAAGTTTATGTGACAAAAGTGAATTTAATTAATTTCATGCTATAAGTATATATAAATCCCTAAGAAATCGCACATTCTTAAATACTGTCAGCTTAACGTTTTTACGAGAACAAATTAATGTGTCAAAATTAGATTTAATTAATTTCATGCTATAAGTATATACATAGAGAGAGAACCCTAATTTTTTGTTTCTTGTTTATCAGCAACTATCCGGTGCTTTATTTTAATTAAACAATCATAAAACAGAATATAAATATACAGCTATAAGAACGTTATTATTAAAAAAATCCCTAGACGCGGTCACTTTATTTACTCTACATTATTTTGCTTTCTAAAAATAATAAATTAATTCCATAGCTGAGCTGCTTTAAAATTCCACTTGCATATTTCAATTACTTCCTTGTAAATTTTACCGTGCTTTAAATGACCACATTTTAATCACTCTGTAGACTGAGTATTACTTAGAATTATTCTTAGTCTTAAAGCAACACCCGTAAATTAACAAAGCGTATTCCTCTTGTAAGCTGATCAAGTACTCTTAACATCAGTCTCAATAAGCTTCGTGGTAAGATTTAATTAATAAGATTCAAACCATCTGACCTCTTGATGAAGTGCATACTTGATCTGTGCAATGACCTCACTGAATTATTATAAACCCTATCATTTGTAAACATAACAGCTTAGAGCTTGACCATAGTATATTATTGAGTTCCCCCTTGCTGTGTTCTGTGAGTGCTTGACGAGTATTAAAATATTACGGGAGTTTGATTAATGTTTCTTGTGTCACTTAGAGCTTTCAATGACACTTTAAGTCAGATTGTTAAGGATAGATTAAAATAAGTTTTAGCAATATAACACTTTAAAAGTTCATTTTTGCATCTTTTTATGGTACACTTATATGAAATTGTTATTTAAATAATCTTAATGTGATATTTTTATGAACTTAATTTACTTTAATAATTATTGAATTTTTTAATAAAAAATTCTATTCAGTTTTATTTTAAAATTAATATTCTTTAAAAAAATAATACTTACTGAAAAACGATACAAGTAAATATTTAAATAATAATAAAATATTTAATAAGTAAATATTAAAAAACAGATTTGAAATGTATAGTACTTCAATATGTGTTCGCTAATTTTATCAAATATCCTTTTGAATTATTTTCTAAAAAAACTTCTCGTCATTCTTTCGCATTTTTCACTATTATTTTATTGGAATTTAAAAAATAAAATTATTTTCGATGATTCTATACATATCTGTAAAGTGTTCATGCTAATGAATGCAAAACTAACGCATGGAATGTTTTATTTATCCTATTTTAGCTGAATATTTTTTGAAACCTTTGAAGAAAAATTTAATTCTCCTTAAATTCAAATCTGAAACATCGATGCTTATATTAAAGCTTACATGCAACAGCCGAAGAAAAATGCGTCAAATACTGAAATTGAGGAGAATACAGGAAGAATAAAAGTTATCTGATCATAACAATTTTTTATTTTTTGTAACTTGTTTGCACGATTATTTTATTCCATAGGCATGATCCACCGCATGCACTTTTTTAGCTTGTTTCAACATTTTTGCTTAGCTAAAAATTTTAAGAGTTTATTTCAAAAGCATAATCATTGAGTTTAATGAAACTAAATTTAAAATAATTTTCTATAAATTCTAAAATCAATTAGGATTTATAAAAAAAAATCTCAAGGAATATAACTTTAAATACAAAATTTATCAAATGAACAATTCATAAGCTCTGAGTTCACAAAAATAAATATCATAATTACATAAAAAATTAATAAAAACAAATTCCTCTGATGAGAGAGAGAGAAGAAGAATTTTTAACTTTAAAACATTTTCTATTTTTTTCTTCATCAAATTCTTTAATAATTGCATTTATTTCAATATTTAAAATATCTTTGACGATTTTTGTTCTCTATAAACGTTCATTTACTCTTTTCAATTATTAAATAGAAAGGTTTTATTATATATATATATATATATATATATATATATATATATATATATATATATATATATATATATATATATATATATATATATATATATATATATATATATATATAAAACACTCACGTATATTAAATGCTGTAATTCTCCAGTTCCAGTTCTCGGATTATAAGAAGAAACAATGCCCAGCGGTTCCACTTGAACAAATCGATAGTCTTCTGATGCCTCCAGAATGATTTCTACCTAAATAAATGATTAAAAAGTTATAGTTTTGTTATTCATCTATATTTTCATAATATAACTGCTTAACGAAATAGAAAATTCATCAAAAAATTTCCTAAATGAAGTTTTCATGACTTTTTTGTAAGATACACAAAGAATCAAAATTTTACACATATTAAACATATCATCATGTTAATAGTTAATTAAAGTGATTCTTTACTATTGCTAAATAAATTTTATAAATTATACAGATGAAGTAATCAAAAGAAAATGTAAGTAATATAATTTTTATTTTACCATGAATATTCTTGTGTTCATGGTATGATAAAAATTATATTATTTACATTTTATAAAATTATATTACTTACATGATTACTGGTGTGTAAAAAAATTCATTAAAAATATTCATTTTCATTAAAATAGTTTCAATTTCTTCGTTCATATATTCGTCGATAAATGTGTAAATGCGCCAATCAACTTGACATCTCCTTGAATTAACTTTTTCTCCGATTTGAAACCCTCATGTTAACAGATCAAATTTAAGTTAGGTATAATTTCCTTTTTCTAGAAGTAAACGGAATTTTGGAGGAGTGGTGTTGCCACTCTAGAAGTGTACTTTGGCACTAATCTGAAACCCCAAATGGAGCCATGAGAAGATTTTTAATTTAAGATTAAAAGATACTTAGTACCGCATTTAGATCATTATTTGCAAGTATAATTTCTGTAATCTGATTGTAATTCATATTTATAAATAACCATAATATAATCATATATATATATAAAACTATTGAATAAATGTCCCGTGAAAACAAAATATTGCAAGAATAAAGAAATGAAAATATAGAATGATACAATACTAGAATATATTTCAGTTTTATTTTCTGCTTATATTTTTGTAATAATTGAATTGTTATCTTTCCTACCTCCTCTCTGAGTGTAAAAATTAACGGCTTGTTACTAAAATTTGAAGAACGAATTAGCTTTTTCATTTTTAATTATATTAGGTACTATATTTTTATAAAAATTCAACTTGTTTTTTTATCAATATTCAACTAATTTCAGGGACAGTGTTATAACGTTTGAAAAATTTTTGATTTTAAATTTAACTTACAAAATAACACTCAGATTCAATCAAATTCAATCAAACCAATAACAATCAAATTGCTTAATTACAATAAACATAATTATTTGATACTTTTTAGATTCTTAAATTGTACATCATACTATTTATAAGTATTTATTTCCTTGAAATAGTGATAATCATTTTATTAATCATTCAGATAACTAACAGATATTGCTGATAGCAAAAGTAAACAATCATCTGAGTTTCGGATCTCTCGAAACTATTATGGAAATAAGCGATGTCTTTAATGAATACATTTTTTCTATACCAGCTACTATAGTGTATCTCTGTAAGATATAATTAAGTTATAAGTTGCCCAAATATAAATAAAATAGATATTTGCAGAAAACAAGTTATGATAAATTAGATTTCTTGAAAAATAGTAAAAGTTCTTCCAATTCCCTATTTAAGATTAGATTTAATGTGTTTTTAGCATTTATATGATTGATAAAATGTAATAAGGCACAACGTTTTCTGCATTAATAAATTGATTTTGGCAGTTTTTTATTTAATTCAAAACTTTCATTAAATATTATCTCTATACAATCTGTATAAATAATAAACATCTTTGAAGCAATTTTTAAAGGGAATTTTAAGTAATTTTAAGAGAATTTTGTTTTCCCTTAAAATTATTTTTTTTTTAATTTTGTAAAATTATCTTTACTTTAAAATTTACTATTACTTCTTAATAAGATAAGAAACTTATCTTTACATAATTAATATTTTTCTTTGCTCTATTGTTTGTTTCAAAAATGAGAGTTGAAATTATACTTAAATAAGCTAAAGTAAAAATAAATTAATCAAAAACTTCTACTTGCTTATGTTTAATTATAACGATTTTTTGTAAGGCATTTTTTAAATTCCCAATGAGAATACCTTGAAATATCTCTGGCATGTATGAGAATGTAAACATTGCTTCTAAAAATATTTAATTACTTGATATTTCTTATGCATGCTTTGAGAATAAAATATTTCTAATTTATTTTAAGCATTTTATCTGAGTGCTAAATTTATGATCTCATTATTTCAAAAGATTGTGAGTTTATCTTGTCACAATCAAAAAATATTATATTTTATCCTTAATGATATGCATTTAAAAGCTGAAAAGTTGCATTTTAAATAACTTTTACTTAAGGATATTTTAATCAGCTTTAATTAAATTTAAAGCCCTATTTGTCAAATTGATTCACACACACACATTACTGCGAATTATTCCTTTTTAATTTAATTCTCACACACAAGCGATGGAAAAAACTCATAATCCAGAAAGCGGCTTATATAACTCCATACCGTAACTTAATATGTTATTATTTACGTTAATCATAATCATTTTAGTAATAAAAGATTTAGAAGATTAGCAGTTTTTTTTTCTTTCTTGTAACATAGACGATTAGATTCTTAATTAAATTTCGCTATCTCTCTTCATAAACTTGCATATAAACTATTATCGTGATAAAATATTTCAGATATATGAATTAAGCCATTTCAATATATTCCAGCAAAATAACGTAAAATTTCTTTCTTGTTCATAGAAAGCAAAAAGAATTACATAATAAACTTTCATAGTCGAAAATTTTGTATAGGATTATAGCTGTATTTCTCTAAGAATTCTGAGTTGCTTGTATTCAAATATAAAAAAGCGATAAAAAAATTTAAATAAGCATCGTAATTTTGTTTATGAGAAAAAATATGAACGCAGAGAATTCCACTAAGGCCTACCTTAATTTCAATGAACTGGTAATTAATTACTGATATTCGAAGGCCTATTTGTTCACCAATTACAGCTTCTTCTGGTCCTTCCATTATAATAAAGAAAGGCTTTGTAGAATCAAACTAAATATAGATATCACATATTAGATCAAAATTTACGATTTATATTAAAAATTTCAAAATTATCTCTCATGAATGCACATTATAAATCTTACAATAATTGGTTCAAGCAATATGTGAAGTCCATACATTTTATTCATCCCTACAGCATTTAAGGCATATGCTGAGGGCCCTTTAGGTGCAATTGTACCCACATACTCTTCTTGATCTTCACTGAAAAATTGTAAAATAACATTAGTAATTTTAGTTGGAATGTCACACATAAAAGATAACTTAATTAATAATTTTTAATCTCTTGAATCAATGATATGCATAAGTTTATCGAATACGAATTTATAAGCAATCATTCTATTTGTAATATTTTTAATGCGTTAAACCTCGTTTTCACTGGACATTTTTCTCAAAGCTAAATCTGATTTAACATAATAACCTCACTGAAAAACAGCGTTGATACTGCCTTATATTCGAAGCTACTTTAAAAAATATTGGTTTCTTATTTAAAATATTTTTTCACTATTATAAATTACATGATAATTTTGAAATTTTTATAGTTGATCACGTTAAATATTTAAAGACAAAAATGATATTAATTGAGAGTATGATATTTCAAATGATGAATACGAAACCAAATAATGTCCGTGACAAATCTATTTCTGCTCAAAACTAATGCAATTTTTTTGATGTTTCGTTAATATTTTTGTAAATAATTCTGTATCATCCTTTTTTTAAATTTTGCTTCTCTTATTTTTATTTTGACAGTCTTCTAATATGTCAACCAACACTGATAACAATGTAGCAGAAAAAAATATGGAGTTATAAGTAAGCTGAAAAGTATTTAAATCAGTTCGCCAAACTTATTTAAGATAAATCATTTCTAACTACTTTAGTAATTCAACAGTTGTCACTGTGAGATTTATACGCGTTTAAAATGAATGGGGTATTAAATTTGCAACAGAGAAAAAACAATTGATTCTCAAAATTTTCAAATCTCTTTAAAATTTCTAAAATATTCCAGTCTAATAAATTTTTAACAATGGTGAAATTAAACGTATTTGATATTGTACTGAAACATATTTTTAATTAGATAATAAGTTGATTAAAGATTAGACAAATATAGAAAAAATCAAGATTTTTCATGCATTGTAAAGAAATTATATTATTTTATTAATTTCAAATCAAACTATGTATTGAAAGATTTTTTTAAGAAAAGAAGAAAACTTTGTTTATAATTTTCAATGTACATAATTAAAATATTATTAGCTAAAATAAAGTTTTAGAACTGAAAAAAAAGATGTCTGTGAAAATGAATAGATATATTACTAATATATTGATACAAGTTAAAAGTTTTTTTCCTTTTTTAACTACATTCACAGTAATATCTATTTTAGCTTCAAATATTATGTATTAATTTTATAGCTAATAAAAATTAAAAGGAATAGTCACTTTTAAAATCTTTTATGTAAATTTCTATAAAATTAAAATTTTATCTTAATGATAATACAAATGAATCAACAAATTGGGAAAGAAATACGAGTATTTGAAATAATTAACAATTATTCAGGTATTTAGATTCACCAGGCTCTGCTTTATTTAATGTTTTTTTTTTTTGTTAATCTTATGTTATTAAATGCTTTTATCTCCTCTTGGAAAGTAGCATCAATTGTATCTTCAGCAAGGCTATATAAAAATTATTGTTAAAGATATCATTAATGAGACATTGTTTGAGGTCAATGAAATAATCTGACCAGTTTATCAAGTTTTAACTTGAAAAGCTCTTAAAGCTAATAAACTACGTTACAGTTTTATTCAATGGTTATTTCACAACAGAAAAATTATTATTTACGTTTGCATACTTATTATTTAGAATGCAAAGATTTTAAACAAATATAGAAATAATATTTTCTACCTATAATAAGACCCTTATGATATAATATTTCTTAATCATGATTTCAAAAATAAGCAAGTTTCACTCCTAAAAAGACAATTCTACCATAAGGATTCATTCCAATAAATTCCTAGAATTACGGAAAATCCCTCTATGATCCATCTTTTTTAGAAGAATAAAGAGATTTGGGAATGTCCCCTTACACAAAGGATGTGATGGGGGAGAGCTTTTAAGCGCAAGCTACAGAACATTCGATATTTTTCATTCAAGCGTATGTCAAATGTCGAGTGTATAAAAACGTTTCGAGTGTATTATTATTATTGGAGCACTTTTTACAAAAGTATTCGTTACTTTTTGTGAATTAATTCATGGTTTTGAGCAATGCTTTCTATAAAAAATATCTGCATAAAAATTTTTCATCTTACAAGAATGAAAAATAAAAATATCTGCATAAAATTTTTTCATCTTACCAGAATGAAAATAAAAATTTTGGATCATCCTAAAAAGGAAATGCTACCAAGATAGAAAAAAAGATAACCTAATTAAGTAATGATCAATAAAAACAATGAAAATTGGATAATGCTCATGATCAATTATTGTTGTCAAAACTTACGAGGAGAAATAATAGGCTTTTTGGTTTATGGTAATTAAACCATACTTGTCGGAATAATTATTTGGTTCACATATTATGTATGACCTAGAATAATAACTAAGAAGCCAAACTATTTAATAATTGATTTGTATACAAAGAAAACTTAACTATTTAATTAAGTTTAAATAATCAATACTAAACGAAGCCAATTTTTTGCGCTATCAGAATTTTGAAACAATGTTCCAAAATTCTAAGATAAAAATTTTCCTAATCATATGCAAAAACTAAAAATAGCACAATAATTTTGAAAGTTAAATATTTTATTGATTGAAAATAAAATTGCTTTTCAAAATATTTGTTAATTTTACATTAATTGATGAAATAATGATCAAGGAATATAACTTCATTTAATAAATAAAATAAAATTGTCAACATTATTTCATCATTCAATGTGAATATTTTAAGAGAATATTTTATTCTTAATCAGTTCTATAGTATTACAACATTTACTAAGAATATACAGTATTATAACATTTTTAAAAATCTCTTTTCCTCTTTCTCAAAACTAAACAATAATTACTGATTTTGATTTTTAATAAGATAACTGTATAAGTATCATATTTCATAAATATATAAGTATTTTGATTATTAAATGTAAGTTACATAGCAGGAATAATAAGAATATAAGAGATATTTTGAATGTTGGTACAAGAATAAAATTAAGTGCATAAACTGGATGACGTTATCATATTAAAATATCTTAAATTTTTTAAAAATTAAGTTCATGAGCATATATATATATATTAAAAACTGAGGAGAATGCTTTCAATATTGAACAATTTCATTTGATATATTTGAAAAGAAAAGATAGAAAAAATATTGCAAATATAAAAATTAAAATAAAGGTAAAATGATAAAATTCCGTTTACGTATGAAAGATGCATTAAAAAATTTTACTATTCTAAAGAATAACCATTGTCTTTTGCTTTTAAGTGAATTAATATAAAATATTTTTGTATTGTGCTTTGAGACAAAATCAGAAGTCACTGTAAATTTGGGTTTTAACTTTTTTTATTATCTTGACAATTTCCATAGATAATTTTTTTCCTGAGAGCTGCATATAAATCTGTGGAGTTATAATACATATTTGAAGCAGCGTGTTGAAGAAAGTGTATTCCTTCGATATACATAGTGTGGTTAAAATTAAACTGGTTAACAATGCAGATGGGTGAATATGGACGATCTCATATTTCATAACCACAGATAATGGTTATTTTAATTTAGATGGTACTTTGAGCACACATGGTGTTTCACCAGTCTTCATGCCATTGAATAATAGCTGATACATACTTTATGTAACACAGTTTGTCGTGGATTCACCTTACATTTTAAGCCCCATATTTTTCGAGGATATGGAAGTGAATAAGTTTGTTGAGTATATAGACGACGCAAGGACGCGAGGCGTCCGAGTTTTCTACTTGTTTACCTAATGAGGTCAACAGACTTGAACTTTTATCACTTTTGGCTGTGTTTTTTTATAGAACGAATTCATGAAAAATATGTCATTAATGAAGTGGATTTAAAAGTCCTCATTATCTGCTAAGTATTTCTTACTCCTACTTATATAAAACGAGTAACTGGTGAATAAATAAATAAATTATCAAACTCCTTGAACTTGAAATAACTTGAAATTTTGGCAATGAGCGGCACCCCTTGCCAAAATTTCAAGTTATTTTTACTGATAGGAGTCTTGGGTGTGGGAACTAAATGACATATAATTAAAGTTTCATTTTAAGTCGTACATAAAAACAAGGACAACTATCCTCTGATTTGGTTTGTTTGTCTCTCAATTACCTTTTTTTGCGCACGAGAACTAATTACACGGAAAACCACAGTTAAAAATAGATTTCAAACCACTGCGAATATTAACGTTGAGATGAGAATCGAACCCACAAAATTTTCTTCAAGCCTGTCATTTTAACTTTAACTATTTGTAATATTAGATTTCAATTAATTGTTTAAATTTATTTCTAAATATAAGTATTCAATCTGTAGTTAAATTACGCAGTTAAAAGATATTCACGTAATATAAAAATACTAAATTAATTTAAGCAGGTATTACGGGAATTATTTGTCATATTAATAATTACATTCCCATGCTGATAAGAACTACATAATTCAATTATAAAGCATTTCTTGCTGATGAGATATTTATATAACATAATATAGTGTAAATACATTCGTGAATGTTTCTACAATATTTTATTAGCAATATTTCAACAAAATATGGATATAAAACCATATTTTGTTGAAATATTGCTTATAATTTTGCTGTTTAGATTTCAAAAATAAAGTTTCGATTAAATTGCCTCTACATTTACATATCACAATTACATATACGAAGTATTAAAATTGCATTATATTTATATATACGAAAATGTTAAGCGTTATATACTTTTCAAAATATATTTTTATGTAATCAAACTTCTTTTTAAATTTATGTATTAGTTTTCTCAATTGATATTTAGCGATGATGAAAAAGATATAGCAATTGACTATTTTCAAGAAACAACTTAGTCTTGCCGTATAGTATAATTATTTTATACCAATATATATATATATATATATATACATATATATATATATATATATATATATATATATATATATATATATATATATATATATATATATATATATATATATATATATATATATATATATATATATATATATATATATATATATATATATATATATGTATATATATATATATATATATATATATATATATATATATATATATATATATATATATATATATATATACGTATGTATGTATATATATATATATATATATATATATATATATATATATATATATATATATATACCAAGTTATACTTTATACCCTTTATCTCTTTTATATTTTTACTCAAAAGTTTTGAGTCATGAAATGAGAAGGAAATAGATATTACCCAATAATCTTATTCTTCCATGCAAAATTTGATGCTGTTGCATCATAAAACGCTCCTTGTCGATTTCTTCGATACAGATAAAATTCAAAAAGATCTTTGTCTTCATTAAGCTGAACTTGAAAACCTACAATGTTTATATTTTTCAATAATTTTATAATTAATAAACATGAATTAATAATTATTTTAAATTTATCTATCATGTGTTAGGTTTTTAGAAGAACACCTATAAGACAAGTGAGGATTGATGATGCTCAATAATACAATTGTAATGTTATAAAATTTATATGTACATTCAACGACAAAGAAACTTTAAAATTTTAAACTTGCATTAACAGGGAATAAATCATACATCACAATTTAGTACACAAAAATGCTACACTATATCGCTTAATTAGTCCTAAACCTCATTATTTTACTCAAATGTTTATGCTTGGATCATTATGTGTATCTACCGCATCCATAAGTTTATGTTTTAAATAAACTGTAAAAATTTATTTGAATATATAGAAAACTTATTTTGTTAACAAAAAATCGTCAAAAAAATTTATAATATATTGAATTTGATATACGACAATGGTATTCAGAAGATTGATCTCGAATATTCTCAAAGTATTAAGTCCTATTGGTTGTTGTGTTTGTTACTACATTTGATAAGTAGAAGAAAAACTTCAAAATCACCAGTAGATGGTAAAGTGTTAGACATGAACAAATTGTGGTTGGTAAAAAATGGAGCATACTCCATTAAGTAAAGTATGCAACTACAAATAACTCAGTTGAGAGAGAAATATGATACTTCAGTGAGAGAGAAAATGATGTTTTCGATGGAGTGTGTCTGAACATGCAGTCCGTTAAACATTACAAGAAATGTTATAAACTCTCCACAACATGTAGTTTTCTCGAGGTGCATTAATCCTATGTTAATGACGGTTATGTACAAATGCAATATGTGGTGCCAAGTATAGGAATGTTATGATAAGAAGAATAAAAGTTTCTTAATTGAATCAAGCAAATTTCTTAATATTGCCAGGGTATATTATTTTTCTGGTAAATAGTGTCTTTGCCTGAAGTCAGAAACTCTCTAGTGATGTTATTTGGCATTAAAAGATATTCTCATAAGGATTGCTGTGACCTTAACATTGGGTTGATAAGTTCATGAACATATCATGATAAATCTGTTTTATTTCAACATCACTGGTTTTCAGTTTGATCCATTCGTAAGGCCAATGTTCCCTTTCGATATAAAGGGGTTTTACTAAAAGATGCCACTTTGTGTCAACATACTGGAATTCTGCTATAAAAGTTGAATGAAAATAGTGACGAATTTTAATAGAATTACTGGTTTCTATCAATCCTGATACTAATCCAATCTAAAATATCTGATTTCGTCTAAATGCTAGTTACAAGCGTGATAATGAGCAATTCCTTTACTTTACTATGATCGAGTGACGTCCTTTTTCTAGGTAAGTGGTACAATCTTCCTTTGAAAAATATCAATGGCTTATATGTTTTCGATGGAACAAATTTAATCTGTAACATTGGGTTGAAATTGTGCTAAAATTTAAGCAAAACACTTCTGGATTTGTGATCATAATCATTTGGCTAATCAGTATATGTATTGATTTAATCATGAAAAGTATTTTTATCAGCAAACTTATTCTAATATTTCTAATGGAAACCAATTGTCTCTTTCAATTGCAATTAAAGCAAAAAATTAAAAATTGCATATTTTGTGAAAGTAAAGACAGATACTAGTAGTAGTATGTGGTAAACTACAAAATATCACTCTATTTCACAATTCAAAAAAACCATATAGAATAAAACTTGCATATGAGAAAATGTAAAACATTTTCACATGCAAAGATTTTCTTTTAACAAATAAGTAAAAAATGAAAGAACATAATCTTCTCACGAATATTAACAACAGAAAAAATAATCTCAAAAAAAGTTAAACTAGCATTTCAGGCAATCCATTGGAATTTTGATGATTCTCGTTATTTCGAAATGATTTTTATGTTCATTTATATTTTTATTACAGAAAAGTATTTTGTTAGAAATCTGAGGAGCGTATGCATTACATATATATAAGCGTATTCATTGAATAAATATAAATTTTCATGATTTCTTTCTTTCCTGTATAAATAACATCACATGAAATGCATTTATGTATGCAAAATGAGAAGAGAATGTTAGATGTATCATAAAACGTACAGAATCTTATAGTTTATTTATTTATACAATATTAAAAATACTTTTATTTTGTAATTTAGGAAATATATATATTAAATTTTAATGAAATAAAATATGCAAAATATAAAACACAAATTAAATAATATCATAAAATTCTCTTAAAAATAAAAACTATTTATAAATAATTATTATAAAATATATTCAAAAATAGTTAACTGACTTAAATCGTGATTTTATTATAAGTTTGTGTTATTTTCGGACAGTTTTAGTTGTAGTAAAATTTATCTTCATTGTCAAGAGCTATTGTTGAAATTGTATACCATTTTAAGGGTTAATATAAATTATAATTTTAAGGGTTTAACAAGCAAGTTAAAAATCATAAAAATACTTCATACACAAACATTTTAATTCCAAACTTTAAATTTAAAATTAATTAATCTACAAATTTTTTCAATTTTTTAATGAATATATAAATAATTATATAAAATATGAACATTAAAAAAATTGTTTTAAAGACTGCTTACAGCTTCCTTCATCCGTTCCATCATCACAGTCACGAATACCATCGCATTTCTTGTGAGTTGGGTAACATTGCCCAGATACACATGTGCTTAAGTCAGTAGAGGTATTGCAAAATGCTGAAATATATGTGACATTATATTAAACATAATAACAAAAGGATGTGAAGCACATACACACACAAGAAATTATTATAAATTTTACTAATTACCAGCATTTTCAATTTATTTTTTCAAACTTGAATCAATAGCATGCATTTTTTTATTTATTAGAAAGGAATACTAACAGAAGTACTCTTATTTCATTTTTCGATTAAACCTTAATTTCTCTGTATATTGGCGATAAGTGATTGCTATTACCGAAAGAAGAAATGTTTTCGATTAATAAAAATTTTATCAGGGATCAGCGAAATCTTTTTATAAAAATTACGTAGTTGCAATCCTAACGTTATTTGTACATTCAAGCATTCAAGATGATTTATATTTCAATGGATCTTATTTCTTGATGGAGAGGTATTTAAAGTTTTTTAAAAATATTAGATTTTTGTACTCTTTATCTTAGCAACAATACAAAATATTATTTATTAACAATTGGTGAAACTTTTGTATATTTTTATTGATAGCGTTAGCAAATGATGCAAACATTCCTTGTGAAGGTAAATTTCCTCATCTGTTTGCAAAAATCAAACGACATACTTCAACTGGAAAATATTTTTAATGGCTCTCAATTCAATTATAAACGCAGCTCACATGGCCAGTATTTTTCTGTAAATTGCATGAAATAGAGATATAATCAATACATTTCCACATTTTCACTAAACAGCCACGATTTAGTTATGACAGTTTCATATTCAGCAGATTTTCTGTAACAATGACTAAATTTTCTTTAAAAGATTTTTCCCAACACTATACACCTGTTGCTTTTTGTATCAGTGACTTAGTTATAGAAATAAAGTCAGTAACTATTTGTTCTAAAATCAATTATTTTAGTCAGAAGTATATTAAAATAAATGATTAGATTGTGGTAATTATTTTTTTGTTAATTCTATTCATGAATTACTGATATGCGTAATTAGTTTGTAGTAATTTCCAAACGTAATGTTCTTCATAAAATATTTTTTGAAACCAGTAAATTCTTAAAAGAAATGAATGAAGAGCATCACAGAAAAAACATATTTTTATATATTTCACGAAAAATATAGTAATAATTTGCAAATGAATTTATAAAATATGGATAAATGGACAGTTTTTGTAATTTGTAAATATAATTTCAAATTTGTGTAAAAAAAATAAAAACTGTTTATTTTGATATCTTACAGTAGTACATGTAAATACATTCACTAATATATTTCCTTTATTACTTAGATTCATCAGGAATTCTTAATTTTTCAAAGGAAATTATAATTTAAGAAGCACAATTTTCAAACATTTGAAAAAATTAAAACACATCGTTTTTCTCACTTATTATTACTAGTTAAAATAATAAAAAACAGTTTCAGAGCTTAGAGTTAGTGGTTTTTCCTGCAATATGCTATTTTGATTTAGAGTCATACATCAGTAATTTTGAAACACAATTGTAATGTTTTTCAAAAATCTATTAAAGTTTAATATTTTATAAGGTTAATTGGTATAAATATTAGTTTTCAACTTTTAATCTTTTATTTTCCAATTCTACTGGTTTTCAATTTCTTATGTTTTGATTCTTATTTCTAATTTCATTTTAATTTACTTATACTGATTTTTATACAATTAGCATACATTATGGCAAGATAAATCTTCAACGCTTTGTCCTTTAGCTTTCGTTATTATCTATTGTTAACCAAAAATAAAAATATATAAATATATTTTTGTTTTAAATATAAATAATTACATAAACATAAAATTCATAAATATACTTTGAATTATATTAGAAATAAGCTTTAACGCATTAAATTTTCTATATATGGTTCAACTATTTTTCCAAGCATTTTATATCAGATTCAATCTCTTTTACTATCATGATGCTCATAAGATTTTTATATTTTAAGTAATCTTTGTAACATTCATCGTCTCATGAAAATATGTACCTTAAAAATCTTATTTACATATCTCATTAATAAATTAGTTTGTATCCACACATAAATAATTTCAATGGTAGAATTTCCTTAGATATCTAAACACAAAAATGGAAATATAAGTAAATAATAAGTTTTAAAAATTGAGGTGGATTAGTCATTGAACTACTTATTTTTACTTTTATAAGCTAGTTTAATTTCAAATTAATCTTTCTTCATGAGTGCAAAAAGAATATAAGAGATAGATAGTTACTTGTCAGTTTTAACATATATAAAATGAGTGATTTTATGTCCTATGAGCCAACACGAGACATCAATCTATGTCACAAGAGGATTACTTTTTTGTCTCACGTAAGACTTTCTTTAAAGCTTATAATTTAATTGAATAATTTTTATAGTCTTGCTTATTTTAATAACAGTTTTTTTAAATATTTTGAATTTGAAAAATAATTTTATAGTTTTTATTTTAGATTAAGTTAAAAATGTAAAATACATCTGAAAATAGAGATAATTAAATATAAACTTTAATCATTTTAAAAATAAATGTTTGCTGTAACTATAAGTCATTTTTAAGGCATATTCTAAAATTTTATGTTTTTCCGGTATTTTTATAAATCAATTTAAGCATTATTTGCATCTTCTACAATTATGTTCCCAATTATATCCGCAATTATGTTTTCGTATTATACTTATTTTTATTCCCATTTGGAATAAAAATAAGTATAATAATTTTTAAACCATTTTCCGATTCCAAGCAAAGATCTTATGTTTAAATGAAATTTTTTATTAAAGAAATGTAATATCCAAATAAAATTATCTTATTTAGGATAATTGTAAAATGCATAAGACTTTCTAAGAAAAGGCATAAGACTCAGAGGGTTTTATATTTCTTATACGCGTAAATGTATAATGAAAAATCTATCAAAAATCTAAATAAAATTTATCAAAATATTTTTCAGTGGTATAATTAAATCATATAACTGATGTTCATCAAGTAAAACGCTGTTATTAAAAAGATCTTGTAGGAAAGTAAAATAAAACAAATAGTTCAATTTTAAATATAAAAACAAATTAATGTGAAATATTTATATTGACAACGTATATGTTATTTGATATATATATATATATATATAATATATATATATATATATATATATATATATATATATATATATATATATATATATATATATATATATATATATATATATATATATATATATATATATATATATATATATATAACTATTATATGATTATAATAAAAAATGGGGAACATTTTTTTCCATTGTATTTTTCCTAATTTTCTTTAATTTCTACAAAGCTTACAGAATATCTTCTTGACAATAAGGTTTTTAATGATTTACATCTTGCTAATATAAAAATATATATCACTTTATGTTAAAAATACAAATAATGTATAAAAATGCTAGCTCTTTATCTATTCCAGATCAAAGTTATTCTATTCCAATCAAAGTTAAAAGCTCTCTTACCATTTTATATGTTGTTTCATTTGTCGCATTTGCTGAAAATGTATATTCCATCCCACAGTTTTGGGGTTATTTGGGGGAAATAATTAAATTCATAAAAGACAGTCCACTTCGTAAATCGGAATCAAACTAAAGCTGTACTTCATAAGCTTTGAAGAAAGACACTCACCTAATTTGTCCAATATTTTAGAAAGATTCTCCTTCAATGCTGTATAAATGAAACGCCTTACCAAGGGATACCAGTGTGAAAAAGAAAATGTTGTTAATTCCTTCTTGAAGATGTTATGTGTTGGTGAAATTTCGAGGTATTTCACATATTTATTAAACACAAATCTACAAGTTTTTGTCTTGATCAGTGAAATATTTAAAAAATGGAAAAAAGTCACGTTTGTAATGTGTTTTAATTCTGTCTTTAGTTAATAAAGTTTGATTTTTCATTTCCTAGAATATATGGGAAATAAATAAAATACTTGACAATTCATGAGGGTAAAACATAAATTGAAAAATATTTCACTGCGAAATAATTATCAATTTTAAACAAAATATTTACAAAATTCATTTTTTAGAAACTACTTTGAGTTATTAAACTACTTTACAATCTATTGACACGTAGTTTTTAAATATAAAAGGAATTTTATTGTTTGATAATTTGTTCAAGTCGGCATTTCTACAAATAAAGATCTTCTATACCAATATGAAGAATACAAAAACATAATAAAACAAGAAATACCTATATTTGATTATCAAAACTTACTTACTTGACAACTGAAATTAAAATTCCTATAAAAATACAAAAAACTATAAAAATACAAAAAACTGAAAACTTTGCTTTTGTTGAGTAAATCATTAAAAATTATAGGAAACCATTCTTCTGTTTCAAATTCAATTTTAAAATGAAAAGAAAACATGATTGTGAAAAGCAATATTTTACTGTCTCTTATACTCTGTCTTTTATATTTATTTTATACAGATCTTAAAACTGTCGAATCATTTTTTCCAGACATTTTTCAATCAATAGAATACAAAAAAAGCCTTCAACAACTACTATCGATTGGTTCGGGTTTTTACACTCTTTAAATTTTGCAATACTATAAAAATAAAAACATAGTTTCCATGATTCGTAAACACTGAAAATAATGTCAATAGTCTAAAATTAAATTAAATACACATTACATATATAAAACTATTTCTTCATATTTATAAAATTTGACAGTTATATTCAAAACAATAAAGGTAATGCTACAATTAATTGTGAATTGTCTTCTAATAAAATTTTAACTAACAAATAAACAATATTTAATTCAATATGAATTAAAATATGATTTTTATCAAAGCAAGAATCATTGAAAAATAAGTATGAATGGCATTAATGATAATAAAGAATATTTATGGTATATTTTTAAAACTATGTGCATTCAAATTTACATTTCTTATAATAAAAAATTGATAAAAAAATCCTTACAATCACTCCAATAATTCTTGTATCTTTTAAATTAATAACGAAACAATTTTGTGATATTTAACTTAGAAATACACAACACAAACCAGAAATCTCTCTTTAAATCTGACTTTATTAAAGCATTTTTACAAATATTACTACTCTTTTTTCAATAAATTCCCTAATTAAATATGAATAAAATGAAATATTATTAACATTCACTAGTATTTGGCTTAGTTTCTTCAATCATGAAGTAAAATTTATTTTCTTATGAAATAAATGAAAGTAAACAAGTTTGAATTATTTTAATGCCAATATGATTCAATTATTTATTTATTTTAAAAATATTTTAAAGATCGTAAACAATATATTGTCTTTTCTTCAATGCATGAAGTCTTCATTTTAATTGGAAAAATTTTGCAAATAACAAACTGAATCATTAAAAAATTGTGTATAAATACATTTAAATATAAAACTCGAAATTGAGGGATTTAAAAAAAATTATTTAAAGGTGAAATATAGATAATAATCTAAATTTTATTTGGAGCAAGAGTTGGAGGTTACTCTTGAATGTTTAATGAAATTTTTATTCTTATATGAATTAAAAAGCACAAAAATATAACACTGATAATTTTGAAATTAAAATTCCCAATAAATTAATTGAAATGTATGTATTAACATGTAATTAAATATAATACAATTAATCTGCATAATGTTCTCATAGGCATACTTTTTTACATAGAATTGTGCAAAATACCGAAATCTAATGTAAAAACCAAAATCTTCTGTTTTTTATTACCAAAAGCCTTATATTTTCATACATAGCAAAATATTATTATAATTTTATATTATAACCATTTGTTTCATTACTATTTTTCATTAAAGTATGATATTTTTAGAATACCGTTTAGACTCATTTTTTCATTCTAAATACTGAAATGTACAAAAAAATCTATTTATTTAAATCAAGATGGACACTTACTTGGCATGTGACTCACAATCAAATTTGTAAAAACTATCAAATTAGATTGCTGAAAAGTAAAAAAAAAATTATAATAAAAACCATATTTTCCAGCCAAAAAAATAAATAAATTAAGAGCCAAAAGAAAATATTGTTCATTAATGTAGAAATATTTTCTGTACGTTAAAATTACTAAGTTATGTGAAGCGTATTTTTTTATGAAATTATAAAGCTATCAATACAGATAATAAACGAAGCTATTATTATGAAAATTCATACATAATATGATAAATTATTATTCATTACAGTGTATTTAAAAATACACTTATACATAACTTAAAATACATCATTCTTCAAGAATCTTAGAAGTTCTTAAAATATCTTATATTATAATGATTAAAAAGTTAGGAATATAATTTTAAAGTAAACAACTTACTTCAAAAGAATTTTTTGTATCTCTAGCATTATTGTGAGTGTTATAATAATGTATTGTTTCTGGAGAGCCATCCCTGTGCCTCCAAAGAGCGCGGTGGAACTTCAAATGATCTTTCTCAAACGCATACATTGCTTCATTTATCTATCAAAAAGAGTAACGATAAGCACTCGGTAACTTTTTTCGATCACTTAAACCTACTTTGAGATTTAAACCATGTACTAAGTTGATATACACTCACCAATTTTTAAAAATACATGCATTTAAAAATATAAATAATGTATGTATACATTTTTCTAAGAAATCGTTATTTTTATTTATTTCATGTTTAATATTCATATGTGAACCATAAACTAGAAACAAAATGTACATTTAAACAGTTTTATTACATTTCATGATCAAATGAATCCATTTTCCACTTTTTTTATTTCCATGAATATATATTTATACAAAAATATGCTTAACTTGCAAATAATATTTTTATCTTCCTTGATGCCAATTTTTTAAAAGACCAGTAATTTAGTTAAATGTGCATAGAACTCCAAACTATTATGCTATTATGCAATTCTCCAGCGTTTAGAATAAGGTAAGAAAAGTAACTTGATTAGCCTAATATAAATTACATATTATGCTCCTCGATTCTCTCACTTTCTGACATCATATTCTCTCTACCTAATGTTCTTAAATTGCATTGTATCGTTTATTCATAGATTTTGCAAGGTAATTAATAATCAAATAAATGCACATCACAGTTTTCTTTATAACAGAACATAAATATTATACACTAGAAATATAATAAACATTATAGTTCCATAATTGAGATCAAGCTGATACTAATTATTATCGAATGTCCAATAAAACATAAAAAATATCTTGTAAACTTATCAGAGTATTCAACAGAAATTGTGCTTTCGTTTAAAAATAAAAATGTTCTGGATAAACATCATTGAACTCTGTTGTCTCAATGTAAATGTTTATTAAAGTTAAAATATGTTGAACATTTTGAATATCATTTTTTATTCTATCTTATATCGTATCTAATATAAGTATTGCAACAATCTATACAATTATAGAAAAAAGAAAGGGATTTAATTAATTTTTGATTTAAATTTTGAAAGTAATTTTCCAAAACATTTAAATTAATAATTTTTGATGGGTGTGATAAAAACAATAAATAAAATATAGTTTTACTTTACTTTTCTCAGAATTGGATTAATATTGAATATCACATAACATTATCTCTGTGTAACATATTGCAAAGATTTTTCTGAAAATATTTTAAAAGTTTGTCATAATAATTTTCATTTCTAGCTTAATATTGGAAAAATATTTCATCAGAAATTAAATTGTTCCGTTAAATTGTAATATAAATCAGGTCACTGATTATTACAATAAGTATAAATGTTGGTGAATTCTCTTTCTCAAATATTACTTTAAAATCAGCCATCTTTCAGGTTTGTTTGCAAAAGTATAATTTACGCTTTTGATACAAAATTCTATTTCACGCGTGATTTAAATCACAAAATAATGCTGAACTCCTCATATTTTGTTTTATGCTAATTATTGTAAATATTTTCGCATTCATGAAGTTTCTATTAATTTAAGGAAATGGTTTGCATTATCTTAAAATTTTACTAGCTTAAAAACACGAATTTTTTTAATATTAAATAGAATATTATTTATAAGCCGTTTTAACTATTCTAAAATATTTAAATTGTTATTTTAAATTTTCTCTAATATTTCAAAATTTGAAACATTCAAGTAAATGTATATTTTTTCAAGTAAATGTATATTTCTGTCATTGAACCAAGCAAATCAATACTATCTGAGCATATTTTTGATAAAACTAACTGATTTATCTTAATATTATTGTATATTCGTCGTCAGTTTTTCTTATATACTTACTGATGTCAAGGTCAGCTGTTGCCGCCCATGAGTTGATATATGGTCACTGTCAAATCCCCAAATTCCAATGTTTGA
The DNA here is from genome assembly GCA_037975125.1 of Latrodectus hesperus. Lineage (NCBI taxonomy): Eukaryota > Metazoa > Arthropoda > Arachnida > Araneae > Theridiidae > Latrodectus > Latrodectus hesperus. Next base: position 11,134,086 of record JAJQOW010000015.1, on the reverse strand, counting down.
CTCCGAAGTTAAACGAGGAATGAGTTCTATATAATTACCAGATCGTTCTTGTTTCATGTTAATATCAAGAGCGAACTAAAATGCAGAAAAAAATAATTTATTACATAAAATTGTAGTAAAATGTAAAAGAAGACATGAGAATTGATAAGTTCTGCTTATTATATTTATGATATAAATTATATATTTGAAAATACAAACTTACGTTTTTTAATTTATTTGGACAATTGAATATTAATAATACGTGAACAAAAATACATATTTAAAAGGCAGAAAATATAATGTGCCTTTATAGATATTATTGCTCTTTCCGAATCATAAGATAAGCATTTATTGCAACTTTCTCGTGCGGTAATTATTGCACATGTGATGCCTTCTATAAATCTTGAGAAAAGTTATTAAATAGTTAAACTATACCGAATTAAAATCAAACTTCTAATTCTTACAATGAGTAGAAATGTTGGGTAATTTTCTTGTTCAAATATTATTTTTAAATAATTAAACTTGATCTAATTACTTAATCATACTGTTTCAATTTAAATCTCTGAATGCTACTTTAAGTACTTTATTTTCATATTAATTACTAGCTGAAGACGATTCATTCTTTAAATATTCACAAACTAAATGTATTTATGTGGGACCAAAGATATAAAGTACTTAAAAAATTTCCTGAAAAATACATGGCATAAAAACCTAAGGATAAGAAACAAAAACTTACTCCTTTTCTTTAGAGACTTATTGTATGTTATTGAATGTGATATAAAAGTGGATCATATTTTAATATTTAATTAAAATAAATCCGTAAATTAAAACAATAGCATTGAGTTAATATAATGTAGTATAATACACAAAAGCATGTGGGAAAGTATTGCAATCATCTCTGTTTGGACATGTAATAGAATTCACTAGTCTGCAAAGTTTGTTAGCATTTATTATCTCATATAATTATAATGCATAATTAAAAGAACGCAATAAATTAATTACATGTGCGTCAAAACTGCACGCTTAACATTTATTAGTATTTTTAAAATAATAATGCTTGATTTTGATTCCTAAATTTACAATACATGTACTGGTAAAAATATGAACAATCAGATTTTCCTCCTATTCGACAAAATGCAAGTGTTAATATCATTTAAACTGCTTCTCTCCCTTTTTATATCACAGTACTTCATTTCATTCAACACCAACATTAACTTGAAGAATTTTGCACTGAATTCACAGAAGACATTGGATACCTATCGCCTTATTCCATATTTCTGCAATGCAGCATTATTCAACTTTTTGTTAATAATACAAAATGCTAAAAAGAGGATTTTAAGTGAAACAAATTCATTGTACTTTGTTATGTTGTTGTTACTAATGACACTTGGACAATCCAAACTCGCTATGCTTTGGCTATTGTACTTTCTACCTAAAAAGAATAATTGTACTCTTGAATTACATATTTTCTATAATTAATGTATCTTAAAATCTTTGTGTTCACTGAGAATTTCAGAATTTTTTTAGTGATATCAGAATGTAAATATAGCGCACTTCGATTAAATTATGTGTGTGTGTGTGTGTGTGTGTGTGTGTGTGTGTGTGTGTGTGTGTGTGTGTGTGTGTGTGTGTGTGTGTGTGTGTGTGTGTGTGTGTGTGTGTGTGTGTGTGTGTGTGTAACACACAATAGAATAGTGTAAAATTCAAAATATAAGTAATGTACATTGTTTTAATGAATTTGGGGAAATATTTTCATTAGTAACAAACAACAAACGATAAATAAAATATTAATAGCTTAAGCAAAAAAATAGGAAAAATAAATAAAAACAAAAAAAGGAAACTAATAATGTAAGTCATTCTCATCCTTAATCACTTGGAAGATGTATGTTATGACCCTGAAAAATACAAGATTTTTAAAGAGTTTTTCTATTTTTATCACATTTCTGGAATAAAGCAAGTGCTTATTTGCATACTCCCATCTATCCATGCAGCTTCTCTAATTCTGACTGCCTGCTTAAAGCTAATACATTTTGTTGCGAGGTTTACTTTTAGATAGTGATGATAGTCGTTGATATCGAAATTAATAAATGCTATCATTCTATCATAAGATTACCACCGTTGACTCCATGTAACAAGTCTGTACTTCATATTGAGGTTGATCCCCCACAGTGTTCTCAGATACATCATATTTTTTGCGTGCTTCGATTTTGATAAATTGTATTTTTATTCTATTTTAAATTGAATGAAATCCATTAATCTTAAATCTTCTTATTTTACTATTCATGCACATGCCATACTGAATAAATTTGTATAATTTTTTGTCAAAATTTTGTTTGCTTAACGGGCATTATTTAATAATAAACTTGAACAAAAAATAAACTGATTCTTAAATTACATTATCCTTTAGTATTTAATTGATAAAATACATAAAAATACAATCAACAAAGATTACTTTAATTTTAATTAGATATGGTACTTTATCGTATTTTTACTCCATTACAATTTTTTTATATTTTAAATTTGACTCAAATTTCTCTTCGCTTACATTTAGTGAAATATATTTGATACTCCATATTCAGAATGGGCTGTTCCCTAAGCGTTGCAATGGTATTGTGGTTAAGACTGTAATGTAACGAATAAGAAGTAACAGGGTGAGAACTCATCAGAAGTTCATTTTCTCTGATTATTTGTTAAAAGGGTCTTATATCTTATTGTTATATATTATCGGGTTGTAATATCTCAATTCGTATGTATAATATATATTAGCCATTGACCAATTTGCATTATCAAGAAATATATTTACAAAAAAAGTAACATATTTATTGACTGCTTCTCAGATAACTTTAAATAAGTCTCTTTAAACACAGCTGTAATTTAGAAAAATATCGTGTGATTATTAATCATATGATATTTCTTTAAATTACAGCATTATAATTTTAGATTTTTTTAAATGTCCATAAAATAAATCTCCATTAAAATATTTTTACCTTGTGCTTATTTAAAGCATCTACTGGTAATATGACGCTATCAGTTAATACTTCGCCATCATTCGTTATATGATAAACTACAACATGAAAAACAGGAGCCATTTCTGGTGATACTGGCACAGAAAAAGTTGTGATACTCTGTAGCATACCCAGCACTTTCTCAGTCCCAGTCTGAACGATAATGCCTTTAGATACTACCTTTAGAAATAAAATTATAAAGGTAATTAAAAATTATGTAAATATATATTAAAAGAGAAAAATTAATGGGGATATTATGAATGGAAAAATTAATAAATTTATAAATTACGGATAAAAATATCATCTTAATGAACTTGTAAAATTTTGAATCAAAATAATATATATATATATATATATATATATATATATATATATATATATATATATATATATATATATATATATATATATATATATATATATATATATATATATATATATATATATATATATATATATATATATATATATCATCCGCTTCACTGCTTCGGTTAAAATCATTTCACATCTGCGGATATTAGATATTAGTAACCAATAGAAAACGTGCACCTAGCTTTTGGGAAAAATTTTAATTTCGAGAAATATCTAAAGTTATTTTTCTTTGCCATTTTTAACGATGTTTACTTAATTTCGTGGAAAAGGCTGTATTATACTTCAAAATGAGGTTTCGCTTATAGATCAGCAAAAAATAATTAAATATGCTGTTAGTCACTCGAAAATTCCCTATTTAGTTAAAAAATATATATATATATAAATTATAAGTAACTTTTTCATCCGTATTCCAATGCATTTCTTATAAGGATCATAATTGTAAAAATGATAATCCACTCAAATGTAGAAGAAAAGGAGAATCCGATGGCAAAAATGTTTTTTTTCCCTCTATTCTGAGCCATTACGCATAGAGCACAATTTTAAAAGGAAGAAAAAAATCACATGCTTCTTTCTTGAATCGAGAACAATTCCGGAGTGAAACGTTACAACGATACATAGTAAATTAGTTACAGGGTTGAAAAAACACATTTACAAGGAGTTCAAATTATTTTTATACACTGTTTAAATTATTTACAAACACTGTCATCAAAATTTCAAAGTGAAACCTCGTTTTTATTTTAAGTTAGTCATAGACGGCATCCTGGTATAAATTCTCTTTATTTCCGTGATCCGGTTCTTAATTCAAGCCCGAAGAAAAAATTCGGAAGACTAACAAAATAATGATTTCATTTATATAAATTATGTAATAGATATATGCAGCTATAATGCTATAGATAACTATATTATTATTTTTACTTAAAAAAAAGTTCTCATCCTAATTTTATAATATTTAAAGAATTAACTTACCAAATAATGAAATAATTTGAGATAAAAATTTGTCCAAACATGAAGTACAGCATATTCACCAGCCTGAAAAAATATTTATTAAATATTCATTGGATATTTTTTTAAAAAAAAATACCATTCTATTTTTAAAGCATACTTTAAAACTGGTTTTTCGGAAAGCATATGAAAAGTTTTAATTTTTCATTATTAAATAATATCTGTATGAATGTCATTTATAAAATTGTATAATTTTTCTTTTATTTAAATTCCTAATTAAAAGTAGAAACATTTTAATAATATATGAGGTACATATACAAAACTCTTACTTTTTAAAAGTTATAATTTGAATTCATCAAATTTTAAACTTATTTAAACATAAAAATTTAAGGTACAAATTAATTTAAAATTTATTTTATTTTAAAAATCTTAAAAAAACAGCAACTGAGTTTGGAAAAATTAATCAAAAATAGTTTATAAATAGATACAAAGCAAAATTAAAAGTAATAAATTCGCACTCACACACACATTCTTAAATAATGTATTTACATTAATTATAAAATTATATTACCTTGGCTTGTTTTGTACTCGTTGATACTTGCAAAAATCTATCATTTCTGCTATACATTGCTAATGCTGTCAGTTCAGCTCTAGATCTACTATCAATATCATTTTCATCTTCATAATAGGCCTGTATAAAAAAACAAATTTTAATCTTCTTAAAAAAATCTCTTGCCAAATATCTGAATTAAACTTGTTGCATAAATATGAGTTTTATTTAATTTATGAAAATTCACTTGTCAAAAAAGAAAACAATAAATGCCATTTTTATATAAATTTTGTCTAGAAATTGTCAGCAGAGGTTTTTTTTTTTCAGTATAAAGTATTTTGAAAGAGTTCAAAACATATATTTCAGTAAATTTACAACATAATATTTCTAATTCAATAATGTTGGGGTACCTTGCAATCATTTTTAATGTGTTCTTAGTATTTCATAAATAATATTTAAAATTACTTCGAAAATTCATAAAATTGAAAGACTTTAAAGAAAACTTAAAGTAGGATTAATTCTATCGTGATGTATACCTATTATGTAAAATTATATCACATAACTGCTTAAATTTCAAGGCATCTTTTTTTAAACTGTTAGATGTATGTGAAAAACAAAAGCAATAAATCATTTTCTCTTAATATAACTTACAATTCGCTCATTAAAATAAATATCATGAATAAACAAATGGAAATATTTTAAGACTATCACTTTGCAAAATTGTATTTCTTCTTACAATAATTAATATATCCGTTTATAACAATGCATAACTTTTCCCATTTACATTAATTGTAGTTTTTTATTTATTTCCTTTGGCAATAAATAAAACCAGTTATTTATTGAGTAAATTATCATCCGTAACTTAAATCAATAAATAGCAAATATAAAAAAACTTACACGAATTATAATCCTTTCTGCATTTTTTGGCGTATCTAAACTTATTTCTGCTACTCCATTACTACTAAAGGAAAGAATCTGTTGATTCATTTCACGTCGACCATTTCTAGTTATTGCTATTGGATTTATGACAACTCTGGAAGTTTTCAGTTTTTCTTCAGGTAATGGCACTAAATCATGATAAGAAACTCCTATCTGAAAGTAAGAAACTAACATGATTTTCAACATTTTTGGCAACGGGAATATCGTCATAATTCTCCAATCAAGCCACTTTAGAATAGTTGGAATTTAATATATATATATATATATATATATATATATATATATATATATATATATATATATATATATATATATATATATATATATATATATATATATATATATATATATATATATATATATATATATATATATATATATATATATATGGAATTTTGTTATTTTAAATTTAATAAACATACTTTTGTCTTTATTACCATTTTTGTGTACAGTGTTAATTTTAAGCATTATATGATGCGATGCTAAATTAGAAAATTTTTTATTGGAATTGGAAAATTTTTAAACTTGAAGTGGAATTGGAAAATTCATTTGAACTGTAAATTCATTAAAATTTCAGTGCGATTTTTAAAATCATATTTTGATTTTAAAATTTTAATTTTAAATTTTTAAAAAATACATTTTATAGATAATTATTTTAGTTCTCTCAGAAATTTTTAACTGTAGAAGATAAAGCATTGCCTTACGTAAAAAAATCAATGTTATTATAGGTTTCCCTTTTTCTATGTGATTTAGTGAATGTATATATTTCATAAAGCTTATGACACAAAGTTACTACAACAAAACTAGTTATATGTGAAAGCCATTAAATTGAAACGAATTTACTTTTATTAATCCTTATCTATTACTTTGAATTCTGCTCTTACATGAGTTGTGAAAACCATTCCTGGCTTAAAGACTTGGGGATTAACTCCAAGAAAGCGTAAGCTGATGCTTGAATTCACTACACGAAGTCGTCCATACGCAGACACCTTGAAATCGTAGAATCTCTCATAAACATCTGCTTGGATTTCAATTTCACAATGTTCTAAAGGAACTGGGGTTGCCATATTCCGCAACTCAGACATAGAGATGCTAAAATCATACGTCCCATGAAACTGAAAAGTATTTAAAAGAATCTGTATCATAAAATTATAAACCTTTAAATGTAACAGAATTTTTATAGTATTCTATTTTTTTCTTATGATTTGCACCATAATCTTATCACTTACTTTTTACGACAAAGAATACATAAAACTCAATTTTAAAATATACTAAACTGATATTTTATATTATTTGTGAATTATAAAAGGAGATGTATATTATACTTTTTGTATTTCAATCAAAGTTTAAAGAAAAAAATCTTGAAATAATAAACGAGGACTGTGATACCTGTGTTATTGATCGAAACTTCTCTGTTATAAATTTTCCAATGACTGAGAGAAATCTTTATTTATTTAAGTATTTAGATATTTGAATATTTCGGTTCCATTATACATATACTGTTGTTTTAATTTCCTATTGCTTTTACTGTTCTTTTAGCTCAAAATTAAGTATTACAATGTTTAGATGTATCCTTTCAGCTATTAAACTTGGAGACAGAAGAGTTACTCAAAAGATAGTGAGAGCTATATCACAACTGTTTTTTAAGTGTACAAAGCAATAATGTAAGCCTATACGAAATCATAAGTAATTTTTAAGTCATAAGTAACTCTTAGTAATAATACTTAGTAAATACAAAATCATAAGTAATACTTAGTCGATAAGATGAGTTAAATGTATTTCTGGAAATCCTAACTGTAAAAACATTGCGTAATTTCGTAGATTATCAGAAGAAAAAATTAATAAAACTCATTTGTTAAGAAAGATGATTTTAAATTTTTCCTTGATTGATTAATATTTTTGTTTTATTCAAGACTTAACCATTTGAATAATCCGTATTTTACCGTAAACATCTTCAATTAGCTTCTAAATACTAAAGTTAAATAACAAAAATTATTAATATTGTTTTTTCTTATTTTTTTCAGTTTTTTAATATAAACAATCCTCTAATTTTTGTTGATGCTCAGAACTAGACTTTCCAAGAATCTTTGATTGGTTTATGATTCTATTACTACTTTCTAAGGTCTATATGTATTCAATTGGAATATAAGGCCTACAGCAGATTAGGAACCACTACAAATACCCTTGCCAAAGCCCTATACGCTTAAATTGAAGGACGAGTGGAACTCACAAACGTCTTATTTGAAATCCAGATAGTTGACAATTAACTTAACAATTCAGTAATAATTAAACACACAAAAATTAGAATTATATCAAAATTTCAAATCATACTATTATTTCAATGTCTTCTTACTTTTTAAGGCATTAATACGGCAGCAAAAAGATATAATATAAATACAACATAGATTGCTTATTCAATAAACAGTAACATAAAGCTTATTATGAGCTCTTACTGTGAAGAAGCAGTACCATCTGCCATGATGTGGCATTCATTCATACAATTGATTCCAAAATATGTATTCCATTTAAAATAATTTTTCAAATTGAAGCATGAGTTCGTACAGAGTGGTTGGTAATAAACTAATCTTGATAATGAAATAAAATCTTTATATATCTCAGATGTTAAAAATATTTTAAATCAAATATCCTTCCTTGTATACCAAAATATAAAACTAATCATTATGTAATCAATTTTCTGTATTTAAGTTAGTAGCGATTAAAAATAATCTATGTAATATCACTGTAATCAAAAGATGTATTGTGAATCAAACAAGAAATAAAATTTTTAAAGTTTTATCTAAAATTGCATTTTAGGCTAATAAAGATAATTATTAAAAAAGATTTTAGTTTATAAACTGAAGAAAAAATGCAATTCCTGAATTTCCTATTTGAAACTACCATAAGCAATTTATAAAAAAAATTCTTTTACTAACATATATAATATTTGTATGCCCCGCGAACAAAAACAATTAATAGCAATTCTTAACAAACTAATAGCAAACTGGGTGAGTAAAGAAACTATGCCCTTCTTTCAATATGTTCATTTTTTTTAAGCTATCGTCAAAAGTGACGCATACCTCCCTTTTATACGTCCCTTTTGATAAATTCTGACATATATGAATGTAAAGTGATGTATGATATGACATAAATGTATCTGGCTACAACGTGTTGAAGTCATGTATACGTCAGCGAAAACGCATTATAATACATGTTATATAATAAATTCAATAAATTCCTCTCAGACAGGAAGAAGACATAAAATATCAGTGGCGGAAATGTTGAAAATGGCACAAATATTTTTTTAGATACTTTTTTTCTTCAATCATAAAATATTTTGTTTTAAAGCTTATAAACACTGAAAAATATGCAGTGTTAGTAGCTATGAAAGTACTTCATAAAAAATGTGAAAAATAATTATGTCTTAAATGGAATGAATTTTTAAACTGTAAATAAAATAAAGTATTTCTCTAATCTTCAAAATAAGCAACTTTAAAATATTTACAAAAAACTTAAAACCTCAAAAAACATTTTATTTTGAAATGAAATCAAAACTCAAATTTAAAACTCGGTTTTAATAGCTTTTCATATATCTAAAACTATTTCAATGAAGGTATTATTAAGTGATAGTTTATTCCTTTAGTATAACATTTTTAATTATTCAGTTAAATGTAAATTATATCTTCTACAAACTACAAATAACAAAATTAACTATTTTTACTGTAAAAGTTTTTATTAATTAATTATATTAATGATAAAACTACTGCGACAAACATCATTTGAGTAAACGACGCGAAGTCTTATAAATTACAACTATACATTTCAACTTACAGTCACATAGTAATACTTATTTCAATATATTGTTAGAAAATTATATAATTTTGCTATTTTTAAATTTATAATCGTTAATATTAATATTATAATAAGTTGTTGAATATTATAAATTGTTACATCTTGAAATATTTCTTGATTCAAAACTACTTTATAATATTTTAACAACTATACTTTTGCTCATTAGTACTCTAAGTAATTAAAATTTCTGTTAAAAAAATTCACTTCAGAATTTTTTAAATGTATAAAATTATAATAGAATCTGGAAATTTGGCATTTTTCAAGAATAATTGAATGCACTAACATTTTTTTTCAAGTTCAATAAAAAAACTCAATGTTCTAAAATTTGAATATTAGTGTTTTTTACAATAAAATATTTTTAATTTAATCTAAAAACAATGTATGTTTAAAAGCTAAATTTAAACAAAAATATCATATTAGCTACTAATATAAAAAAATATTTACAAAATTAATAAGTATAATTCTAACACATTCAAATGATATTTTATATATAATTAAACATTTTTGTAAATTTTACTTTTTATAAAATGAATTTTAATGTTACATAATAATTTAATGTAGGATTATGTTTTATTCTTTTTTTATAAATACAAATTATAGCTACCATAATTATATCATATATTGTTTTGAAATGTAAATGTTTAAATTAATATTTATTTTAGAGTCTCGCATAAAAATATACCGATAAACTTTTTTGCAAAGATCTAATTATATACATTATTTTCATTGTAAATCAACTTTTTTGATCAACCGTATATTGTGCATCTTTTTTGTAAGATCATCTACAAGTCAACTTGAAATCAAAATCTTTAATTATTTGAGACATTTTTGGTATTTATGAATAAAATTATTATGTCCTAAAAAATTAATTTCCCTTTAAATGTTTCTTGTCAAAACTAAACTACTTATTCAGTATACTAAAGTAGAACGTCAACATCTGGTACTAAATTTCTTTTGTATCATTTTCAATATACAATAGTCTTTTAAAAAGAAAAAAAGTCTTTTTTTATTAGATTTTCTTCTCCACTAAGAAACTCAAAAATATTTTCCATGCCATTTTATGCTTATTCTTTTTGTATATTGCAAATTTTAACGGATTTTCAAACTGTGTTTCGGATTTTAATGCTAATGAAGCTTACAATTTAACCCACTACACACAAGAACTTTGATAATTAGCTTATCCTAAAGCCAATAGATGCCACCACCTTTAACTAGGTCTCAATGCAGACGTCAGTTATATTACGCAATTAGGATCACACATATTTAAGAAATGTTTCATATAAAATCTCTTTTTCAAAACATACTTGTTCTTACACCATAGAGATCGCTAATAAAAAGGATAAACACATAAACTTAAAATGCGCCACTGGTGGAATGTTGAAATTTTGAAATGTTTTCTTAAAATATTATCTTTTTAATTTATTTATGTAAAACTTAAAGTATAATTAATAACTATAATAATAAATGCCCTAATAATTTTTTTTTCTCTCTCTCGTCCTTAAAAACAAAACTTATTAAATGAAGTCTATTCCACTAGTTTCATTTCTGTAACATAAATATCATAAAAAGTGAATATTAGCATCGCGATGTTACTTGATAAAATGTTGAACTGATAGAAATTAACTTGTCAGTATGGAGAACAGAGTCAGTTTGGGACAGAGAAGTATAGAGTTAAAGGTGAAGTTTAATAATTCATTAAAAATGTAATTTCTAAAAACAATCAAAATACGTTGATTGTGTTTTATTGATTGTTGATTGTACTTTATCTCTGCCATAAAATGATTCAAACATAAAAAAACACCTAATTAGTAAATTTTCCATCACTGCACTACATTACATGTCTGTACCACATTTCATGTTTCATTCAAAAAGAACTATGGAGAATAAAATACATACAGTTTAATTACTTTTTAAGCTTACAATTTAATTACTGTCTTGGAACCGCTATAAGTAATTGCGTAAAAGAAGTTACTGTGGTATAAAATTCAGTAACTGGTGATAATTAATCGTTAAAAATTTTATACAAATATAACCAAGTAAATCAAACTTTTTTCATCAACCATTTTAGCAGTACCCCAATAATATTCTTATCTAATCAACCTATAAAAATATAGCTATTTGGTCATTTAAGATCAAATAACTATATTTTTTTATTATTTTAATTTTTACTTTCTGTTTTGCTGTATTAATAAACTTTACTTTCTTATGTTGAGTATTTTTCCAAATGAAAAGATTTTTAGATGCAACTAATCTTTATCTTACTTAGAAATTCTGCTCAAATTTCTTGGTTGAACACGAATACTGAATTTGTTCTAAACTGGAAAATACTCACCAAGTCAACATATTCCTCTAAAAATTGGTCTTTTAAGTTACGCCCGAGATCTCTATATTTTCCTAGTGGTCTCAGGTATGTTCTAAGAGTGATATTCCCTGTAACAGTTGCCACACTGCTGTAATTAGCTAAAATTTGTCCTTCAATGTATTCATCGGAATTTAGAACAAATGCATCTGTTCCAACATTAACATCAAATCTGTGGCCAAACCAGCGTTCAAGTAAAACTCGAGTTTCTTCAGTTTGCCCAAGGGCAACAGCTTTTATTGTCCACCATCCTTCTGGATAATCATAAGGCAATTCAAATTCCAAATTCACCATACCTAAAAAAGGTGAAGAATAATTTTACAAAAATCTATCTCTTTTACTTAAATTATATCAGTGGAATTTATTAAATCTTACCTAACTGAGGATAAATGGATACCCATCTTTTCATAATGACATTTCTTGAGTCCTAAAATAAGAAGAGCTGGAGTTGCTACGTGATAAAAACAATAAAGAGTAATTTATAAACATTTTTATAAATAGTCAGTAAAAATGACCTTAAAGAAGAAATTTTAGAAAATGCTCCCTTATAATTAAAACTATTTGATATCTGAAAAAAAATTGAATAAATATTTTTACTTATAAAAACTGCACATAATTGTTATTGAAATCTTACTCTAACATTAAATATTGATGATTAGTTCTCAATAACAGCCATATATTGCTTGTGAATTAATTAAAAATAAAATATAAATTTTCAAATAATTTGAAAGTTAAATATCAGTTTCAGAAATGATCAAGAATTGAAAGATAAAATTAGTTCAGAAGTAATGAGGTATTTTATCGCTTTTGAACTATTTGCATCTTAAACATTTTTGCTTTGTAATACAAATTAATTCTGAGCAGTAGAATAAAGTGGAATAGCATTCATAAATAAATTTAAAATTGGAAATTATTCTTAAGATTATGTTACTTTTCTTATTATTTGATTATAAATTTGTGTAATTTATGATAATTAGAAATAAAATTTTTGTTTGAATGATTTTTTGTTAACCTACAACATATGTACATACATAAATATACTTTTTAACTCAGGATAACATTTAAAATATATATATTTATGCAAAATATGAATAATTGCACATGTTTACTTTACCTGAATTGTAGACAATAAGCAAATTGATCAGACTTGTAACAGTAGATGGCAGCACTAAAAATTGCCCCTGATACACTTAAATTTTACTATTAATGTCATTTTATTTCATTTTAATTTCAATTGTTTCTATAATTCTTTTAGAAAAAAACATTACTTAAACTACATTCATGATGAAGAACAATTTATTATTTTTAAAAGTAATTTTGATTAATAACTTTAAAATTCAAGTATTATTACAAACTTGCAAAATACGAACTAAATATTTATATAATTTTATTCTGTATAATTGTTTATTCTAAAAATGTCCGTGTGATAAAAATTAATATCTCATTAGTCATTTTCTAAATAAATTATGTTTTCCAGAAAATTGAAGATTAAAGCAAAACAGATGATTTAAACAGAAAATGTAATAGAAACTTAAGTATCTTTAAAATAAATTTTCAAAAGTGTTCAAGGAATTAAAATAAGTCACATAGTATAACAAATTCTGCTCTCAATAAATTCAACGCACATTGATCACAGCTGTTAATGAAAAAGGAATTGATATTTTATTTTACATTTGCAACGAATCACTGTATTTATCTCACTGTACCTTTTTTAACAAATAAATGTATTGCATACATCTGGAAGAAATTATCTTTCAATATAAAATTAACCTAATTAATGAAAGAAAAAGTCCTCTTACCACTATGTAAACATCAATTGGTTCCGTGAATGGCTTTAATTCCGTTGTTAACAATATGATTCGTATGTACACTAAAAATTTTAAAAAAATGACTAAAATATTTAACTTTAATTTACTCCAGTTTATATTTAATAGCAAAATTTATTATTTTCAATTTTAATAACAAATTATAATTAAAAATAAGCATATTGTACAAAGTATCATAGAAAAAAATTCTTACTCATTTGCTCCAAATTATAAACAAGTTGGTTTGTTTGAATAAGTATGGTTAGAAACCTTTCGGAAAATCCAACTAACGTTTCATTGTTAAATTCAGAGCCACCTAGATCTCCTTCTAGGTGTCCCTCTACTTTTAAGCGATAAGCTCCAGGAATGGCATTGAAAGGAACCTAAAATAAATAAGTTATAGGTCTTAAGATATATTTCGACAGTATTACTCTCATTTGCCAATTTCATAGAAATAAATCATTACAAACCTTAATTTCGGTTTCATTATTTTACCTTAATGTGTAGTAAACGTGGATGCCCATTACAGCCCTGTGTCAATTGATAACTAATTACAACATTTATCAAGATATATTTTTATATCATCAAGGCATATAATGGATAATAAATCATGAAGTTGATATGTTTAAAAAATTCGATAGATTTCTCTGAATTTTAAAATACTGTAGTTAAAGAACAATGATACTTTAGTTAAAGATATCGATTTTGATGAAAAATTTTAGAATTCGAAGTCTTCTTTTTATTACATAAAAATTTATTTAACAAAAATTTTTTAACTATGTTGAATACCATTTTTTTAAATTACTTATTAAATAATGGTTAACAAATGTAGGCTTTCTAATATCGGTTTATTTTAAAATCTATAGTAAAATATGAACAGAAATATATATTTTGTATTAAATAGCAAAATCAGTTTATTGTATTTAAAATTTTAATATAAATATAATCTTAGTTATTAAGAAGAGAGAGCTATAGCTCAAATGATTTTAATTTTACTCAAATATTTTTGTATTTTTTACTTGAAAAAAGGATTTATTTATCATGTAAAAGAATCATACACACAATAATATTATTTCCATATGACCTTGTGATAACAGAACTTTAATTATAAATCATAAATTTTTATCCTTCCTTTAGAATACCAGCAACAGCATTTTGCAAGTGTAATCATGAAAAGTTTTTGAATTTTCCTGTGCATGAATATGAGTTTTATATATATAGGCCTACACTTTTACTCTTTCGTTTCAATTTCTTAATTCTGTTAAAGAGGATAGAGAATTTGCATCTACCCCTTATTTGCATTTTCTCAATATTCATATACCTTAAAAAATTCGATCCAGATGAATAAAAGTTGCAAACTCTGTCTAACTTACATTCATGTGAAAGCTACTTCTGCTGTGATTTTTGCTTACATTTTCTTTATATTTTCTACTACATATATTATAAAACTAGTCAAGTCTGTTAAAACTCTACCTTTAAACCAAATGAACATGAAGAAAGCTTAAAAATTCAAGAAAACACACAATTTCATAGATTTTATCTTAAAATAATTAAAAGTCAGCAATGTGTACTTGTCATGGTTTTAATCAATATGTTATATTCAATGGAAATTTTTTTGATTGAAGCAATTTTGTGATAAATCTTTCTAATCTTTTTAAATATTTTATGTAACTATCTCCACAAATGTTTATTCTCCAAAGAGCTTTAACGAGTTACTTATGCTAATTTTGTTACTAAATCAGTTCTTAATTCTCTAAGAAATCTCAACCAAAATGTCAAATCATTGTAAATATATATCTGCAACAGAGATGTTACCTTAAAAAATAATAAACTAATGTCTTTAAAAAAGTGAATTTGGAGCATTAAGTTTTTAATAATGAGCTATTGTTTTCAAGATTTCAATTAGTTTTGAATTAAACATTTCAGTTTTTTCCATTTTGAATTCTCTACATTTTGTGTAATTTAGTGTATTTGTGAAGACAATTATAGTTTTATAGATTTACTTATCAAAAGTATAAGGGCTCTAAAATGGAATAGGTACTTGATGCAAAAAACTATTCGTAGTTTTTGGCATCTTAAGGGTTTACTTCTAAGATTCAAAAGACTACGTATTCATGTTTAATTAGCAACACATAACAAAAATACGTGAATAGTTCTTAAGAAAAATATTTTCAATTGTGATCAAAAAGCATATTAACATATTGTATAAAAGAAAAAAAATTCCTTTTTATTAGAAAAATAAATTATATAAAATTTTCTTCACACATATAAAAAAATACTTGATATAAAATTATCAAATATTACTTAGACCAGTGATTATCAACATTTTTGTTATGACACACTTTTAACGATTTCAAAATTTGGCGACACACGAAGAAAAAGATAAGTTTAAAATTTGTTTACTTACCTATAAGACATTGTATAATAAGAGTTTATAATAATAATTTTGAATGTAAGATAAAATAATATCTATTTACTAAAAAAACAACAATATGATTATTACTTTACTCGTAATAAAAAGAAAAGTTATAACTTTTACTTTATACATTCCTAAAATTTGGTGGCGTATTTTAAGAATTTGACGGCACACAAAAGTGACGTGGCACAGGGGTTGAGAATCACTGCTTTAGACTATAATTATTTTAATATATATTTCCTTAATTACTTTAAAATTCTTTTATGTTAAATAGAAAAATAACCGCAACAATAATAAAAAATTATGTTAAATAGAAAAATCAAAAACAAATAATTGTATTTCATAGACAAAAACTCGTAATACAGAAATCAGATAATGGGGTACTAATGTTAGATGGCTTTGAGAGATATGAATAAATAATTATAAATGACTAAAAATAATCAAGTCTGCAAGATGCTTTTCTTAAAATGTTTAACAAATTTTAAAATATTTTATATATAAATAAAAATAATTAAAAATTTTAAAAAAAATTAAAAATATTTTGAAAATAAATTGCAATTTTTAAAAGTAAAACCAGAAACTTTAAAAAAATGATACTTTAAATGAAACTGATAGTGGCTAAAATGAATAAAGATAGATATTTTATTCTATCGAACAAAATTTCGTATTTTCAAACAAAACCATTTTTGAAATAATTGAAATTTTTTCATTGTAAATTCTCTCTTTTCGTTTCCTAATCTAAACATTTTGCAATTCCATTTGATGTATCATGAAAGAAGGTCTTATTTACGTATCGCAAAGAAGAAAATATAGAAAATTCTTAAGAATTCACATCGATAGATGTAATGCAGTACCCGTTATTCAGCAGAGACTGAGATTAATAACGGATATTTTCAATGCGAATTGAATGGCCTAGTGACGGAAAACTCTACTATTAGTTTTTTTTACATACACCACTTATGCATGCTACTGCTGAGAACTTTTTATAGATAATGAGCCATATTCATGTATCTTAAAAGAAAGAACCTAAAAACACCCAATTACCTTCTCCAAACGATGTGCATGCAGTAAACTTAAATGCAATTCTCATATCCTCCTGTTTAACAGAAGCTAGAAGCTACCACTTTGAAAAGTGGATTTTCAAAGATTAGATCACGATAATATCTGATAATTTATGTATATTTTATCCAAGAATAATATAAGTACTAAGACCTTCTGATTTCTTATAATGATAAAAATGTCCTCCAATGAAATACGAAAACAGTAAAAGTCCATGAGTAGATAATTATCTGACAGTTTAGTGTATAAATATACTTGTAAAATTAACACAAATATATTGTGAAAATAATTTAATATGTGATAACTGAGTAGTTCCAATACAGTACACACTTGCAGCGTATCTACTACTGATAACTGAAGAAGTGAAAAAGGAGATAATTCTAAGCCTATTTGCAGCAATGAAAATCTATAATTCAAACTAAAAAGGCAGTAAAATTTGATTTTTTATCAAATATTAGAATCAGTTTCGAATTATCATCCCTACCTAGTTTTAAATAATTACTAAATTTGTTTGAGTTTTAACATTAAGTAAATTTCAAAAGCTGTTATTAGTTAAATGTTTTTGTGGAACTTGAAGTGCTTTTGAAATGGAAATCACATCAATTATGATAAAAATTATTTTTAATTTTCGGTCGCTAATTTCATTAAGTATTCTCTCCCAGCTGCTAGTTAGACTAACAAAATGTGATAGGCGAAGGAGTCAAATTTTATTGAGATTATTTCTGGCTAAAATCTCAAGTGTTTCGGCAGGTTTGTTAGTAGTCAACAGATGGAAGAATACATGTATATGGAATGCCTATTTTATTCCATGTCCTTGAATGCTGGATTACTCTTCTCTTCAAAGAGAGGATTATAGTAGGCGTTACTTCTGATTTATTAGACTTTTTTTATTCTATAGCTAATCGGAAAGAAACCTTTATTTTTTGTCAACAACAAAAAAAATTTACTCGTAGCATCTGAATATTCGATTAACTGTTTTAAAATAATCTCTCACGCAAGTGAGGTTTTATACAGAAGGCAGAATAAATTTCCCGTTCCTAATTCGCTGTTTTGAAGTTAAACTGTTCTTCAGCACGAATAGACTTCAGGGCTAGTTTATTTTTTACATTTATCTTAGTTTTTTTATTATTCGTGAATTGTGTTCATAATGTCAGCATAAATATCACACCTTTCAAATGGAAACAACTTAAACACTAAAATTTAGGCCGCTTTTTTATCAAACTTCTCATTTCTAATTGATATAAATGATATTTTAGAATACAGATATAAATTCCAAGTGGATTTATACCTTATCAACAATTCCGACTTGAAACAATTAAATGAGTTAAAATTTTCTGTTGTAAAATAGTGAAGTATTAATATTTATTAGAAGATACAATGAGGCACTCTAATTAAAATTAAAAAAATATATTGTAATCCTAACAATTTATTCTTCTTCAAATTATTTGAAGCAAATGTGTACACATTAATTTAAATTCATAATTTTTCTATGAATAGTAGTTCTGTTTTGTACAAATTTTTGGAAAAAATTAAATATATGGGAAATAAAATATTAAAATTAATCACATATTTAAACTTTATGTGTAAAGTGTAAGAAACTAGTATTAAAAAGTAAGAATATACATTTCACTGCTCTTATTTTAACTTCTTATGTTGCTTATAAGTTGATAAAAATTTAAAGAAGTAAGAGACAAGTAAATTAATGAAGAAATGTTAATTTAAGTAGATCACTAGAATTCTATTAAAATAATAAGCAATAAAAAAATTTGCCTTCACTGGACATCTGAAAACTTTTATTCTTTAAAAACATGTATCAGCCGCATTCCCTAAAATAATTCTATAAAGTAGAATATCAAAAATAATTGTTTCTGAAACATATAAGTCATTTCTAAGCTTAATAACTGTGAATAAAAATTACAATAAAATTAAACTTAGTTGTATGTGCATATTATTATCTTTTCTGACAGTTAAATGAGTTGATGATTTGTTTTGCTTTGTCAAGGAAAACTCCGAGGACAACATTATGAAAAATACTTTAGGTACATAAATTTTGAGATAAAATTTTAATTCACTAAAGTTAGCTTCTGTTTATTTCAGAATTTATTTATATTTACATGAAGATCCTTTTTTTTTTAATTTAGTATTTTAACTTAAAACCATCAATTTCGGATCATATGTGAAGAATAACATTCTGTGCAAGTCTTAAAATGTTAATACTGATAATTTATAATATATGATACAGTATTTCACATACACACACACTCATTTTAAACTTGAATAATATTAAACATTCAAGTTTGTAATTATAATAGTAGTTCAACATTTAATATTATAAACTTGAATAATATTAAACATTCAAGTTTGTAATTATAATAGTAGTTCAACATTTAATATTATAAACTTGAATAATATTAAATATTCAAGTTTAAAATATTAAATGTTGAACTAATTTCATTTTATATAACACTGCAGAACATGAAATAATTTTAACTCTTTTCCAACATAATTCAGTACGCTATTCTAAAAATTATTTCCAAGAATATTTAACAAAATTCTTACAAGCACACAAAATTAATTTGTCTTGCTTTAAACAATGTAAAAAATTAAATGGTTTGCAAAAAAAAAAAGAATAAATTTGTGAATATAGCAAGCATCATTTATATTAGTGAGACACAAGTAGAACATTTAAATTAGTTTTCCAGAATTCCACTTGTATATTTTATCTCAACATTTAAAATTTTATTGAGATTTAAAATTTTAGCATAAATGTTGTTTTTAGCTCAGAAATTTAGAAAAACTTCATTCAAGAGAAAGAAAAAATTGAAACTTACAAAATTAAATTATAATTTTACCACTTACGTACTACAATTCAAATTTCTTCAAAGTAAGGCAAAATCTCTTAGTACCTATCAAATAATGGAAACACTTTTTGTAAAAACCAAATGAAATCATTTAATAATATAGAGTCGAACTGCCTTTGGCATGTAATACAACTTGGATTCACCTGGAAACTGAATCATATAAATGCTACTATTTAGAGAAATATGGTATATTTTTATTCATGAGGATATTATGAACGTTCTGAGAGAAATGACGGTGGAGGATATTGATTCTGGATTGAACGTTCAAAATCAGGACTAAATAGTTCCATTAAATTGTGGTCGGGAACTTTGCAAATCAAGATTGATGTTTTACTATAATTTAATATTCATCAAACCAAATCGCTATATAAATATAAACATTATCATCCTGGAAAAATCTTACTGTCTGCATGAAACAGTTTTCAACACCATATGAACCTGATCAGCTAAAATATCTGCATAATTTATCCTAGTGATACTTCTTTTCAGAGTTATGATTTGGCCAAAAAAAACGTGACACGGCTACCCATATGATGACAAATCAAACTTCAAGATTCACATCTAGAAAAGATCATCACAATCACATGCTTCCTCCAAAGTGAACCAGTCTTGATGTGAGAGAAAGAGTGAAACAATATTCGTCTGACTATATAACTATCTTTCATTTATTAATCAATCACATATTTTGGGATTGTAGCACTATTGTAAGCAACATTTCACATTAACATCTATGATATGTAGTTTGGGAATTGCTGCTGTATCGTAAATTTCTTGTTTATAAAGAAGTTTCTTAACTATAATACATTAACATTTTCTCTTTAAACATAATCTGAATCATTATCTGTCATTCTATTTAACTCAACTTCTCTTTACTTCCATTATTTTAATTTTCCGAGCCCCTTTTTCCAGACAACCAGAAAGCTGTCACGATTTTAGATAATATACACCTAAGAACGTCTAAAAGCTGGGATATTTTATTCAGAGTTGGTCTAACTAATCAGGTTCCAACAATTTGACATCTTTGAAAATCTGAGAGCTCTATTATTTTACACTTTTGAGGAAAATCCATGAAGTATTCAACTTCACTAAAGTTACAGCATATACATAGTTATGGGATAGTAATAAATAAATACATAAATGGCAGTATTACCGAGTATTAAATGTATAAAAAAGCAGGGCACTGGAAAGGGTTTCATTTGTATTGTAGAGATTGCTGTGTATATTTTTCGGACATTATGCGACCATAAGACTGGGGCCTGGCTTCGAACGTGGAATGATGATTTGAACTATAAGAATACGACATTCCATTTTGGAAATCCGTAGTTATTCAATATCCCAAGATTTAAATTGCCAAGAATGTGTCTTGAATAGCTAATTTCAGCCATGATTACCCACCATGGACTGGGTTGTAATTGACTATCAACTTTGAATGACCATAACTAGTGATGTGTGCGTAGAATTGTCCATGTGATTAAGTTATTAATACTGCTTGTAATAATCGCAGGAATTAATGTAAGATGTACGTTAGATAGGATATATCTGTAAGGACATTGCGAATAAATTTGACTTTAATGGGCTATGGCAGCCGAAGACTAACTCGAAAGCTTTTACTATATCTTATAGTTCAGATGTGACTCAAGTCTTACGGACCATAATTAATAAGACTAAGAGCAACCTGGTGGGGGATTTATGGTAGTTAATTCTGTTTTTATATGAAGTTTACTGAGGGCTCTGTTCCAACTGAACTGATTGCTGAATGGACAAGGATAAATTCAGCTACTTAGAAACCAGTTGCAAGCATTCGTGTACTTCATGTATGTAAAAAAGATAGATATTTTATGGACGACAATTTATTATGCCCTAACTGGGTGCTGTTAGTATCATGAATATTTTGAACAATTCTTACCAAATAATTTGACCACCTTCATTGCAATACATCTACATCTACAATTCTACAAGTTACATTTTGTAAGTAATCTATAAATGCAGCACAGCTAAATGTATCTGCAGTAATTTCCAATGAATTGTTGAGTCAATATCACGTCGAGTTGTCACATTTTGCCAGGCAAAAAAAAAAAGTCTGACACGATATTAGGAAATATCTTATAACTTTTGTCATCTCAATGTAAATACTTTTTATTTTTTAAAAGCTAGTAGCATTGGCTATTTTAAATATTTATAAAGCGCATTCTTAAATGCCATTTTTATTCACAGATGTTTCTATTATTTTGACAACCACTTGTACATTTATTCAGAAAAATAAATCTAATATGTTTTTATAAACTAAAAAAAGATTTATTTATTTTATTACACGTCGTAAAAAAGTAAACAATAAATTTAAACAAAATTCATAAATTATTGCATAAATGAGAAAATTGATTTTGACTGCAAACGTCTGCTATTTAATTTTTAAAAAAATCTTTTTTCATATGAAATGCATCACATAATTTATAATTATAACTAAAAGTAATTTTTTATAACAACACAGAAAAAACTCCCAATTATTATGAGTAAATTTACCATGTATATATATATATATATATATATATATATATAAGATATCCCTTCATTCTTCTACTTCACCATGTAAAGGACAGTTTAAATCCAAAGACATAAATTATAAAGCAGAGTTCATAACATAAAAAAATTGGTCACTTCTGAAAAATATTTTCATAGATTGTGAGCTATGTTCAAGTGTCACAAGGAAGAAAACCTTAAGGTTTTCAAGTACCTTTTCGGACAGATCTATAAGAATAGTAACATTTACCTCCTACTGTTCAACACATGTCAGGATCAAGCCCGAAAAGTACAGTCCTATCTTTAGGCAACAGTGAGTTAAAAACTTTTATTGAATCTTTACATTAAATTTTTCTTAGATCATAATTAAATTTTTCTTAGATCATAATTATCTAGACTTACATAAAAAAATTCCTTTAAGCGCCACTGAGTTGAGACTTATTTGCTCATTTTTACAACAATGTTTTCACAGCTGTTTGGGAATCAAACATATTCACATCATAAACTGTAAGTGTTCTGAGATCTGACACATCAAACTGTCTGTTCAATAGCTTCTGTCATTGTCAATGAAAGTAACTGCCGCTAACAACTTAAGATTAATCAAACTCACGTAACTAGAGTACGATTTCAATTTCTTTTAGAGTTTCCGAACAGAATGAAAGAGAATTGTGAGCATAATTGTTTTGTTGGATAGCCGGAAATGCCAGATGTTATCTTGAAAAACATTCCTAACGAAAATCCAGTTGCATGTGGCTTATGAATTTACAGAGTATTTTGAGAGTGTCATGCTGAAAATGCTTGTTAATCAGGTTAAAAAATTTTATTAAATAGTGGAATATGTATGAATACTTTTCATTATTTCCACAATTTAATCACTCTTAATACTTTACAAAGCTCATATTAATTATGTTATGTTCGTCTGTTATATAAAGGGATTCATAGAAATTGGAAACAAAAAATTTAGCAATTAGTATATGATAGTGATATTCAATTTGTTTTTTTATAAATGTAAATTGTGTGAAAGCATTTATTAAAGAAATAACTTGTGTAGATAAATATTACTTATTTTTTAAAAAAATACTTATTAATTACTTGATTGTTATTAATATTATTATTAATTATTTAAATATTACTTATCATAAGTAATATTTCAATCATTATTTTATATTAATATTTAACTTTAAAAAATTATATAATCTTTAAAAACACAAATATTCATGTACACAAATGTATAGTAAAATTCTACTGACATATTGTAATGATGTTTGAAAAGCATTTGAAAACAATGCCGAATTGATACTTCCACAAATTTAATTGCTGCTCTTAAAAAAGCATATTAATACCTCATTTTCTGAAAAATTAAATATAATAATAAAAAGTATTTTAAATTAATATTATTATCAAATTAAAATATTCTTCATTGTATACCATATTATAATGCAGCTAATTGATTGCTTACTTATTTGTTACTTTTAAAATTGTTTGCTGTGTGTGTGTGAATTGTTAATTTTTATTTTTATTTTTTTCATAAGTAATTTGAAAGTTTACCGACAGAATGCTATGTGATTTAATATCTACCCCAATATGCATAGTGATGAACGAAATTCCCATTATAGACCGAGCAATAGAGTTTATAATATTTGACTAAAGGCAATGATTTTAACCACCTCCATACATGTCTAATAGTATAAGGCCTAAGATCAAGGAAAATAGATCTGACATTCAGGAAGTAATCTCTGAAATATTATTTAATTAATAGTTAGAAAAGTCCATTTTAAAAATGTGCAAACATAAGGAAAAATTACAAAGAAAAAAGCAAACCAAAATTTAAAAAATTCAAAATTATGCGTGTTAGCTGAGTTACACTATTCATAATTTCATCAGGAACTATTCATATATATTACATATTTTTATGATGAAGTTTTTTATTTCAGTAAACGTTGAAACATAGAATTATAATAATGTAATTCAATAACAGTTCAATTAAGAATTAGAAATTTGATTTCCATAAACGTGAAGAAATGTTTTCATCTCCATTTTAATTGATCTTTTCTTTTACCATATGCTAAGAATCTGGGTTGGGTCAACTAACTACATCTACATAAAAGATTTAAAAGCATAATTCATGAAATACATCAAAAGTGGAAGTATACCCTTAGTTGACATCTGGGAAAACGTTTTTTTTAGATTCGTTTCTTTCACGCATGAAATCGTGACTGCACTGCTGTTTCAGGTTGCACAAAAAAATATGCAACGTACTTAGAGTAACAAAATCTGAATAAATAAAACGAATGAACCGCAAAAATATTGTCATCAGTTTCTTCGTGTTGTTGTAACAAGTTGCAAATTTCATTATGCTTCAGTAATATATAGGAAAATACAGTTTGTCTTTACATCATTTTTCATTTTTCTTTTAATATTAATTAATTATGAAATCAAAACTAGCATTATGATAAAATAAATTCACTATTTTTTATTTAAATGTTTTCAAGAGCAATTAGTATTTTAACTGGAATAAAATATTTTTCAAATCTAAAAGATATAATTATTCCTGAAGTATAGAAACACATTTTATTTCATTTCTCTGAAATTATTAATAATTAAAACTCCACTTTAATAATTACAATAGACCAAGAGTCGAAAAAAATATAACAGAGTATTTATAAGCATGCTTGTTTATCTATAAAATTTTATTTTTAGTAAAAGAAATCTAAAATATCAGATCACATTATAAATAATAATGATATAATTTTCATCGGGCTTTCATAGTAAAAACTATAGCTTTGACACATTGGCTACTCAAAAGCTTCATACCATTTTGAAACAGCTTATTCATTTAATTCTGAAATAAAATGTGCAAGCTTTAAACGTTTCATAATGTGCGCAGTAGGTCTTAATTACGGTATTGTAATTGAGTGAATATTTATTATGCGTTTTTCTTACTCATGCATGAACACACCATTTTTGAACAACAGAATGAAAAATGATAAAGGAAGCTCGTTCTGAATAGCATGCAGAAAGGAAAAACATTTCCTCGCCAGCAAAATAAACAAAACAAAACAAAAATTAAACGTTTCTTTTTGTAACAGTTGCCCTCCCAGCGGCCTTGGGGCTTAGTAAATCAGTGAAGCCTGTCTTTCACAAAACCCCTCACGTCCATTTCTTTGTTTTCGTCGGTTGATGTATGAATTGTTAAGCGTGGAATAATTTCACCCCATGATTTAAAAATAGATGAGACTTTTACAGCAAAAAATCATGTCATCTTCTATTTCTTATTCAAATTTTACGAGTATATTTTTTCAGAACTATAAATAATATCATTTTGAAAAATGATATCATTGTGCATGCTTAATACAAAACAAAATTAAAATATATTTCAAAAGAATAAATGAACATTAGTTAAAAATAAACTTTCAAAAACTCAAGTAAATTTTTTATTGCGTTTTTAGCATCACAGGATATTTTAAAAAATGCATATAGGAAAATACTTTACAGTAAAATAAAATAAGGCTTAAGATACTGACTTGTTTTTCTATAAAGCAATATATAATACTAAGAATAAATAATTCACGTGTAAATTTCATATCATGCAAGAGTAAAGTAAAAATTGAAACAAATGCAAATTCATAGAAAAGTATTTAAGAATTCTTTCTTCCGAACTGATAGATTTTATTTCCCTGAATTTAAACAGAGGCTATTTTTAAAATAAAATAAAATTTTACACTCTTGTTAGTAAAATGTATTTTTTAAATAATTGGTTGATACATGAATTAATTTATTCAATTTCACTGTGACATTATAAATTTAAAAAATGGCCAGTGAAATTTTAAGAAGACTTTGATGGTTTAGTAAAATAAAGAACAAACAAAATGTGACTAATATATGTGTTACATTTCTTTGTCGTTACCTTTTTATCTGTATATATTTATTACCACTAAAATAACATCTTATTTCTCATCCAACATTTTGTGAAGCCTAATCTACAAATATTTTATGGATGGTAAACATTAGCAAAAAATTTTTATGATACCAAATATAACCATTCTTTTAAAATAAGACCATTTTTATGTATGTAAATTAAAACTATTATACTTTAAAAAATTTATAACTTTTAAATATAAATATAATATATGTGATTAAGTAATAGCTGCAACCATTCATTTAAAATAAGTACATTCTCTATCTATGTAAATGAAACTAAAATTAAATTTTAAAAAAAAAATACTTATACTCCTAAATTTTTAAAAATATTTATCGCAAAATTACAAATATCAAACAAGAAATCCAAATAATTCATCCATATATTCATAAGAAGAAACATTTTTTGAACAGTCACGTATAGGTTTTGAAATAATTGCATAAAAAAATAACTTCCTCTGTCTGGGTTTAACATAATCCGACTTCGCTATTACCGTCCAGAACTGATGTTGGTATTATATTAAATATATTTTTATATGATTATAAATTTCTTTTTACATGTGTAGCGCCCTCTATCTGCAGCGTAACCCATGGCATCGTCAACGAGAAGGCCAGTCCCTCTCCAACAACCGATGGTATGAGACATGTCCACATAACTCTCATGTTTATTTTTTTTCTTCAAATTTAAATGTTTTAGTTGTTATTTAGTATTATTTGTAGTATCTGTGTGTATCTGTGTTGTGCTCAAATTGTACCTTAAATTGTAATAAAATATTTTGAGCTATTTAAGGAACTTATTTCTTTGTTCCTATTAAACCAGCTACATTCTACACGCTACACATGTTTATAAATTTTTTCTCTCATATACTATTTTTATTATTTTTTAAAATTCGATAAACAATTTCATTTGTTAAGAACGTAAATGAAATAAGCATATATTTCCAAAAGTTTTAATCAAACCATTTAGGGAATTATGCTAAAAAAAATTAAAAATATCAAAGAGTATTTTCTAAGTATCTAAAATTCAAAAACATTTAAAAGAAGAATCAAAATAAAAAATAAAATGATTTATATTTAATTTTTACTTTAAAACATTTTCCGTTTTTTAAAGAAAATTTAACAGTCTATCAGATTACAAGCAATCAGACCTGTATAAGTATCATGTGATGTAAATATCATAATATACATCTTTTTTGTAAGATTAAGGAAAACAGAAGAGAAAATATTTTTTAATATATATCTTATTTTCCAAAATTATTTGTAAAAAAACAATAATTAGCAAAATACTAAATGTAAAATACAACAAGTCTCAATATTTTTTTTCATTCAGAGTTGCGTGCCCTCATACAGTTTTCAATTAGTTTTTACTCACGCAATTTAGTCGTATAAATTACCCATTCACATACACGCATAAGATCAGAATGCAGAACTAAAGAGGGAAGTGATAGCACGAATCTCCCTTCAAACGTTGTGAGAAACTTTCATTGTAATGTTTATTTGGTTAATACAAAATTTTGTTTAACTGATGTTGTTATATTCATTTAATATTTAAAATATACTCTTCAAGTACTTTGAGGAAAGTGTACTTTTAAAATATTTGATATAAATTACTTGTGTATTTTATTTCTGAAAAACCTAAATAAACCTATATTTTAATAATGTCCATAATTTTGAATTGAACTTTCTTAAAATGTTATAAATCCCTCAAGCATTTTCACTTCATTTACATTCAAGAACCATTCATTGAAATTTATATTTTGCTTGGTAAAGTACAAACAGAAAAATAGGAATCAAATCTAAAATCCAAACAAAAAAAGACGCAAAGTTTATCAAGACTAAAAATATGCCATAAAGTATAACTAAAGATTAAGCAAATAATGATCCTTAAATATAATTTACGATTGATTATTAAACTAATGGGGGATTAAGAAAACTTTTATAAAACATTGTTATATTATGCAATAGTTCTACTAAAGAATAGATGAGAACTGAAATATCTTTAATTATTTTCTCAAGTTATTAACTTGTTGAAAATTATAAAGCCAAATGTACCATGTTAATTTTATTCTGCACATATTTTAGGGCAAATATCAGTCTGATTTCGATATTAACTTCAGAATGATAGATATGTAAAAAATTGTGCATCTGTTCGCCTTGGAAGAGTTTTCAACAAAGGGAACTAAATTTATTAAAGATATATTGATAATTTATACAGTCAGAGACAAAAGTGACATTCCAAGTCCTTGTAGTGTGGAAACTGAATATCATACATTATAAACAAAGAAATGCTATAAGAAACTGTACTATCCAAAAAGAAATAATTTTATTTATAAAAACTACTTATTCATTATAATTTCCTTTTACATATTTTACCACCGATTTTAATTCAATTTTTATTCTATTTTTCTAAATAAATGTTTTAGTTTTTATTTTAATAAAATTGTTAATTTAAGACAAAATAATAATATGCAAACGGCATTTTAATAGTAATAGTGTTCCGTATTTAACATAATAAACAGTCGCCGCCATTAGTAATTAAAAATAGTATTTACCTATATTTCCTTTCTTTCCGATAATATATGCCGTTGATTCTCAACCACTATAAAGCGGCACTTTTGTGTGCCGCCAAATCCTTAAAGTATGCCGCCAAATTTTAGAAATGTATATAGTAAAAATTAAAATGCCTTTTTCATTACGATTAACTTAATAAACGTACTGTTGTTTTTGTAGTATATTTATTTTATTTTGCATTCAAAATTATCATCATAAACTATTTTACATAGTGTCTTATAGGTAAGTAAATAACTTTTAAACTTATCTTTCTTTCAGTACCGCCAAATTTTAAAATCATTCAAAATGTGCCGCAACAAAAAAAAAGGTTCAGAATCACTGATTTTGCATTTTTCCAAGCAAAATAAAATAACCATTCTGATAACTTAAGACGTTTTTAAAAACTACAAAGTTTTTCAATTAAATTTTTGAGAATTATGAGAGCATTATTTGGTGAGCATTTTTAAAATTAGTATAGAGCTATTATTTTAGATAGAGAGAAAATTTTTATAATGTAAAATTCTCTTAAAAGATCAACAATTAACTAAATTTCTTCCAAAAATTGTGAAAGTATGGTAAATTTTAAAAGATTCACACACACACACAGATCATGTTCACGCATCTGAAAAACACATAAAGAATTTTAAAAAAATTCTCTTAACTTTTTGAAATCAAGATGATAATGAAATGTGATGTTTAATCATATTATTTTATCTTTTAGATTTCAATAAAGGATTAAAATCTAATTCTTATTCAAAATAGATATCATTATTTAATTATATAAATCCTTATATCTATTTAGCGATTTATATTATTATAAATTTTCGAATAGATATAAAACTACCATTTTTAACCCTGAACCAAATTAAGAAATGTATTGAAAGCTTTTTTAAATTAGTTCAGGGTTATAATATTTATTTAAGTTTCTTTATTATAGTAACTATATCATGGCAGTACTCTTTTACTAAAATACTTATATATTTGAGTTTCTCTGCTTCAAGAACAATTAGTCTTAAAATAAAGATTTCTATAACTCAATTCAATTCAATTGATAATTTTTAATTTATATTGTAGTTCATATATTTTATCCATTAATTTATTGAATAAAGTAAATTAAGTGATAATTTTTTCTAAATTTTAAATATTTTAACATTTTTGCTATCAATTTATAGGAAAATAAATATTCCATAAAATTTCTTTTTGTTTTGGGGTATCCAAATTTAAAACATATCAGTAGATATACGTATGAAATATTTTATTTGGATATCGATTCTTCAATCTAAGTTTCCATTGCAATATCGCAAGCTTCATTTCTAATCATTAAGAGACGTTTCATATTTTAGATTTTCCTTTTTACTATGCTCAGACCTAATGATATGTCTGAACATTAAATCTTGTGCCGGAAATTCCAGGGTCGTTGATGAAAAACCATAAAACATCCAATTTCCCAAGCAATGATGAGAGTCATATAAGAAAATTCCATCGTAAATGACAATTTCATAATTTATAACTGAGAACGTAGTCGTTTCTCTTCGTTTGCAGAATTTGCATTTACGATATTTTTACAGCCCATATGTAAAAAGTTCCGCACGCTGTTAATGCTAGTAGCTCTTAAAAGAAAGGATTCTAAATATGGATGCAGTATTTATACGGACTTGTGTTATGACGCCTTCACGATATCAGAACTGTAATTGCCTAGTATGAAAGGCCTTACTTAAATCCATTCCAACCATGTTCTGGAGGAAAAACAATAATCTTTTGAATAAAAACCTTTCTTATGGTATCAGCAAGAATCGAAAAAAACACGTGTTTTTCTTCTCAATGGTCATAACAAAAGAATATAAAAAAGTTGATTAGGAACGTACCTACTAACACAATTCTTCTATACATATTCTTTCGGGGACACAAACAAAGAAAAAATTTTGTATTCATTTATTTAATATGCTTAAATTTTGAATAAGCATCGGTATAGAATAGATCCTTTTTTTTCTTGTTTTTTGCTAACAAAGTACTTTGAAGTCTAGAATACTTGGTTTTCTCATTCTACTCATTTTAAACTTATTGTTGATCTCTTGCCGAATAACATCTTTCAAAGCTTATGGGACTCGTGTATTGCATGCGTTATACAGAAACACTTCTAGTCTTAAATAATAACAGTAGAAACTAAACTCATAACTGTATTTTGAGCTTTAGAAGGGATACATTATAAAACGTGAAAAATAGAATTGTTTAAATTCATTATTTACTTTGAAATATACACTTTTAGAAACAAACACACATATAATAACTATTCTTGATTTATAATTTAATAAAATTATATCAATTTCCTTATATTAGGTGTAAATTATTTGAAACATTTCTACATAATGTAACTTGAGTAATATTCTTTAACGAAACGATAAATTGCAAATAAACAGAGATTTCAACCAGGGCTTAAAATAAGGGTAAGCAAACGTTATCTGCTTTATAAGTAAGAAAAGAAATATTTAAATTGATACACTCTCTAAGAAACAAAGGAGTAAATATTCAAAAATAAGGTTTTGCTAAACATTACACTATAGTATAACTTTAACATTGCAGAACTTAATGCAATACTAATTGTTGTCGCGTTTAAATACAAAAATGTAATTTTTAATGTAATTTTATAAAATCTGAATTGAAGAAAACACTGTTGTTGTTGTCGTGTGCCAGCTAGGCTGGCAATATGGGGTGCGCTGCTCCACTTTTTCAACTGAACCCTATTTTGGTGTGGAGTCCGACTTCCTCAGTACACACATAACATAGGGACCCGTTTATAGGGTAGGCAACCATTTACAACATAATCATACACAGAAAGGACAAAGACAGGATAGATAGAGATAGTACATCCATGCCCGAACTGGGATTCGAACCCAGGACCTCCCTATCCTTAGTCAGGCACTCTGACCACTATACAGGGCAGTCGGTTAAGAAAACGCTGAAAATGAAATATTAGTATGTATTAATAAATATTTTCTGTTTCTAAAATTTAAATGAATTTTTGATTGCGATAGGTTTAGTGTTTCTTTTTTTAAATATTTTGGTTCAGAATGAACATTCATGAACACATAAGTTCATGCAAATATGGTGATTATTTTGAAATTGCCTGTTTCAATCCAATGAAATATACTTTATATATACAAAGATATACATTTTTATAGAGAACGCCTTATTTTTCAAATGTTTCGCACTGTACACAAGCCAAGTCATCAGACTTTTTGTATTTTAAGAATGGTTTTATAATAAAGGAAGAGTTTATACATGAAAACATATTTCGCAAGAATATGTACCTTTGAATCAAAATTCAAAATTTATATTTGTTTCTATGGAGAAATATTCTTTAAATCCAGAGTTACATTGAAAACAAAAAATTGAAGGAATCTGTATGCAAGGAAATCATTTTTTTCATCTTGATTGAGTACTAAAATAAAAATGTACTGATGTATTGGATAATAATAATACTAAACTAATTGTAGATTAAACTGCTAATAAAACTATAGATAATTACTAATTTACCATTTTATAAGAAGAACAATTTACCATTTTATATTAAATATTTTGAAAGAAAAAATTTCCAAGTTTCTCTATATGACATCTGTATGTTTCTAAGAGTCAGAAAAGAAAAACTTTTTTTCTAAAAAGAACTTTAATATGCATTTTTAAGAAACATGTTTTTCTTATTAAATATTATTCTTATTCTATAAAGATTATTATTTTTTATTCTTCCATGAAATAAATGTACATTCTTATTTCAACCACAAAAGTGGAATGACTTTGTTATGAATCCTAGTGCTATTTTTAGTATACTAAATCACTTTTTACTGAATTCTTTTTTAGAAACTTATTTACCATCTTCTTATTTTTTATTGAAAAATGTCCCAGATTACAATACATATTTTGGGATTTTATAATTTACAATGAATCTAAACTTCCAGTCAAACGACTCACTGATATTGGTTCTCTCAGAGCTACGTATAACGGAATTAAAACACTTGATACAAAATCAATACATTTAATGAATGTCAAATGTACAATATAATCATATATAATTTATGTATTAAAATAAGAAAAGATAATATTCTTGGTAGATGTTTTTACATGCCTAATTATAATAAATCAAAATATTTATACAGTAAGAAATATATAAGATTAATATATTTATTAATAACTAGAAGCCAATCTTATAATATATAAATCAAATGCTTTTGAAAATAACTCGGTACATAAAAAATATTTGTTTACAGCAGTTTATTAATACTATTCAATTATGCTCTAAAGCAAAATCCAATATTAATTATCGACATTTTTCATTTTGAAGTGTTAGATTATTTTAAAATAATTTAACTCAAAACTGTCTGAAGAATATTATAAGTCTTATATAATTACGCATAATCACTCTTAAAATATGATTATAATATTTACGGCAAACTACAGGGCTTTTAACTTGTATCTTAAGAAAGCTAATTATCCATCTTTCATGCATTTTGTAAAAGGTGAAGAGGAGATTCATTTTACATTGACATACTTTTTGTTGCTCGTTCCTTTGAATTGAAAGCTTAGCAATACAGTATAAACACCAAGCTAAAACAATGGAACAATTGATATCCAAAGGATTTGCAATGCAAATCGATTCTGTGGAAATTAGAATCTTCGTGTAGCATTGTTCATTTTCACAACTCATTTACTACACTTCTATCACTTTTCTCCTTCCATAAAATAAAGGGTTCTATGTACTTTTATGGACATCTTGTTTCAATATATTGATCTGAATAGCTTAAAAGAATGATGAGCTAAAGTAATTTTACCAAGTTAACTTTTATTGTATGCTATTTATAGTAACAATGATTGTTTCCTTATTCCATTATCTAGTGCTTCATATTGCAAATAAAATTTATTTCTCAGCATAATTGGAATTTATTCTTATTAATTTTAATTTTAATATTTTTCGTTTTAATCATCAATGTATATAAATTAGATTATTTTGCTCTAAGATTAGTTATAGTTTTCGCAAATGTAAATAATATTTATTGTGCTATCGATTTGAACTAGTTTACGTAAGACACATTATAGAGCTAAAAAAATTATAAAGATCAAAAAGATACCAGTAGAGTATAGAAATATCAAACGAATTCACACACACACACAGAGTCACCATTAATTTGAAGGGTATCAGGTAAGCAATTATGAGCAGAAATTTTTTATATTGCTTCGCTGTATATATATATATATATATATATATGTGTGTATATGTGTGTGTGTATGTGTATAGTGTGTGTGATATGTGTGTGTGTGTGTGTGTGTGTGTGTGTGTGTGTGTGTGTGTGTGTGTGTGTGTGTGTGTGTGTGTGTGTGTGTGTGTGTGTGTGTGTGTGTGTGTGTGTGTGTGTGTGTGTGTGTGTATGTGTGTGTGTGTGTGTGTGTGTGTGTGTGTGTGTGTGTGTGTAATATATAAATGGAGTTGCTATTTATATTTCTAAACTTGGCCATAGTAACAATTGACAGGCTATTTTCTTATATCTTTTTGCCATTTTATCCATTTTTGTTGCTTACAGTAATCTGAAAAATTCATCTCGAGAAAAAAGAATGAAATTGGCTCATGAACATTTCCTTGATAATATTTTTCTAACTTTCAATGTGGATTGTCAAAACCTTAATGCTTCGACGAATTTCATTTTTATACAGTTATAAAGCACCATATTATTATTGTAAGAAAATTTGTATTATGAATTCAGTTGTTTGCTTCAGAACAAATTCCTTGAAGATCGTCCAAAAATGGTTGCTGTGTTAAAACATACTGATACTGTGCTATAACTGATAGAAAGATCGTCACGTGTGATATACACTAAAATAGCGACACTTTTGGGCATAAGGCTTGGGGCTTTAAAAATATTTGTTCGTGTTGGATTACGGTTAATCTCACAAATGATCAAAAGGAAATCCGTGTTAATTGGTGCAAAGAAATTTTGAAAAAATTTGCTCAAAGTTCATCAAAAGGTAAGTATAACATCTATACAAGCGACAAATCCTAAATCTAAACAAATGAGTCATAATCGAAATAACAATCGATAGTGTGTACCTTCCATAACGAGCCAAATCCAACACAGTAATTGTTTGTGGAAGAAGCACATCGAAGTAAATGCTTGCCTTTTTCCTCTGCATTACCTGTCAAGTTTCGGCAATGAAATTAAATCAACAAAGGGTGGTTGATTCTGAATGGTACACAACCATTTTTTTGCTAAAATTCCTCACCGAATTTCGAAAAAAGCAAGGAGAAGGGAATTATTCTTTATCACTCCAATGCAAGCTCCCTCACATCTGGTCAAACAAAAAAATATTTGTCTAGCCAAAACATTGAAGTGATAGGTAATTAAAACATTCAAACCTTATTTGACATTAAAAATCTTTTTTAAATTCCAGCACATTAAAATTATATTACGAGGGCAGCATTTTTCAAAACTTGAAGTCGATGATGCATTCAAATCACGTGTTTTGGAGGTACCTCAAACTGAGTAGAAAAAGTGCTTCGAAAATTGACTCAAATAAAAGTGCATTGATTTTCATAAAAATATTTTAAAAAACCAAAAACCAATTTAGTTCATAAATATATATGACACACTCCAGAGTTACTATTTATATTTCTGGCGTAATAATAAAAAAACAAATATTTATGATTTAAATTGGTTTTATATTTTTTCAAAATATTCTTCATAAAGATCAATTTTTCCTTCTCAGTTTCACATTGTGTGATACTAAGAGTATGTTTCATGTGAAGCTATAATTATGTAATAAAAATATTTAACAAATATAATAAACAACGAATTATGAAACATGTAAAAAAATTTTTAAAACTGTCTTGTTTATATTACACTTAGAATATTAATATATACAAATATATATACCAAAAAACACATATATTACAGGAAATCTAACAAGTGCAAAAGCAGCTAAAGAGAGATATGCCAGTATAAATTAGATTAAACTGAAAGAAAATAAGACTAGCAAGACAAAATTTGAAAATCACTGAGAATATACATTGCAAAGAATCTGAGGAAAGCATAAAGATCACGTCTTCATCAGGTGGGAAGTAATCAGCTATGCAAATTAAACACTCTTTTCTGGCATGCACGAAGAACAAATGTCTATAGATCTTCGAGCAATTTTCCCGAAGAGTGTTTGTTTGTATTAAAAGAAAAAAGATATTTATTTCAAAAATTAAAAGTATATATATATATATATATATATATATATATATATATATATATATATATATATATATATCAAAGAAAAGTAAACAAACCCTCAATAGAAGGAACAACAGATATGGTTTCAAAATACCAATACAAGCAAATCCGAACCTATTTAAATGCTGGAATAACGGTGAAGTTGCCAAAAGTAAATTATATATATATATATATATATATATATATATATACCTATGAAATAAAAAAAACTTGGTCGACTAATTCAATAAATTAGTGAAATCTGTCATTTTTGTGCACAATTTATCATTAAAATTGCATCAAAGATTTTGCAATTCAAAATCCAAAACTATTTGTGATCTCAAAAACTCTATTAGATATCTCAAATACTTGCTTATACTGTCTAGACAAAAATGATGAAGGCTTCTCTGAAACAAACTATAAATCAATAATTCTCATCAGAGTTCAAAGCATTTATGTATTTAAAAATTTCGACTAAAATTTGTACTATTTCACTACAAACGTACTCATTATGTAATTGATTAATATGTTGACATAAATATTATTAATTATGACTCGTTTTTACAGCTGGCGTTATCAAAGCAAATACTAATGGAATTCATTGTGTTAGTTTTTACTGAATTGTTTAGTTTGTTGCATTAAAATGTATTACGTCATGTGTTTTTTAGAAAAAAAATATTCGCTAATTAACCTATATATCAAAGAGTATATTGGTTGGCAATATGTGCTGTATTGACAACAGAGCATAAGTGAAATTCCAACATTCCAAATCGTTTCTGGACTATAAATGCAAGAAAGGACTGAACATTCAAGAAATCAACTGCCTACTCCAATGATATATCTATAATCGATTTGATATCATTAGTCAAATATCTTAGAAGTTTCATTATAGTACGATGTTCCATTCAGAAACAATTTGTATCTCATTCTAATGTGAAAATAGAATTCATTCAGAAGCAATTTACTGTTTTTCTTTCTTTCTCTGTCTCACAGTTTGAATCCCACCTCAAGCTTGTGTGTTTGTAATGGTATGAAATCCACTTTAAACTCTAGGTGCCGGTCTAATTACTCGTCATGTGCAATAGATGACTATCGAGCGGCAAATAAACCAAATCAGTTAAAATCTCCAAATATAGGAAGTAACGTTTCTCTTTTTAATCTTGAAGGAACAGTAACAAATGTAAATTAGAAATACAGATTTATCTCGGAGTGTATAGTTTACCTCGGAGAAACTGAATAGTTTTTAATTATAAGAGGAAAAGCTCTTTTCTTCAGTGTAAGAATTGTCCAAAGAACCACTGTCATTCATGCATTAAAGAAAACACATCAAGGGGAAGATTTAGCATTTATCAATGAAAAATATGAAATTATGATACTTAATGTCACTACGTAAAGAATGATTTACTAGAATAACAGACCATTTCTAGACATGTATAATGTACTTTGATGACTCACACATAAATCCGAGACAGATTGTTAACATACTGTCATTTAAGCCGCTTATGTTTTCAAATCATCGAATTTCATTTGTTCAGACGAAAAAGTTCTCATTTATATAGACAACCAATTCAAGAATGTTTTAGGGAATTAATATTCCACCCGCGACAGTTAAGGCATCCCTCTTTTTGATAGTTATTCAAGATTAGATTATAAAGGTCAAATTCTTTGTCTCAATGTAATCTAAATTTAATTTATCACAATTGTTAAATTGAAGGCACGATCTACCTCAGTCGAATATCACCAGTGTGACTGACACCATGTCTCTTCCAACACTGATATTTATAGATACCATAGATAATTTCTCTGATACCGAAATTAATATCCTTTATCATCGGTCATCAAAAGAAAATTTTC
Organism: Latrodectus hesperus; assembly: GCA_037975125.1. Classification (NCBI taxonomy): domain Eukaryota; kingdom Metazoa; phylum Arthropoda; class Arachnida; order Araneae; family Theridiidae; genus Latrodectus; species Latrodectus hesperus. The sequence goes on along the minus strand of JAJQOW010000015.1, from coordinate 11,095,873 downwards.
TATCTTTTAAGTTACTTTTTTATACTTTTTCAATTACTGCATTTTTACTAAACTTTATAGCTAGAACATACGATATTTTTTTCACTTGATTTCATTTAGATTTTCTATAGTTCTTAAATAAAGTATTTGAAATGTTGAATGTGTGTGTTATATAATTCAAAAAAATATTTTTCTTCAGTCCCTATAATTATTTTTACGTAAATGATGATAAAAACCAAGTGATCTATTTTACAGGATATCGTATCTAAATTTCGTTCATGAAGAAATATTTATCTTAACATATAATAATGAATAAATAAATATAAAAAAGTATTCAGCTTTAAAAAAAGCAAATATTGTGCTGTTGTTCGAGTATCTGCTAAGAGCTTAAAAATCTGTGATAATATTCCATTTAAAAAGTATGAAGAATAAAATGTACATTTAGTTACTGAGCCGTTATAATTAAAATATTCGTTTGAATCAGGTTATGGTTACAAATGACAAATATTTGCTAACGAATTTGAAATACGAGAGAAAAATAATATCAAACTATTTTCATCTGTTTTTCTACACACAATAACTGCAGTTTGGAGAAAAATATTTTTCCCAAAATATTTACACACTTCTTACTGTAAGTAAAAACTCAGCATTAAATTTATATTTAATTCGTTGACTAATTCCTTTTAGAGAGAAATACTTTGGCAGATATTTTATTCATATAAATGAAGAAGGAGAATTATAATGTATGATTTATAAAATTTTTGAATACATGAATTTATATCATTTTAAATATAATTTATAATAGTTTTAAAAAATTATATTTAAAACTAAATGTAAAAAAATTTTAGCTGATAAAAAAGTAAATCTATAAACTGAAATTTCATCGATTAAATCTAAATATTAATAAAGACTTTATACAAAATGTTAAAAACTAACTAAGATTTTTAAATATGTATACGGGCTAAAATAGTTTTTTAGAAGAAACTGAATAGAATATTACCATTAAAAATGCAAAATTGAAACTTGTTTAAAACAAGATTTCATGCATGCTTTAATGATCAATGTATTTAAATTTTGTTAATTTTTTTAAATGAATTCGTTTAAAATATTTCATTATTTAAAATAAATTTTAAGCTTTATATAAAAACTTACTCTTAACGTAAGCAAAATAATATCAAACAATTTTCATTTATCTTTTTACACACGATAAATACTATTGGAAGAAAAATATTTTTCTCTGATTTATTGAGATATCGAAGGTATAATGTTTAATCAAAGCTTAAGAAGTATGCTGAAAGTATACTGAAACTAATCTCTCTCTCTGTTTATATATATATATATATATATATATATATATATATATATATATATATATATATATATATATATATATATATATATATATATATATATATATATATATATATATATATATATATATATATATATATATATATATACATATATACAGTGAATGTTTCATTTTTCTTTATTATTTCTAAAAAACATTTCATAAACTGAAATTTCTGCTTTTTTCTTCATATATTTGTATTAAGATTGATTCATTCCAACATTAATTTTATAAAATTCAACTATAAAACTTTGATGTATACAACTGAAAAACTCGTAAAAGTTGCATTTTATTTCTTGTTATTATGTTATTTTTCAAAGTGGCAGAAAAAGACTTTGTTATTTTTTGGCTGTTACATGATAAACCTCCGTAAATATAGCTGAAGTATGAGGTAAAGAATAAAAGAAAAATATCGCATATTTGTATCTCACAATGTACCTCATTTGAGAAAATTCCGATTTAATTGGATAAATATGTAAAAACATAATACACAATGCTTTGTGAACTCGGGTTCTGTAACAGTAAAAGACTTCTATGAAAACAATACCTTAATAAGTATGTGGAAAGTGAGTCTAATTATTTCCTCTACAAGAAGAAATGATGATTTTCAGTTCTAAATATGCTGTTTCGTTATCTACTCCACTCTCCATTTACTTTTTTCTTATATATTTTTAACTCATTGAAAACATAAAGAAATTGTATGCCGAGGGTTTTTTGAGACTAAAAATAATTAAATTTAACTGTAGCTGCAAAAGTAAAAATATATGCTATATAGATATGCATAGAAAGAAAAATTTGAATCTTAAAAGTATTATTCAAAAAATACTTTCACTTAGTAATAATAAACCATAAAAATTACTTCACTTAAGTAAACATTTCAAAAGATACAAGTTATTATGGAAGAGGTATACCCAAGAAAAAATAGTTTAGTTTTAAAAAAAATTTTAATTGAAGCATCTATCTTTTATTATAATATGCTATCATTTTTAATATAATTGTTTTACACACTGTTAAAATGTTCAGTTAAATATAACACAGAGCTAAATAATATATCATTATATGATATATATGAACTTCAAATTTCATGAAACTCATTTATCCGTCCCATTTTTATATTTTTTCTTTATACACTGTTTATAATCAAGTAAATACTGGTTAAAAAAACTGAGAATATATCTGCTATTTCTATTTAAATGTAATTTGTGAAAGGTAAATAAAAAGGAAAAGCTTATTTACAGATACTGTCTAAGCAAACAGTATATGGTTCCTATCAAAAAACTTAAAAAGAAATCATTATTTGGTGGTAGTTTATTTATAAATAATAATCGTTAGACAGGCGATGCATATTAATAATAGTAATAAATATAGAGCAAGTAAATTATTTATTAACGAAATGCTGTTTGCAGATACATACTCACATTTGCTATATAGTTACTTTAAGTGCATTAAAAAAGGGCGTTAGCTTCAAGTATAATGCATAAAAATTAATGACCATTTGTTGATAATACCTTTCATGATAAGATAATATTTAAAGGAAAATATAAACTTATTTTGATTACATATAATAACATTAAGTATACAAACTTCAAAAAAATATTTTTACAATCAAGCTATAAACGTGTTATTTACCAACACGTTAATTATAAAAATTCAAAATATTGTATAAAAATAAAATACAATTTACTTCGTAATTTGTCAAGATATTCAGCACGGAACATAAATTGAAAATAGAAAAAAATGTGTTTTAAGTAAATTAATAAAATGCAAAAAATACAAAGTATAATAAAAAATTATTACTTGACAAGAAATTTTATGATAGATTATAGATATTTAGATATATATTTAGGTTTTAATTCTAATATTTAACTATTACATAACATCCTGATTATGGTTCTAAAATTAAACTATTACATACAGTAATAGCTTAATATTAACACCATAATCACGATGTTCTCATATATAAAGTAAATACGGCGTTCTTAGATTAATTGGCACATTTATGCATAAAATTTTCATTTAAAAATCTAAATTATCGGAATATTTTTCCCAATATAAAAGATGAATATACATAATAAAAAACATGAATACAATTCTTCTCATCACTATGTAATGAATTCTACCTCATCATGCTTTATGCTGATGATTATGGAATTAATATTAACAATCAAAAGCTTTAGGTTTCCTAATTCATAAAATGTAGATTTTGAGATAAGATGTCTGATTTACATTGACATTTATTTCAAGTTTATTTTATAGTTGTATCCCTATTGTCATAAATTTTGATTACAATGCTCTTACCATTAGTATACATATTTCTTTTATACTGTCATTGCAGTAAGCTTAATTGCATATATCTTGGCATTTCTCTCATGTTATCTTCAAGTTTATTCTATTTTACAAATATGTTAATATTTTTAACTTCTATTTTTAAATGTCATTTCATATTTATTTATTTAAATTCGAAAAAGGAATATTTTTCATCATTAATAAATATTTCCACTTGCGAAAACTTAAAATTTCTTAAAAGTAAATTTTTAGCAACAATACATTTATTTTTCTCTGTTTTATTTCTAAAATTTCAGTTAAAATTTGAACAAAACGTTTAATTACAATAATTAACACAAAATTAAGGAAGTTTTTTTAAAAAGAACTTTTTTGTTTGAAATTTATATTAAAAACGCTTAAGAGAATCATTATCTTTAATGAAAAATCATTATATGATATTAAAAAGTTCATTGATTACTATCTAATCAGAAATATTTTGCACTAGCAATTTAAAGCTTAAACTATAAACTGAAATGTAGATTAGAATGAAGGGAGTATTCTAATTTCTTATATGAGTAATATCATTTTTTATTTAAATTTCTAACAAAAAACTGTTTCTATCATCATATAATTTACTAAGATTATGACTCAGAATGTAATTTTTAACGAAAAAAATAATTTTTACAGTAATCAAACATCAATAAAACTGTAATCAAAATTACTTGGAAATACCCATTAAAAATTTTAATTTAAATCTAATTTAATGAAATTTCTTCACAAAAATACCCGGTTAAGTAAATCTATTTATCAGCAAGAGAAATTTCCTCGCGAATATAAATATAAATTTTTTTTTTATTTTTCCTCTCATTACAAACATAAATTCATTTCATCAAGAAATATATTTGGAGAATGAAAAAATACCAAAACATATCTTAGAGAACATTGGCTTCTGATTACTGAGTAAATGTCTATTAAAGTAATGCAATGCTTTTCCGCTATATATTTAAGGAAACCAGTTTCTCAGTTGTAGTATTTGGTGTTTGTAACTCCTCACAACATTTTGGCTTCCATAAGGGTTGACATGTCTACTGAAAGTAAAGTATAATTATATGAATTAACTTAGATGAAAGATTGAACAAATCCTTCTTCCCACCAACCAATGTTTTATAATAAAAATTCGGCAAAATACGAGTTCATTGACAATGTTAATGGTTTAACTAATTGATAAGTAAGTAAAATAAAAAGTTTTCCGAAATTATAAGAAAGTTTCAAGTTTTTTCGGAGAATAAAATAGCGGAAAATAAAAGACACAAAAGTGTGGATACAAAAAGTAAAAATTTTCTTTTCAAATGAATCTTTACATTTCCATAGAAATTATTTAAATAATGACGTATAAGATAACGATAAACTATTTTGAGCAATTAAAAAATGTAATTAGTGATTACACTTTATATAAATGCGATGAAATTATTCAAAGTGTTTTTTATATTGCAATCATTATTTTCATTTTACACAGATCTGTAAATGACTCAAAATATATCTTCTTTTGTTTCATTTACATACATGCAAGCATTCATTAACCATTTATTGCACCTAAATGGGATATCTTACCTAAGTGTATCAAAAAGTCAAACTTTTTTAATCGTTAATTGAGAAAAAATGAAAGACGCTCCTCCCAATTGACTTAAATTCACATAGCCAAGGCATAGCGAGCTTGGCTTGTCCAAGTGTCATTAGTAACAACAAAAACAACAGAAAAAAATTAATTATTTACGATAGACTAAAAAGGTTTAAGAAAATGTGAAAGGGCTCTTTTTTTAAAATGAGTTTAAATATACTTAATGATTATAATTTTAAGACCACTTTTCTATTTCTGTGTGTGAATTTTATTTTAAAATTATTTGGAGTAAAAAATAGCTCACATAAGTGATGGGACACTATTAGATACGCAACAAAAACCGTCTGAAATAAGCAATAAAAATATTTTTTGGGTGTTTACTCAAAAGCAATTGGCAATTATTTATAAAATCACCTGCAGTATTTCTCCACAGATTGTTTAGGGATATTTGTATTTTTTAGCCGTGTGCAGCAATGACTGCTAAACGAAAAGAAACTTCACCTGAAATTCGAAAATTAGTTATTAATTTGCATATTGAAAGTGGAAAATCTATTAGAGAAACTGCTGAAACAGTAAACTTGAGTCATTCAACAGTTTTCAATGTCATATTAAACGATATAAAAAGAATCATATGATTCAGAATAAAAGAAGACATGGCCGATCATCAAAGTTGTCCAATGGAATAAAGCGAATTGTCGTTCGAATTATTAAAAAAAATCCAAAAATGAGTGCTGCTTAAGTTGTTACTGATTTACAAGCATTATATGGAGAAATTGTTAATCCTGAGACTATTAGAAAAGTCATACGATATGCTGGATATCACGGTAGAGTAGCCAGGAAAAAATTCTTCGTAAGTGAAAAGAATAGAAAACTCAGACTGGCTTTTGCAAAATCCAACATAAATAAAAATTCTGATTACCGAAATAAAGTTATATTTTTTGATGAGAGTAAATTTAATATATTTGGTTCTGACGGTAGAATATTGGTGTGGAGAAAACCGAGGGAAGAATTTCGTAAACAGAACTTGGTGCCAACAGTAAAACATGGTGGAGGAGAAGTTTTAATATGGGGAGTATGTCATCCGCTGGAGTTGGTAATCTTGTTTTTATTGACAGTAAAATGGGTCAACACAAGTATATTGACATTCTAAATCAAAATCTTCAGCACGAAAATTGAACCTTCATAACGATTTTAAATTCTACCAGGACAATGATCCCAAGCACACTGCTTTGAAAGTTAGACTCTGGCTGCTGTATAACTGTCCAGAAATAATAAAAACACCACCACAATATCCAGACTTAAATCCCATTGAGAATATTTGGCAAGATATGGAATCAAGAATTCGCAAACACACCATTTCTTCAAAACAACAATTAAAATATGTGCTTCAAGAAGAACGGGGTAAAATCACTCCAGAACTCTCAAAAATATTAGTCAAATCCATCCCAAGAAGATTAAATCATATTTTAAAACTAAAAAAAAATCCAACAAAATATTAAAACCTTTTAAAAAGTAAAATTTTTGGATAAACATTTGATGGAAAAGTAAGTGTCTCATTCACTTATGTGAGCTTTTTTTTGCTCCGTTCTAAACAATTGTGTTTTTATATAATTATTTTTTAATATTTTGACAAAATGTATGTTGTGTAATAATTGTTTCTAACTTTAAATATGAAACACACCCACAAAAAATTTGTCCATGTATTTTTAATTAATTTTATTACAGTTTCCTTTTGTTAAGCACAAGTGTCCCATCACTTTTGTGAGACACTGTACATGTATGTATATATATATATATATATATATATATATATATATATATATATATATATATATATATATATATATATATATATATATATATATATATATATATATATATATATATATATATATATAATACTGCTGGACAGTTGCTAAGGACCCACAAAATGAAAGGAAGCAAAATGTGAAATGTGGAAAATTAGAATAAGTGCGGGATATAGTAAGAAGAAGTATATGTATGCAAATTTTTTTCCACCACGTCTTATCATCACGTGATAGCGTTCATAAGAGCTTTAAAGGTTTTGACACGTGTGGACAGTTTTTGTTTCAAGTCAAAGTTTCACAGGAAAGATTTAATAGACGAACTTGAAATTTTTGGCATGTCTTCCCGACATCACTTAGATGATTTTATGCGTAACCGAATTATTGGAAAGATCGAAGAAGGGCGAAAATTAACAGATGTTGCCAGGGAGTTCGACATCGCTCACAGCGTTGTTTCACGGCTGTGGAAGTCATTTAAAACTTCTGGAATGTGTAGTAGGCGGTATGGGGGAGGTCATGTTAGAAGTACAACGCCTGCAGAAGACAGATATATCGTCCTATCAGCAAAAAAGAACAGGCGCACCACAGCTCTGCAGGTGGCAAATCAGTTTCTTGCTGCCTCAGAAAAGCAGATCTCCCGAAAAACTTGCTAGACGTTTGAGGGGAGGAAGACTATACGCCCGCAGACCTGTTGTGTGTGTCCCATTGACCAGACAGCACCGTACTGCCCATTTGCAATGGTGTCTTGAGCATCGCGATTGGCTGGGCAAGTCAATAAAAAGTGAGTATCAAGCATGCTTGGGAGCACTTGCATTTTCACGTTAGACAAACACCTAACCGAGTCATTTGCATCTCACCCCAGAGCCCTCGGTCAAGAAAACATATATGGCCCCTTTAGGCCTTGACCCCCAAGGGCCTATCGTGCAAATGTGTTTAGTTTATTAGTTAAAAAATATTCTTATGGAGAAATTATGACAGATGATTCTTAAATTAATTCCTATCATAAGTAGTATTCCTTAAGCCAAGACAAACAAATGACTTTTCATAAAAATATATCTATTAATTAAATTGCCAGAAAAATGTTTCCATTTTTAAAGCAAGCTATCTTGTAATTTATTAGTTAATTTATTCTCTTAAATTTGTAAAATAAGCTTACGCAAATCTAAAAGCAATTTTGAGATTTAAGAAAAGATAAGAGATTTTATATTCAACTCTTTGTATTGAAAAATACTTATTTAAAAAAAGTTTCGAATTTATCTTTAAAACGGAATTTAAAATTGAAAAGTAGAAACAGAAAAATAATTTTATGGAGATAAAGACTAAAAATTTCTTCTACAAGCAAACATGTACTGAAGAAATTTAGTTTTATTCTTAAAGATTCCTTCTTACTACGCAATACAGTCAAAGCTCAATAACAAATCGTAAAGAATTTTCCATTGTATTCTTTCACTGTAATTTAATTATGAATGAATATATTCCTTCAAATAAAGTTAAATGAATGATTCGTCTTTGTGTCAGCAAGTTACTCTCGAAGTAAATATTAATTTATTATTCCCTAATTACAGTTATCAGTTCTCAATTTTTTTTTCTTATTATTAATACAGCTTATATTCTTCTATATCTCTCTATTCTGTGCACTATTTCATAAATAATTATCTTTCAAAAAACAATTATTAGTTATTAAATAAATCATATGTATATCATATCGTGTTTTATAATTTATGATTTTTCAGTTCCAAAATTGCATACACATGCTTATTTACATACCATGCTGTTAAAAAGTAAACATTTTGAATTTTATTATGATAATATTGTTTTATTTTTTTCTTATGAAGTAAACATAAGAACAACATTTAAAATTTCAAGGTTACACTTGGAAATTTTGGAAACAGGGTTACATTTCGGTTGCCACAAAATTATTTCAGGATATCTTATATTGAGGTTAAAACCACAACCATTATTTTAGATCACTGTATACAAATGGCACTTTATAAGTATGTTATTAGAAAAAAAAATGGAAAGTAAAAGAACTCACTTGCATAAGCAACGTTGAAACGTGGTGCGGAGCAGCTGTTTCTGTTGCTGATACAATTTGCTCCCCATCTCTGTGAAGTGAAGCGCGAACAATGAGAGGATCTGATGACGATAATAGTGAAACACATACTCGATAAACTTGCCCGGGACGAACTGTATTTGAAGCAACAATAAGATATTTCCTGCAAAATAATGTTAAAAGAAAATATTCATTTCTATATAATAGTAAACATTTTGGAAATTCTTTTTTCAAGATTGCTTTTATTTTTTATTGTTAAAGGAACTCGGCACATAAAAAATAGTTTGCACAAATACGAGGTATGCAATATAGTATGCCACAAAATCTAGCTGTTATGCATCTGGGAAGATTTTTCTAATTTCAGCATTAATTGAATAAATTGCTCATTTAAAACTGTGTTTTAAATACTTATATAATTTCCCTTGAAGTGTAAAATGCTGATTGAATATAAACTTACTATGTTTGAATAATTGGAAAATATATCTGTCTTTGAAATTTATAAAAAAAAAATGAAATGATATTTAAACTTTTTTTTGCATTTGAGAATATCTGTATATTCGATTGCTTTATTAAACATACGATATTACATATAATCATCATTTCTATTAACCCTAATGTGTTTAAAATATGCTTCTTTAAGTATTACAAGCTTAATGTAAATACATTTTCAAACATAGATGCGCATTTTTCTTGCATACTTAAATAATTTAATTGATAAATTTAGAATGAAGTTATGAAAACTTTTTATTGCTTTTGTTTCTTAAAAAAGCACTTCTTCAAAATGTAAAAAAAAGAATATTATCTCTCTTTTTAAAACATTCTGCGTTTTATTTTTTAGCTGTTTAGTGTATGAATGTCTATATCTAGTCCTTCAAAATGCTATACATAGCTTGAGACTAGACTTTATGCCCTCCATCAAATCAAGTTTGATGAGAAGGAATCTGCTCAAATGTTAACTTTATTTGACAATGAATCAAGATTAATCGGTAATTTTTTAGTATTATTAAACGAAAATTGCTGTTAACCACTTGATACAAATAAAAAAACTAAACCAAATACCTTTTCTTCTCATTTATAGGCAATTAAAAATAAATAGTATTGCTTTTCGCTATAAGTGTTTTCGGATTTGGTTTGTCACTCAGCGGTCACTTTTGCCCACAATTAGACCGGGGCCAACATCTTAAAGTGAATTCCAAGCAGCTGCGAACATCCATGCCCAAGGTGGGATTCCAACTCACCACAAATTGATGAACCGAAGATCAGGGAGCCACCTGCCTGCTCAGCATGCATGAGTTTTTCAGGAGTAGCTTTGTGTTTACTTTTATCCAATATCTATGTCTTTGCAAAGACTTCTCAGTCAAGAGATTAACAATTAAGGGAAACAACTCTTCATTTCTAAGTTATGCTTTTTCTAATAATCTATTAATATATCAAAAGCTTTTATAATTTGTTGTAAATTTTTCATTATGAAAATAAAAGAAATAGAGATTTTCAGAGTCAAATAGTGTAATAGAACTACGTTATTAAATCAAACTTTATTAATTACGTTTGTAAACTTTTTGATTTAGTTTAAAGTAGATGAATTAATTTTTACGGATATTTTTCTAACAGTTTTAATTAAATTGTGCTAATTTCAGATTTTAAATAAAATATTTACAATATGAAACTTAAAATCAAATTTTCCCTGACACAGTTGCTTTCTTATTCTTTATTATTAAATTTATAACATTAATAATCAATAATTTTTTCCCATTTTTCAACTTTCAATTTTAGCCAATTTCTGGGTTGAAATTACTTTATTTATATTAAAACATTCATCATAATTTTTAATAAATCGAAATTTATTAACCAATACATCTAACCGTAATTTCAGCTTTTTTTCTTTTCCTCGCAAATTAATTTATGCGTATTTCTGATTCATGTAAATTTATCTTACAAATAGAATAAATAAGCAAATAATACAAAATAATTTATAATTCTATTTATAAAAAACAAGATAATAAAATACGTAAATATTCAGAACAACTACTTTAATGCATATTGAAAATTCATTTTCTTTTGAATATAACAGGTGCGTTAGGAGTGCACACATCAATATTATACCGCTACATTGCAAAAATACATCACAGACACGTTGTCTGTGATAGGCATGTATAATAATGAGGTTGATGACTAAGACTTTAATGCTCTCCGACTTTTCCTATTCATCACCGAATATTATCTCTCGTTTTGCAAATACTTTTTGAGCAACACACGCTATATATATATATATATATATATATATATATATATATATATATATATATATATATATATATATATATATATATATATATATATATTCTACCAAATTTAATCCTTTCAAATATTTTTCATTGCAATACATTTAAAGATAAAACTTATACACTCAATTTTTCTTTCATTTCATTGCATAATATTTATATTATATTGTAAATATTTTGCATTGTTATACTTATGGTGCCTCACATCATAAATATTTTCTTCTTCGTCATAAAAATTTAACCAATTGTATTCTACTAGCAATAACATGAGATTAGAATAAGAAAAAATAAGGTATAAAATTCAACAGATAATATTTGTGTGTTTCAGTTAAATAAATGAAGCAAAATATATGTGCTTTTTGAATAAAATCCTATAAATTACATACAATATTTTAAGATATTGAAAACTTTATGTTCACTTCTTTATGTGTTCTAATTTGCTTCTAGTTATATGAAATATTTGATATTACATAGTAAGTCATCTAGAAGTCGAGAGCTGTTGTACATTTTAACATCCACCAAATATTGTTTCCATCCTGAAAAAGCTTTCATCGACAGTAAAATCTCATTGATTTGTTGCAAGGGAGGAAACCCGAAAAACTTTCCAGAACCTACTCTAAGTAATTCACATGCAGTAAGAGGAACTACAATACCGATCTTCAAAAATTAAACAACACCTGTGAAGCTTGGGGTGTTCTATTGCAATTAGTGGAATTATATCATTAGAATAAAATGAGCTCTAATTATAATATATTAAATTTTTATCCAATAAAAGAATAAGTGAAATAAAAATAAATAAAAATCATTTACTGTTTACACATGCTAAAATTAACTGTCAAAATGTGAATAAACCTTTAAAATATGGCTTTTTTATTTTTTATTTATTTATTTCTTTATTTTTGCTCGAATAAATATTTTCACATAAGAAGTTATTTGCAATATTAATTTTTTAAGGAAGTGTAATTACTATGGAGACATTTTTTTTATGAAGAAGTTTTTATTATTTTTTAAAATCTTATTCTATTAATATTGAGATCTTTAATTATATTTCTAATGTTTCAGGAGTACACAATATAATTATATACCAAGTATTGATGCCTTTTTTTAAATTATAAACACAGATAGCAAATTAATATATTTTGACCTTTATTAAAATATTTATTTTTTCAAGTTATTAAAAAATATAGAAAACTGAAATGTAATTATTAAAAGTCTAACAATGAATAACATATTATGAATATTATTTTCAAAATAGATTTATAAATTAAGATAATATCACATTTTGTGAATCTCACTAAATTAAAAAGTATCTTCCTTATGAGAATGTAGTGATAAATTTTTTTTTCCGCAGTTATCCCATTAATAATTCCTTATGTGTGTTAGGGTATTAATACAACTTCATATTAGAATGTGCTATTATAAAATGCTGCTTGATTTTAAAAAATGAGATTCCTTTTTTTATTATGTAGATTAGTATGCAACTTTTTCAAATTTTCAAACAGATATGCTGAAAACACTTATTGTTATCTGGTAATGTAAAAGAGATAAAATAACGTTTCTCCTTTACAGTACACGAATTAACTCATACATTTCAACGCCGCAGGCGGACCACCTACTCACGAAGCGAGTGTAAGGCGTTGAATGCCATCCTGCGAACTCATACATTTGATACATTTACCACAAATCTAATGTATACAACACAAACAAACGATAAAATTTCTAAAAAAATACCCCACGTTAACTCTTCTCAACCACCACCCATACTTCAAATCTCGTAAAAATAATAAAAGTATGTTGTATATTTGAATTGAAATATAATCTAAGCTGAATTTCACATTATAATCAAAAAATTTTAATAATACAATTTACTACTATGTATCTTATGTTCGTAAATTGATTTGAGGTAAAAATTATTAATAATATATTATTAACAAATGGGAAGATATATAGTTTTTAAAGAATGGCTAAAGGCGCTTAAATATAAGCAAAAATTTTTAGGTAACTTATTTTCAAGAACTCTCTATTATTCAAAAGCTTAAAGGACCACTTTCTCGTGGTCCAATGGCATGCAAAATGCTTATACAAAGTAAAAATTATTGCCTTTACAACTTAATATCATCAATATATTATAAGTAATTCAACTCAAAACACTTTATTTTAAAATGCCCAAAATCTGTCTGATATTCTAGGTTAATATCATTTTTAAATATAGAATAGATTTCGAAAAAACTCATGTTCCAAAACAGAACAGCTATAATTTGATTTAATGTTCAATACTAATACTGTAACATAATTAATTTGTCAAGATAAATGTACTTTAGAAAGTTTTTCGCTTTTCTATGAGTATATTATTCTACAAACGAGCAATATAATAGTGGCAACTGTGTGGAAAACATGTTTTGATATGAAAGAATGGTAGCGCCAATCACTAAAATCTTTCCTATGAAATTGTTGCCCAGATCAATCAAATTACTATCGATGATAATAGGATGATAACTTAAGTTTATGACTCTTGTGTAATTGTCATGATTTATGCATTAATATATTATCTATTTTTAGAAGACTGTATCTTTTTGGTAGAGTTTCATACAAACTACATCATTTTTAGGAATATCCAATAAAATTCAAAACTGCATGCAAAACAGTGCAATTTTTAAATATCTGCTCATAAAAGATGAATTTGGTACTAATTAAATCTTAAAATATTACGCAATTTTTAAATATAATATTTGTACAGAGATGTGAAATACAATAAGCAACAGAAAAATTAAAGAAATTATAAATAAATATCAGCTTGTATGGGGTTCATTTAAATATTAAAAAAATTAAATTGTATTTTATCCCCAATAACTATTCTCAAATTCAACTAATTTTATTTATTAATAGATTTTCCTTTTTGGTTAATGCAGCTTAGCAATCGTTTGAAAATAGTGGAAAGTTAGACGTCTCTTAAAAATCACATATGTTATTTCCTATATTTAAGCTTCATACCAAACGCTTTCATTCCAAAATACTTTTGAATTACTATTTACAATGAAACGTATCAAACACCAAATTTTAATTGAAATGAGGTTAAATGAGTTTGAAATCCATCGGAAGAGTTCAATTATGAATTCTTTTTTCCTAAATGAATTTTACTGTTAAGATTTCTATACCTTTTTTGCAAGACTTTTTTTACAAACATTGTATTTTTAAGTATAAGAGATAATGATATATGAGAAAAATAATCGTGAGAATATTATTTAAAAGGTAGTATATAATTTTATTTTTCTACCAATTAACTTTAATGGAGTATTTTTCTAAAAAAGATATTAAATCAGTAAATTCTAGATGATTGTGTTCTAAGTGGAGCATAATTTTGTTTTCTTCTTTTAAATTATTTACTTTGTAAGTTTCTATTGAAAAATTTTAAAGATTCAAAAATATTCCTATTTAAAAATACAAACTTTTGTTGTTATTATTTTCAGATAAATGTAAAAGATGTTTTATCCAACTGTATGAAATATTATAAAAATCTTTCATATATAATGACAAAAATAATCTTCTAATTGCTAAATTTTGATAATTTCCTTTAAGAACATTTCTTATTAAAAAAATTTAAATGAAAGCTTTCTGAGATTTTTTTGGAACGATAGAATAAAAACTAACTATCTTCAAAAACAATCAGGAAATAGCATGCTAAAGATATTAATTACTCATTAGAAATCTTCGAAGTAAATTAACATATTTTTCACCCAAATGTTGTATAAATTATAATATTGTATGCTGTATAAATAATAAAAATTCAATGAATTATATATATTTGATGATTACTGCTATGAAATAATAAATTCATCGATGTGAAAATACTCCACAGTATATTAAAATATATTTAATTTTCCCAATTCTAAGAAAAAGTATATTATATATATATATATATATATATATATATATATATATATATATATATATATATATATATATATATATATATATATATATATATATATATATATATATATATATATATATATATATATATATATATATATATATATATATATATATTTGAGAAAAATTAAATATTCTTCTCATTTTGGTGTAAGTAATTAATTTGTGGAGCAAAGCTAAAGATAGCATTTTATTTTTTGAGGACTATTGCTTTTTTTTGATTATATGAAAATATTATAAAAACAATACTTTCTTTAATCAGTCTTTGAATTAAAATTGAATTCGTAATATAAAATGCCTGTATTTCTCAATATAATTTCTAATAAATTTTGAAATAATTTAGAAAATATTACAAGAAAATTTGGTAACTATGTTTAATATAAAATTACCCTTAATAACAATTAATTAATATTTATGTCTCGCAATTATGCAAACAAAAATGTTGATCAAATAATTATAAGACGTATGTCTTCAGAGAGATAAAACTAAGGACTTTGAAAATTAAAAAAGTCTTCATTTGAATTCTCATTTAGAATAAAATATAAAAACAACAAGAATGTATTAGATAAAATTTAGATATACAAATAATAAAAATGTAAATTTTAGGAATATCAAATCATATTAACTCTAAGCGAAATTTTTAGTTATTTGATATCATCATTCTGCAATCAATTGCATAAAACACAGTATGATAAATAAATGCTATAAATATTTCAATCAAATATTTTATATTTTTAACCAACTTATGTTATATTTTAAGTATTTTAAGAGAATATTTTAAAAAATTCTGTAAAATGTATAATAATAAGGAATTTTAACACAAGGAAATTGTAACTATAATCAAATAATATTCATTGAATTTATGAAATTCAAATCAATTTAATATTCCATGCAATATTCGTCTAAATTGTGATTAGCCTATATAGAATAAAAGACTATTCTTGATGAACTTTTATGATTAGAACGTGCATTGCATAAAATTTGAATTTTTAAGTTACCGTGTGTATATAATAAAGAATGCTACTGATGATTTCAACTTCGTAAGATATCGCATTTAACATTTCGAAATTTCAAAAATTTTTAAACATGTATATTTTATAATCTATGTATATAATATGAAGCGAAATTTCTCATACTAATATTTTTAAAAACTTAACAATTTACTTATCATCTTTAATTGGATGGAGTATTAAATTTTCATTCATTAAATTAGAAAGTTTTGATTTTCTGTGAATTTCTTGATATTTAAAGCTAAAAATAAAAATAATAAAATATATAAATGAACATTTACTTAATATTATAAAAAGGGTATTAATCACTTTTAGAAAACGCTATGTAAGTGGAATGATTCTAGAATAGTTACTAGATTTATTTAAAGAACACAAAATGAAATTTAGAGTCAAATGTAAACTGCCACAAATATTTCACCGAATTAAATATTTTATTTGTCTGCCAGATAACCATATACCTTCTTAATTATATCTATAGTTTAAATTATCTAGCTTATAATCAAATTTCTTGTATATAAATTATGAAACATAATTATTCCCATTAATTAATTACAAAATATTCAGATAATTCATAAATTTGCTTACATCACCAACGAATTTTAAATGTAACATTCTATTACTAAACAACATACACAATTTAACTGAAAATTTAGACTTGCTAGAAAACATTCAATATGGTTCTAGTCTTACTGTCAACTTTCCTCCTATGGTGCTAAATTAACCAACATCTGTATTTTAAGGTAGATTCAAAATCTCTTCAAATACCTATGTCCTTTAGATGGATATCGAACTGTGAGTAATTGAGTTGGAGATAGGAATAATTAGATCACATTAAATTCTCCGTAATTCAGTGTAACTCATCATAAAATAACTTTAACTGAATGATAAAGCAATGTTTAAAAACGATTGTACGTTAAACGTAAATTAAATTAAAACTACATTTTACATTTATTTATTTCAAGTTAATTGAATATTTTATTCATGGGTGAATGATAAAATAAAATTCTAATTTATGTTTCATTAACTTTTTAAACCAAACATTACTTTACTTCTTCATTAGCAGTTTTGCAAAATATAAAATCAATGTTATGCAGGAAAATAAATTTTAAGAAAAAGTGTGACATTTCTAAATTATAATTTGGAAAAGTCTAATTTCGAAAAAAATACATTAACATTCGATCTTTTAATGTATTAAAGATTTTAAATTATTAGACAAACCCAATCGATTGCTACATTTATGATAATTTAAAACTATTGTGTGATGGCATAACAGGAAGTTTACAACAAATAATGAGACAATTTGAGAAACATTATATACTTAAGGTTATTGAACGAAAGACATAGTGTTCTAATAACAAAGTTAAAAACGACATTCAAACAAATCGAACAAAACCTCCTGAAATAATTTACAATCATTTGGTTCTTGAGTTTTTCTTTAAATCTAACACTTTGGAATAAAACATCCATTAAAATAAGTTTATTTTTTAATTCGCTGATGTGTGTAAATAAAAAGCTGGTATTAATTAAAATTACTTAATTTACATAAGTTGTGAATAAATAGTTTATTTTCTCTTTCAAGATGTAATGAAGACATAAACATTGTCGATTTAAGCATTCTTCTGAATGTTTTCCATTTCATTTTTTAATTGCTCAAATAGGGAGATCTTTTTATCATGGAAAATTACGAACTTTTCTCCATAATTACTTCCAGCACAAAATGGAAGTTCGCAACACGTTTCAGTATCCACTAGAATTTATTTTTAATTTTACGGAGAGTTTTTGTTCTTATTTACTGAGAGTTCAAACTCGTGTTGCCTGACGAGTTGCTTCTCATCGCCCTTTGGCAAATTTTTACTTGAAATCATTGTCTTAAAGGCAATCTCTCTCCTTTTCAAAACCTCTTCAACTATAATTTACGATAAATTAAACCCTTCTACAGCTATTCCTTTTATGATCAAATTATATAAACAATTCAAAAGTATGTATCTCATGTTTTGTTGAAAAATAAAATGTTAAAAATTATTTTCATTTCCTTCATTGTCGATATTTTTTCGTGTTTGAATGTAATTGGAAAACAATTTTTTTTAATGTATCATAGATACTCTTTCTAATATAAAACTTCAATCTTTATAATGCACTATTTACTCTTTTTTGGCATTTTTATTACGTTAATTACATAAACCGTTTATCATCTGATTGACATTAAATCGATTACATTTATTTACCAAACAGTTAAGAATTTATCAATAATAAATTTTAACAGCATTTTAATAGTTCATTTATCAATATTTTAGTAAATATTATTTAATATTTATTTAAAAAAACTACCAAATATAGTCAATAACTAATTTTTAACCCTAATATGACTATATTAAGTAAAACTAGTACTATGTCACCATAGGTATTATATTTTTTAATAGTATTAATTTTTATTACACATAATTAAAAGCATTATTAACTCCATCAATATTTCTTAGCTCTTAATGTATTATGGGGGGGGGGCATTATACTAAGAGATGTGACAAAAAAATAAGAATTCAATGAGCCTAAATATAAATGCATAATTATGAAAACAAAAAAGATTTTAAAATTTTGAAATAAATGAAAAATGGAAAATTTACAAATGAAGAATACACAAAAGAAAAAGAAAAATTCATCACCAAGTTTTTAGAAGACTATTTTTAAGAGTTTTGGGAAATTATTTTAATAAATTGTTGAACTAGATTGACATATATATCCATCCACTTATTAAAAATATTAATTTTCTGTTTAATTTAATCTTAATTTCGAAATAATTCAATTTAAACTTATGCACAAAAAAGAGGAATTAGTCGATAAAGTAATTTTAAGAAAAGTATCAAAGTTTCAAGTTTAAATATTTACATACTTTTTTATTTCAGTTAATTTCATGAATTAAAAAAGACTCATACTTTATCATCAGCTTCTAATTAAATAAAGATCAGAAAAAATTATTATAACTTTAATTGACAAGACATTTTGAGTAGAAATTAGAAAACTGAAAAACATTTAAATCATCAAGAAAAACAGGAAACAAGCTTATTATATTTTTTATAAAATATATAGATTTTTATCCCGTATTTTAAAACTACTAATCTTTCAAATTCATGTATCTCTTGCAGGTAGAAGCACAATTTTGTCACATTAGTTAAAAATCACAATAGTACAAAAAACAAACTATTAATAATCACTTTCCCATTTCGTTTTGCCTGCCGTAAATGGTGTCTACGCAAGAGCTAAAACGAGGAAATAAAATGTTCTTCATGGGGGAAAACCTGATTACTTGTAACATCCAACGGTGATGAACTTATTGACCTTTGAGAATATTTCTTGACCAAGAGGTTATCCTTCGATTCTACATAGGTTTGCCAATTCACTTGAGGGAGAGGTGGGAAGAAACGGCAATGATGAAACCAGTATTTCTTATGAGGAAAAACACGAATGAAAAGAATTACTTTAAAAAATTGCTCAAACTTCACAGTTGCATTAATACAATGTTATATTTTGAATGAACAAAAACATTTTTTCCATTTGTAACAAGCAATGCTTGCGTAATTGATTTTTCCGGTTAAATATGTGTTTTTATCTAATCACATAACACTTATTTATAACATCGTCACATTAGACATTTCTCTAAAGTAGTATATTTTAATAACGCAGCAAGTGAATCCGATATTGGAAAAAACATCAGAGTATAGTCTTATATACAGTTTTGTATAACTTATTACAGTATTAAATCCTATAATTATTTCTGTGATATATAATTTTTGATATATAATTACTTAATGTGATATATAATTACTAAGTGCTATGTAATTTTTGTAATAGCATCAAAATAATATCATATCTGTAGCACAATGGTACTCAGTTCTTCGTGTACAATAAACCCATTTTACAAGTATTATCTTATTAAACAGTCATAAGAGATTTAAAACTGATTTTGATATTATTAAAAACACACAAAACCACAAATATTAATACTAGCGAGAGAAAATATAACGATCTTTTCTTGTATTTTTATTATTTCACAACAATAACAAAATAAAGCATAATAATGGTAAATTTAACAACAATAATATGAAAAACATTTAATGTAAAGTATTTATTTGGAGGAAATAAATATTTACATATTGTCTCTTATGAACTGTTTTAGTTCTAAAAATTCTGTTTTAATATGGATTATTTTATAATTAATTTTATGTTAGAAAAAGGCAGTTGAAAGGTTATTCATACAAACAAAAAGTATAAAATAAAAATCCCTTGAACAAATAACTCTCTTTCTTTAGTTACAATCTTAAAAATACAGTTAATGACATTGTGTTTTCATGTAATGTTTAGTATTTTTAAGTGTGTAAAAATCTCTAACTAATTAGAAGTATTCCTAAATATCTCGTAACATCCTTCAGTTTTAAGAATGCAGCAAACAGAATATTTCTGTTATGAAACAAATTTACTATGAATGTTTACAAAATAAATTACCATTAAATAAAGTAATAAAAGTAATCGCTCTATTACTATTTCAAGGTACAGTGCAAGTATCTTATGTAAGTCTTTACTAACAAAATCTGCAAAATGTCTTTCCAGAACAATATCCATGTTTATTAAACAATGTCACTTTAAAAACCTTAAAGACAATCCATGTCAAAAATATCTTATTCTGACATATGTTAATTCAGTCACTATTTTAAGGCATTAAATAAATTAAGATATACTGTTGATACATATGTTATTTGTGAAACAATAATCTATTCTGCAAATATATTTTGGTTACCTAAAGTTTACCAACTGTCATATGAAAATGTTTGTTAAAGTTGTTAAATTTTGTTACGCATATATATTTATGATTCATAATCTCTAATTTGACTCAATCATTTTACTTGTGATGCATATGCTTTTATTAAGTTGCAGAAAAAAATAGTGAGTTAAGCATACCATTTCTGTTATTTTTACAGATTCTAATAAAAAGAAACATTTCCATTTGACAAGGGGTATTCCTTTTTACAGGAAAAAATAAAATCTTAACGTGATACTGAAAAAAGGATTTCTAATCATTGTGTTGATTAAGAATGTATGTAATTATAACATGAAAACGATTCTTTGTAGCATCGTGACTTCACCCAAGATAAGATGATTCGCTCAGTTTTCTAAAACAATATCTAAGAATAATACGTAAAAAATTGTTGTTTCTGAAACTATTCTATAAAAAACAATTCACTTGAGCTTTATGAAATATTTATAAAGATGTTAAAGACCTGGAAATCCTTGTTTCCAGTCGAAATCTTTTAATGCTTAAAATAATCAAATGATTTCAAAAGATAAAATCCTTTAAAAAATTTTATTCCATAAAAAATCATCGAAATTATTTTCATTGAAGTTTCTTTTAATTATTTTGGAAATAGTTGTGAACGTTTGCAAATGCCTTTTCAATTGATAAAAATATTTTAAAACAAATTTTACTATTTTGTACAATGATACAAATATACAGTTCCATTAACAAAACGAGGTTTCAAATATTTCTAGAATACCTGGTTACTTCTATCCTTCTTTAAATTTTGCAATACGTTATAGACCCACAACCTAGCTATTACGGTCATTATAAATGTAAGACCACAACGTAAAGAAAACTATTGAAACTTTTTACATTTTGAAACAAAAATGTTTTTAAGATGAACAAATTTTTTTAAATACAAATTATTTATACAGTATGATTGAAATTTATCTGGAAGTCAAATTTATCAATACGGTAATCTTGATAGAACTGCTATTGGCCGATTATCAACCAACCTTTGCATACACAATCCTATAAATACGTTTTGAAGCTACATTACTTCAAACTTCAATGAATCCGAAAGAAAATGGTTCAGCAGTCCATTTAATTTGTATATTAAGAAAAGAAACTTTTGCTAGGATAATAACTTTTTTTAAATAGCATAAAGAAATGTGATAAATAAAAATATCGACAAATGTTTTATTTGGAAATTTAAAAATCACTTGTATTAATTAATATTTCTCATAATATATACCCGACTTTTAAGATGCTTAAAATACTCAAAACTTAAAAATACTTAAGAAAAGAAAATGTTCTCCCTTTCTTAACTAAATGTACTTTTCTTACATACATAGTAGAAAACATCCTTTCGCATTCTAGGGATTTTTACATTAGTTATTTAATAAAATATCCTTTTTCTTGACACAAAATGTGTAGAAAAAGTTACTAGTTCAGATATCTTCGCTGAATAATAATATAACTCATAGCTTAAGCAAACTCTATATATCAAAACTATTAGATAAGAGCCTACGTGTTTATGCATTTTGATATACATAATTTACCAGTTGCGTCATTTTTAATACATGAAATACCCCGAAATAGTTAATCATAAGGCGGAAACTAAGGTTACCATTAAAACAGGAAAGCGAAAGAGACAGGTGACACACAAAACTCAAGTTTTGTTTAATCAAAGTCAATTCTTTTCTTTCCCAAATACATTAGTGTAGAAAAACAACTAAGAATTAAGCGTGGTTGTGAAGGACACGAGAGTGTTTTGATTTTGAGATTAAGTTTGATCTTCCCCATGAGTTTTCATCCTCAAAGAATGCCCTTGAAAGGCAGCCGCTCGAACGAAACATTCATAGTGAAAAAGAAAAAATGCTTTGTTTTAAAACACTGTTTAGTATTGCTATTCTCGCAATAGCATGAGCAAAGTTTAAAAATAAATCGTGCCTTTTCAAGTGAAAGTGGAAATACTTACTTAGTATGAATGAAATATTTGGAATTTCTTTTGACGCATTTTGAAATAGGTTAAAATTGCTGATTGAATAATTTAATGAAACTGATTAAATCTGGAATACATTCTTAAACTACAAAATTTGAATAAGAAAATAATTCATATTTATTCAAAAGAAATAGTTTCATAACAAGGTATTCGCAATATCAAATGTATTCTAACTATTAAGCAATGAGATACATTGTTTTGTATGCGTGAATAAGATTTTTCAGTTCATTCATGTAACAGTGTTTTGAAACAAATCGAATAAAACTGAAACAAATTATAATTATACACTTTTAAGTATGTGTATATGAGAACGCTGGAATTCAAGCACATTGTGTTTGATTATAAGTATTCATACACGTTTGGAATAAGTCAAATATGTTTTGCTCATATTTTTAAGCATATTTTCATCATTTTTTACTCAAGGACATTAAAATAGCCATTAAAAGACATTTCACCCATAACCAGCGATATTGTTAACATTAGGTCTACCGGAACGTTCTGTCCATTTTTGAAATAAAACAAAATATATATTTTTCGTAACGTCAATAAACTTTATTAAATAATATATTTGCCATTATTATTAATGATTTCTCGCCAACATGAGGGCAATTTGTATACTCTATTTTTGAGAAATGTTTCATCTTTTCATGCAAAAAATTGAAATAGTGCTTGATTAATACCGTCTTCATTTCTTAATTTTTTGCCCATCGAAAATTCTGTATGGACAAAAACAAGTAATAGTTGAAGAGTATTAAGCCCAAGGAATACGGTGTATGGGTCAGAATTGTCCAGCTTAATTCTGCAATTTTTTAACAAACTCTTTTTTGGAACATTGCTGGCTTTTTTTCTTGGACTACTCCCTTTAAATTATCCAGTTACTGACAATACTTTTCAGAACTGAGCTTTTCTTTCAATTTTTAATGCTCATAATGAATTGGTCCTCAAATGTCCCGCCATATACACTACATTCTCTTATTCAATGTCAGATTTGTTTTATAGTAGGAAGGTCTTGGTTTTCCGTACAATATACCCTTTTTCATATGATGTTTTCGTTGGTAATCTACTTTTCACCCCCAATTATCATCCTGTTCAAGAAGGGTTCGATTTTGTTCTGAACAAGCAGAGATGTGCATATAATGACTCGATCATCAAAATTCTTCTGATTTAATTCATCTGGTACCCATTTTGAATATTTCCACACCAACCCTATCTTCCGAATATGGTCCGAAATAGTTTGCTGAGCTGAATTAAGCTTTCTGCGATCTCCGATGTCAGAAAAAGATCTTACTTTAATATATGATTTTAACAACATCACATCATTGATCAACGGACAAAACTTTCCGATAGACCTAATATTAATACTATACGAAATACATAAAGGGTCAGTAAAAATTGATTTGAAGAAGTTTCACCGCAAATAATTTTCTAAATATTACCCCAAAATGTATAAATAAAGTTCTTCGAATGTGAATGGGAACATTATAAAATAAGATTAACATTGATTAGTACATTTTATCATAGAAATACTTTTCCTTTTTATGTTTTTATTTCTAAAGAATTTTGTATAACAATATCATCAAAAATATTTTTTCAAACAGATTTTGTAGAAAGTTCTATCTACAATGGCTCTTACTTGACTACTTTCGTTATTTAGAAACAGTACAGGTAATTTTCTTCAAATACAAGTATTTAAAATGGAAACCAGCCAAAGAAAAATATTTTATGACAGTAAACTAAATTATCCAAATTTTTTCATAAAAATAGTTTTAACAGCACTGTTGCCAATGGCTTATGAATGCAAAGCTTGAATCAATTGAATATACGGCAAAATTTTATTCTGCAAAACTTATTTAAGTGTTAATAAAACATCATTCTGGCCTTTAGTTTTACTAATATTAAATTTAATTTAACCCTGAAATTTATCTTAATAATAGAATTTCTCTGAGTCCTTCAAAAGCAGACATTCTATTTATCAAAACAAACAACAATTTTTTTCAATTCATAAATAATAAACACAGAAATGTAAATTATTCAGACATTTTTATTATCTCAAATTAATTAGTAAGCTAAAATGTAGATTTACGTTGTATTGAGTCAACAAAATACTATATATTTTATTATTAAATAGTAGATACTAAATTTTTTTTAACAGTTTAAATCTTTATAAGAACATTTTAAAGAGTAGTCTGCTTAATCCAGTTTTGAGTGGTTTGGAATATATCTGATTCCATCTTGTATGAACTAAAGAGACTACTGTAATAAAAGTTTATATCACAATCGCTACTAATTTACACGCATTTGTTTTTATATATCACTAGCTAAAAGTTTATTTCTTGTGATTTGAGATTCATTAGTTAATTGTAAAATAAAAAAACTATAACATACTTGAATAAAAGTCATTTATGTTACGATAAAGGTCAAACTTCATATTTTATAAAAAGTTTCAATTATGTCACTTTTAAAATTATTAAGTTGTACAGAAAATTTTAAATTCATTGAATAGTTATCCCTCAATAAGTTAAAAATGTATTAAAAACATAATTATTAGAAATAAAACTTTAAATTTAAAAATTGTGCAAGAATAGAAAGCTTTTCTTGGGTAACAATGTCATTGCGTAGAAGATACCATTTCATAAAGTTATAGAGTGCTTGTTAAAAATCTATTGAAAATATTAATGATTCAATAAAAGAAAATGCTTTAAAAGGAAATGAAACTTAAAGTATAATTCAAACACTGTTGTCAAGGTTTTTACTACATACCTTTAGAAAAGAAAATTTCAATGTTTTTTTTTCAGTTTTCACTCAGAATTTTTCTTAATAGTAGTTTACTAATTGAAAATTCTATATACAGAACTTTAAATTTATAGAAATGTCTGAAAACCCTTTTGTACAAAGCTTAGTTTATATAAGCAAATTTACACAGCTTTTTTTCAGGATAGCAGAGAAAGTAACAGAAACAAAAGATATAAAGCTTAAGAAAAACATTTTAATTAAAAGAAACTAATACTCATAAGTATCAGAAAATTATTATATATATATAAGAATAAACAAATTTTGATCACATAAAAATAACGAAATGAGCAAGTCAAAATACAACTGCAGCTCAGATAAATGTATATCTATATGCAGTTATTCCTGAAAATTCATATAAACCTTTCCTTCTTTATTCTTCTGTATTTTTAAACGTTACAAACTATTTTATTATTGAATGTAGAATTATTAATTATGAAATGCGGAATTCTATACTTTAGATTTATGGCTTAAAATTATTAACATATTAAGAAATTATCAGGAATTCAATTTCATAATGAAAGAAACTAGTATAAATATAGGATATTTGAACATACACATGTTTTTAAACTCACGACGTGCTTCAGTTTTATTTCATAATACGTGTCAATCACTGGAATAAGATCAGGTGAAAAATATAACATCTTAAAACTACTATTTACATAATTTAATTTACACTTTTCTTTTCAAAACAAATATATAAAACTTATTCTTCTGAATAACTTTATCAAACGTCTATTCAACGACAATAATATATTTTCAACACGTCTCAAAACAATCACCTCGAAACAGAAACTACTTATGACAAACAATTTACTTTCAAGTAGAAGTTTATGCTTTCCAGAGAGAATGTTCAACTCTCCCTTTCACTTTTTATACCAGTTTGATTTAACTTGACCCTAAATACGGCCTCTTTTCAATAACCTCAAGGCGAAATATGTCAGGAGGAACGAAAATTATAACTATTGCCACATTTAAATGCCAGTCAAAACCCTGTTTCCCCGCTTTCCCTCATAATTTTATTCTTAAGGAATTAAGCATCTGGAAAGGGCAAGGTTATTTACTAAAACAGTTATTAAAAAATAAAATATTTTAGGTATTTTTTTTCCGAAATAATTGTTCAAATGTTCTTCTATGTAGACGAAAGAGAAGCGCTTAATTCAGAAAAGAGTTATCAAATTCACATGCTTGTATTTGTATTTTTAATACTACTTTATAATTGCAATAATACTATAAGGAAATCATCATGAAAAAAATTTTTTTTCGATTTTCAATCTTTATATAAGAATAAGTGAATCTTCCAGCGTGTATATATAAAAAATAAAAATATCTAATAATAATTATACTGATATTTATCTTTCCATTTTGAATTTCATCTTCTAATCTAATTTTTACAGTAACTTTTAATAAGTGTTTTCTGAAAACAGATTGAAAATTTTATGAATTTAAAAACATAGAAAAGCAAAAAACAAGAAAAAGTAATTTATTGAAAAAATACAAATTAAATTATAAATTTAAATCTTAGATGTAAGATTATTTCTCTAAAAATATATTTTTCACCTGAAAGATGTAAATGAATTTATATATATTGCAGATTAAATATTACATTTCAAAATATTTTGAAAGTTTACAAAAATTAATTATTAAAGCAGTATAATTTATTTATGAGGAAGCACTAGACCCATAAATCTTTCATACTGTGATGTTATGAATGATATTTATATTTTGTTACTGATTATGATTCGTAATCAACTATTAAACTAAAATCATACGTTTTTAATGCGTAAAAAAGTTACGTGTGATTAAATGAACCTGATTTCATGATAAAAAAATTTCATTGGATTCCAAAATCAAAATACTTTTTGAAATTTATTAATTTGGTAATCAACCAAATTTGAATGTTGAATGGCATTTAACTTCAAAACATTCAAATAGACGAAAAACATAAAGATTTGGATTTCAAATCATTTTTGAATTGCAAAATTATAAGTTTCGAAAGTTCAACTGTCAATGCTTATGAAATTATAAAAAATATTTCGAATAAAATTAATTTTTGTTCTATATAGCTCTCCGTGACTTAGTTTTTATTTAAAAATATTATATAGCATACTTTATTTAAATAATATCGAAAATTTCAAATATACATATCTACCATTTGTAATTTCTATATTTAGAGAGCATATAACTGAAGTTTATGCATTTTATGTTATTTTTGATGAAATTTATTAAGATACAAATAAAGGAAATAGCTACGAGGTTTTTTTACCTAAAATCTTTACAATTCTCAGATTTCTATGATTCAGATTCAAATTTGTAGAAACTATTAAATCGAAATTTATTCCTATTATTAATTTTTAATGTCTATTTTTAATGTCTGTACCAGAAAAAAATTCTTGACGTAAGAGGTAAAACGTATATATATTCTTTCTTATTCAACTTAATGGAAAAAATTCTGTTGAATTTGATATAATTAAAAAATTAACAACGGTAGTGTAATTTCATAAAAAAAATCATTTAAAAACAGAAAACAATCTTGATTACGCTTTTTTCCTTTTTTTCTGTCTTTCATGATGCATTAACATTAATAACTGGATAAGATATTACTAAACCAGAGATAATAAAAAAATTATTAGGATGATGCCTTACAAATATATAACTATACATTCTCTTTTTCCAAGAAAATGACTAGAAAGCAGCAATTTTGATTTAGTTACATTGAAGAAAAGATTTTTTTTCAATAAAATGAAACTAAAATTGTGTTTGATTCAATTTACAAGATATGAAAATAATACCAAGAATCTTAAATTTAGATTTCCGTGCTCTAGCATTCGAATTTAAATCGATTCTAATGGTAGTTTTACTTGCATTATCTTTCGACACACAACAATTTATTATCTTTCTATACTCCACACCATGTTCATATTATAATGATTAAAGAAGTATAACAAAAAGTTAATAATATAAGGAGTGCCATGCATCCCTATATTATGAGTTACCTACAAATTATGTGACTAAAATACTGCATACTAATAAGTTATGCAACGCGAAACAGTTTCATTTCCTCTAAGCGATGTATTTTATTTCATATTGAAATTAAAGCGCAAAAGTTTGGCAACCCTCCCTATTGATTAATGTTTCTTCGTAAAATAAATCAAGGTTGCTTAGAGTTACGATGAGGAATAAATAAAAACTCGTCTCAATAAAAAGAAAATTTTGTTGAAAATACAAATGTTTCAATAACATAATTATAAAAAAGAGCAAAAAAAATTAACTTTACTGTGAATATTTTCTCAAGTCATTCTCGTAAAGGATTAAGCATTTTCTATTTTTATTGCTGATAGATATTTTTAATTATTGATATTATCATCACGTTAAAAATAATTATTTTTAAAGATGTTGCTTTTTCCACGAGATTTGACTAGCTCCTTTACGATAAATATTTAGAAAACACTGACATGATTATTTTAATAAAATAGATTTTACTAATAATATGCAATGTCTGATTAATCTGAAACTATTTACCATATTTAATGCAGGAAATGTCTCCATTTACGATTTACCAAATTGAAATAAATAACAGTTCATAAGCAAATCAAAAATTTAATAATATTTTCCCTTTCTACTGCATGAATGTAAACTGTTATAATAATAATAAAATATGGCAGGAGAAATATGATGTTAAAATTTTCATGCTACAAGAGCTTCATAAAAACAAAATTCCATGCTAATTTATGAATTCTTGGTACAATTTGAATCTTCTTCGAATAACCTTGAACAGAAGAATGATTTTTTTATAACTCCATATTACCCACAACGTAAGCATTAAAATTTTCATGAATAGATTTTAAGAGATGACAAGAAACACTAAATTTACCTTAAGAAGGGATTTGTATTATAAACATGCAAATTATTGAAAAATAATATTCGTTACAAAACTACAAATTAGTATAACCGCGAAATAAAAAGTAATTCTAATAAGCTTTCATATAAAGGAATAAAAAGTTGTAACACATTAAATAAAGTTTGAAAGACAAGCTAAAAAAAGGAAAATATGAATTATTTTATTTGTTCTTATACTTGTGAAATAAATAGCAAATAAACAGAATTCTCTTTAATTTAAAGCTCTAATTGTTTCCCTTTATTTTTGCAAATACATAAGTATTCTTTTTATCTTTGAACAAACAATAAAATAATTTGGACATATTTCCTCCTTACTAACTAAAAAATATCCTTATTAGTTAATTGTTATATATTTAGATAGACGTTAAAATTAGGAATGTTATTTAATGTTAATACAAGCTTTTAAAGCTAAGATGCTTACATTCGTTTGAATACGCAATTCAAATCTTCAATCCCCCTATTAAAATACATTAAAAAGTAAGGGGATTTATAAACAACAATATTTGGAAATTGTATGCGATTATTAACATTTTAGCTAACTTTACTCATAGAATGATGGTTTGCGAAAACTTTAAGTCAAGACATAATTTTCTTGACAAAAAAATCATGGATCGAAATTTTTAGAAAATATCTTTCTTCAAAATGATTTAATTACACACTTCAGTGCAGTAAGTAGAATTATTTTCATTCTTTCAATATTATCTTTGTTTAAAATTAATCAAAAAATAAAGAATTTGGTGAATTCTGATTTGCAAAACAAAATATTTCTGCCAATAATGGGTCAATTATAAGGAAATGGGTAAAAGTCACAAATGGGAACTTTTAAATACTATAAAAACTTTTCTCGATTATCACACAATTAAGGGTTTTAAAATTTTCAAAAGTTTGCTTAAAAATACATTTAAAGTAAAACTCAATAGTTTATTCTTTTTATAGATAAAATAAACGATAGATTTCATTTTCAAGTAGCTATCGTTATGTATTCTTTATTTTTAAAATAATTCTCTATGATTTAGGAAAGATTAGGTTTAAAAATAATTTTCATAAAGGATAAACTTACTGAAATATATAAATACGATGACATAATGCATGTTATCATAATCAAGTCGGTTTGTCTACATTATTAATAATCATTATATTCAGATTTTAAAATGGTTAAAACTGATTTGTCTTAATCACAGCCATAAGACATATACATTAGATAATACGATTTAGGAATAAGAAGTATATATATATGTGTGTGTGTGACGTATATATACGCATGTATCGTGTGACGTGAACATTCAATATACATCTGCTTTTAGCATTTATTTATTTCAAAACAGGAAATTTATATAAGTTCAAATCATTTAAATATTCGATTTCAAATTTTAAAATATCAAGGTTGCTAAGTTTTAGAATAAGTTAATTTTATCAAAATGTGTATCTGTTATGTAATGTTAAAGTGAAAATAACTTGCATATATGCTATCTTCATTAGCATGGAAATCTTTAGATTGTATTATCATAATGAGCATCAAAATACTATACATATTCATAAATATAAATTTCTTTTATTAAGAATTTTAAATATACAACTGTTAGATAATCCATTTTATTCTGTTATAAAAAAATATTTTCATATTAATATATCATTAAGTCTATCTATATGTATACATCAAAATTTTGATGTTAATAAATTAACTTACGCATTGTTGTTAAAATATTTTCCACCTGCTGATAAATAAACATTCGTATCTGATGCACCATCCCATTCTCCTGCAGTAAATATTCTTGTCTCCGAAGCAGAAATTACTAAATGAGCACAGATAAAAAAGAATACTAATGGCCAGCTTTTATCTATAACTCTTAAGAGCTTATCCATTGCTTAACATGCATGAAATTTTGAAGGAATCTATTTTTTATTGCAATTTTCTAAGCAGCATTTGCAAATTGTGTGATAATTTTTTTTGTTTCAATACAAGATTTTCACTGTCACCAACACCTAAAATGAAAAAAGGAAATTAAAAATTTCTTTATTTTAAGTGATAAAATGTTACAAAACAATATTTACTTTTATAAAATCAGTTATGGAGTTGAAAATGATAAATAAATTATTCAATACACATGAATCAAATTACTTTTTCTGAAATATCGAAAAAAATATTCTGAACAACTCGCCTCTTTCTCTCTCTCTACTCTCTCTATGATGTTGATATACATACAAAATTTACAGTTTTATATATACTTCATGGTTCTGTAATTATATATTTTCATTTTAATAACATTTATAAATTAGAAAATTTCTTTAATTTTTATTTCTAATATCATTACACTATAACGTTTTTCATTGTATTAAATTATAAAAAAGTATTTCATTTTAAAGTAATAATGAGAAATTACTTTTTTATTCCTGATAGCATTAATTTTGCATAAATAGCTAGTTTAATGAAAACTATTAGATAAAAATTTTAATTTTTGGTAGTTAATAATTACTATATTATGCAAACTGTTATATTTTAATCATACAAGCTCAATTGGAAATATATATTTCCACAATATTTATTGGCGTTTTACTGAAACTCCAAACAAGTGCATTATATTTCTATCCTTTTTTACTTAAACATAAAATTAATAATAAATAATCATTACTTAACTAATTAAGCTAGTTTTTATCATTTATTCTTCCATGATCTATTTTCTGATGTAAAAAAATTTCGAATAATTTAGGATTATATACAGGTAATGAAGAGAAAAGCATAGATCTTAAAATAAATTCAGGGTTTCTTCAATAAATTAGTTCAACAAAGCACATATATAAATAATTTGAATTTTTAGAAACCATGTACGTGACAAAAGTATTCATCCAAGTTAAAACATGGATGAGTATAAAATACTTTGCTTTAAAGAATAGATGAAATACTTGGCTTTTAATACTTGACTTATAAAATACTTTTTTTTCTGGGAAAATATAGCTTTAAAGACTAGTTTGAAAACTTTGATTCTTAATAAATTTACTTCAGTAACTCCTAAAGTAAACAAATTTTTTCATATTTTTTTTATTTATGACAATATACTAATAAAAGGAAAATTATTCATAAAATGTTCCATATTATAAAAAAATTTTACTTACAAAATATTAGTAAACAAAGAAATTTTGAACAGTAAATGCCAATTCCTATATTAATTAAGATAAAGATTTATATGAAATTTTCACAAAATTTTAAACTACAATATCCTTACACGAAAGTTATTACAAAGTCAAAATCTTAATATCGTGTGAAATTTTTTCACAGAATTTAGAAAATCAAAAATTGATTGTTGTTCCTAAAATAGATATAATGTCTGTTTTCTAATATTCAGAAAATCCGGAATAAAAAACCAAATCTGTAAACATATAAACGAAATTGGCTTATTTTATAAAATATAAGTTAGTATCATAAAAAATATGTTTATTAAAATATAGGTATTAAGCTCTAATAAGGTTTAAATGAATAACATTAAATTTAATTATATATATATATATATATATATATATATATATATATATATATATATATATATATGTTTGTGTGTGTATGTATATGTATATTATGATATTTTCTTGAATACATGTAACTATTCACATATCGTTTCCTTGTGTTTTGGAAATTATGTTCGTTCTCACTAAGAGAATTTTGGTTATTAAAATTAATAAACTTCACTTAAAATTTATCTTCAATTTCTATTTCTTTTAAACACAATAAACATTTTTATAATATAAGTATTATTAAAATACTAGGTATATATATATATATATATATATATATATATATATATATATCCACACACACACACATGATATTCATTATAACGACAGAAACTGCATAGGATGTAGTTTTTGTACTAATATAAAAAAAATATTGTAAATGTTTGAATATCTCTTCACATTGCATTTGAAGGATAATTATTCGGTCATTTTTCTTAATTTCTATGGGTGATAATGCATACATATTAGAAACATTTTAAAAGTCCCATATTTGAATATTTGAGTATTATTTTTATATCTGTATTTCTATTTAAAATAAAAAGGTTCTAGATTAAAATGCAAAAAATTTAAAAGTGATTTAGTTTAACTTGATATTTGCATCTATAATCCCTTTTGAAATATTTCATAATTATTTTCCTGCTAAGGACCTTATATCAATGTAAAAAAATTAGAAAATTCAGAAAATAGTTTTAAGATATGAATGAGATACTTAAATTCTAAAACACTTTACATCTACCTAAAATATAAATTAAAATGGAAATAAATTTGAACTAGACTGAAATAGTATATATAGCAAATGATATTTTTATTTTACACCTCAATATAATTACACTATTAATATCATTATCTTTAAGATAGGACTGCAACTGATTGCAAATGTTATCTATCTTTATAATTAATTTTAATTTAGACAGTATGAAATTTATGTATTTTAACAAATGATAAACCATAGGATACACTAAACATGCAGAAAGAAATATTTAACTTACTGTGCAGTTTTCTTTAATTCAGGTTATCAAAAACAGTTAATTAAAGACATTATGTGAATTATAATTTTCTTTTGAATGCAAACTGAGATTTTTATAG
The DNA here is from genome assembly GCA_037975125.1 of Latrodectus hesperus. NCBI lineage: Eukaryota > Metazoa > Arthropoda > Arachnida > Araneae > Theridiidae > Latrodectus > Latrodectus hesperus. The sequence continues at coordinate 11,061,506 of JAJQOW010000015.1, read as the reverse complement.
CAATATTTACTAAAATTCTGTACACATTCTATAAAAATAAATCATTTAATATTTTTATTGCAAATTTCAGTTTCTAGTATTTAAAAAAAATAAATTTTAATATTTTAAGCAAGCTTATTAAATTACATTTTAAAATTTGTTTGAATCAACAAGTTCAAAAGAATGATAAAAATATGAATATTATGAAATATAATAGGAAATTTATTTCATTTTTGGAAAAGTTGTTGAAAACCCATTCTGATCAAAATTTTTGTCTAAATTAGAATTTAATTATATAATTACTTCAAATTTACATTTTAGTTCTTAAATATGTTTCTATTGAGAATTTATTCAAAGTATCCTTTTTGAAACTAAATCGACATATTAAAATCCACTCTAAAAATTTTAATTCAATAACTTTTAATTTGCGTAGTTAAAAACTGAAAGCAATTCACAATATGAAAGTTGTGAATAAATATAGATTTACAAAGTCAAACTCTTATAGCAAAATTTTTACCTTTTCTCTAACTGTATTATCTACTTTTTCTAGTAGAAATAATGTAATTGTTAGATCTTATATTTTGCTTCTATTTTGAAATGTTTATCTCCAATTTCTCTCTTTTCTTTAATTGAATTGCAATTATATTAAAAAAATATTAATAATTATCACATTTAAATTGTTTTTAAGCGCATTTTAAATCAAACCTATGTTTAAAATATTTTTTGTTTTATTACTTAATCGAAATATTTGTATATGTATGAAAGTTTTTTAAATAAATTTTTAAAGTTACTGCAGATATTTTAAAAATATAAAAATAGCAAAGTTCATGATATATTTTACAAAATGTTTTAAATGTTAAGTCTCTCATAGAAAATAAAAATACATTTTAAATATATAATAACAGCTTTTATAAAGGGAAAATATATCAAATTAAAAAAGGGTCCTATATTTTATAAAAGTATAAAAGTTCATATTTTTAGATATAAATGGAAAATAAGTAAATGTATAAATTTTGTAATATATCCATATACAAATTATACTGCTATTTTTCCAATTTTTTTAACAATATAATTATTCGTAAGAATAATGTTTGTAAAAATGTAGTGTATAGTGAAGAAAATGGTAATTTTCCAAGCCATTCAATTCTTTCACAGCAGTTTTTGTGATTTTAACAGATAACTATTTTTATAGAATCCTTCAGATTAGACTTTTTTGAACAGTACTTAAATAATAATTCTTCTTTCTTTAGGTCAGACAGTTTAGAAATATTTAGTAAATCCAAGATATCTGAAAAGGTAGAAACTCTTAAGAACTACATGAAACCACACCTTTCAGAAAATCTTTAGGTGCTTGACACATTAAAGACAATAAAAATGAATGAAAAACGGGACTCTCATGTAAATTTACCGTCCTTCCAACTTTCTATTTTTCTTACTATCCAGCTTTTCTTAGATGACAAACTGTTAGTGTTTAGAATAAATTTGTATACACATCATGCCAAGAGATTCAAAAATGTTCTACGGAAACAATAGGAATTTGTTCCAATGCTGGAATTTCAGTAAAAGTAGAATGTTTCGAAAATAAAAAAAGCTTATTTTTCTAGATTTCTAATATAAACTTCATGAAACTTATTTTTGCTTTGAAACTTTCATATCCAATAATGAAAAATACTGCAGATATTGCAATTTATAATAGAATTTCTATCCTATAAACCTTGAAATTATAATAATTTAGAAATATATGATGAAGCCTATGGTTCCTTTTAAAAGTTCATCTTTCTTTGCAAGACTTCTTTACTTGGAATAACCAAGTCAATCTCTAACATAATTTCACTAACAAGTAAATCCGTTTCATTGAACACTTTGAATATAATTTCTAATTTTGCTTTCATATGTCTTTTTGAAAAATCAATCATTTGGAAATGAATCTTCCTTAAAAACTTTTTAAATTTAATTACATATGAAAAGAAATTAATAAAATTAATTTATACTTCATTTTTTAAGGTTTTCTGTAAAAAATGTCATGAGATATTCATCACAATATAAAATTATTGATTGATTCATTTTAGTACCTGCACATAGCTTCTGACACATTACCTTATTTAAGTTGATTGAATTAATTTTAAAAAAATTTAGCAGTTAATTGGATATTATTGTGGCCAATATTTAACACATTCCTAACTTCTAATGTAAGCCCATAGATTGTTTTAAATAATTTTCAAGCTAAATTAATCGCTTAGTTTTGAATGTATCACGCTAAAACACTATCCAAATTTTGACTTTAATTATAATAGTTAATTTTCTCAAATTATTGAACCTTATAATTACTTTCTAGAATAATACAGTTGAAGAATTATTTATTTGTTAAATTTACAAAAGTTCCGAGTCAAAAAAATTCCATATGCACGGCATGCTTACCGATATTTTTATTTTTAATATTTCAAAGAAATAGGCATAGTTATACTATTATTTAATGCATAATTCAATTTTAATTAATTTCTTACTATTATTATGATACAATTATTTAACTTTTTGAACTTCTTCATATAACATCTGACAAATAAAAATGTTATTTTTTTCTTATGCAAAACAGGTTTTGTTATTTTTTCTTATTCACAAAATGCATTCCAATGACATTATAATACAAATTGAAGAATATAAATCAAACATTCCTATGATTTATAGCCATAACTTTATGCTGTGTTAAAGAAATTTTTAGCATTTCCGAAATATTTCCATTCTTTTAACTTTATTGAGAAAAAAAATCATGAAATTAATTTAAAATATTTGTTTTATCATACAATATTATATAATTTTCATGTAAATTTTATGAGTATAACTCACTTCGGTCATGTACAGGCATCCATTAAATATTTTTTTATATCTTTATACATCGACAATTAGAATTCTGTGTTTTAACTAAATAATTTTTATTCTTAGTTAAACCTGCTTATTCATAAACCATATTTATACCAATATGTCTTTGAATTTTTAAAATTTTTCATTATGATGCTTTTATTTTGAAATTCATAAATAATTTTCGTAACATCGAAACATATTCTCTATAAATTCGCCTCTATTAATTCTTATGAGGCTTTGTCTGGTATAGACGCGGATATTTCATTATCATAAACAACTAAAGCAATGAACTACTGCCAGCGCGGTTCTTTTTCTTCTATAGAAGATAAATATTTTGTATAGATTTTTTCCTCTGAAAATCACTGAATACTTTTTCCTTAAAAATATATCCTTTTTTTACATAATAAATAAAGTGTTTGCTATTATAAATAGCTTTTCTCGTTTAGAACTGCAAGCTTATGCATTTTATGGTTATCATATATAAATATCAGAAAAACAATAATTAGGAAAGAAAAAAACTGAGATGAAAATTTGTCATTAGTTCCGTTTCTGTAAAATGTCATTTCTTTTTGTCTGAAATCTGTTGAAATACTTGACTGAACCATTCAGAGACACGTGTCACATTTGCTTTTTAATGAGATTTTCTGAAAAATTTAGCAGTAAGAAAATATTTTCCCGTGAAAAAAATGAAGCTCACATTGTGTAATTTATACCGTTACAAATGAGATTCATATAAATTTAAAATATTTGATGATACCATTAAGGATATTTATAACTTTCTTATCGACTGAGACAGTTTCAAGTTGATTTTAGTGAAAATGTTATCACATTTTCATATGTGTTTTCATAAATGTTCATATCACATTTTCATAAATGGTAATGTTTTTTTTTTTAAATAAAATACTAATATTACATTTCCTTTTATTCTTGCCGTTAAATGAATCGGATATTTCAATTTCTAAGTTTAAGAATAAATGCTATAAGAAGTGTACGTTTTTCAGACCAAAACAACTTTCTGTTATATTACAGTTAAATCTTTTCATATTATATAACAATAAGCTGTTTCTTTTCAGTTTTCATTTAAAAATTAACTTAGAATTCATTTGTGTGTAAATAATAATGCAAAATTTAACTTATTGGATTATTAAACAAACAATAAATGTATTAAAACCTTGGATTTAAAAAATATGACAAAAATGTATTTTATTTTTAATTAGTTGTTTATTTCCAACTCTCTAAGTTGCCGTACACTATATAAAATAACTATCGTTCCACAAAATTAAAATAATAATGAGATACTCAAATAAAGCTAAAGTACCAATAGTTGTTAATTCATAAAGCAACCGTAGAAAAGACTTTCAATATGTCTGATTGTAATTAATTAAATTTAATTAATCTTATAGTTAATTAATTTAAAAGATTTATAACGAATTTTGAAAATATTCGCAAGTAATAAAATGTACGATAAAATTTTTGATTAATATTTACATATAAGTTTAACTCATTGTAGATTATTACTTTGCTATAATGACAGAATAAAAATAATAAGGGTGTGAAATATAACAAGCGGAATGAAAGAAAATTAAAATCTTGTTTTTAATGTCATTACATTTAGTTAATCTAAAAATTGGTTCAAACGTAATTAGCTATGTTTCTGTTATTTTCTTATAAATTATACAAAAAATATCGCATAAAGCTTATTATACACCATCTTATTGGAAACACGTGGTGTGTTAGATAATACATATTAATCTGAGTAGTGAAGCAGCTGTGTTCCATTTTGTTGAAGTAATTCATCTTTAAGCCGACAAATCCTGCTAAAAAACACGCTTTCTACTTTCAAAAGTCTGTCTTTCGGTTTCTTAATTACATTATTTAGTGTAAGATAAAGTAATTGAAAAATGAGAATGTTAAATTGTAAACACTCATATCATGTAAAATTAATATGTCCTGATATGAGCAAAATCAAATAATAAATATAAATATCATGTAGAAACAAATTAAAAATTAATTTTTAAACAGCTTTCAAAAGAATTGTTGAATTATATATTAAGTAACTAAAATATAAAGATTTTCAAATATATACAAATATTTGGGTAATTTATATTTCAAATTCCCATAGATTTAAAAAAAATTGTATTGATGTATATATTTTATTGTTTAATTTATTATTCAGTACATTTTTAAAAAATGTTAAATGTGTTTGACAAAATTCAATTCTCTATTTCTCCGGAAGTTATAAACATGACATGGAAATATATTATTTTTCTTCATTTTTAATGTGGTCATATTTTCCAGTCACTAAAGAATTTTTACTCAGAACAAACTTTATATTTAACGATTTTATATTTCTCTTGTTTATTAAAAAAATTAAAATCATTAAACAAAAAATAATTTGCAATCGTTCGTTTGTAATTACGACGGGAAATAATTTTAAAAACAAAAATTTTATAATTTAATATAAACATTAATGAGATTAATCAAAAGAATGTTTCACTAATCAAATAATAGTCCACTTACCATTAGCACATATTAATGAGAAAGAGAAACTCTCCACCGGAATGAAGCCTTGTTAGCCCGAGAACGAATGTGTGAGTAACTGGACAGTAAACAAACAAATGAAGCTCTCCATGGTGATGTTTTTGCGACTCTTTGCTGCGCAGGTAGGAAGTCTGCGCACGCGTGGTCCTATTTGAAAGAGAATTTTTTGCACATCTACTGATCGAGTTGTTTGGCTACTTTACTATTTAATTGAGATTTTTTTGTTTTTAATTTCGATTTTAACATCGCCAAACAGCGAATCTGTCATAAGAGGATCCATTCAGGTAACTTTGTCTACAAGATAAGAGAGAAGGGGAAAGTAAATGCGTAAGAGAAAAAAAATATTTCTCATTTCTTCCGGGTCACTCGGTAAAATTCATCGGTTGAAATCAGTCAAAATAATAAGGTGTTACAATGTTTCATTAGATATTTCAACAAAATATAGACATTTTAAATAAATGATTTATTTTTTAAAATGTATCTTCATATAAATAAATTATACATCAATCCCATAATAATTATCATATGTATTTATGTATTCTTCTGTGTTACCAATTGCTGTGAATAGACCTTTAATGTATATTATTTATTCCAAATCACAATGTAATGTAAAAGTAATATAATTGAGTTTTCATAGATAAGATTTTTGCAGATGTAGTTTATTCAAATTTTTGAAATCTTCATCTTTCGAAGTTTTGACGATTTAAATTTAAAAAAATTGTTATTAATTTTCAAATATTTGAAAACAATCCATAAAATACTGTAATGAACAATAACTATTTTTCAATAATTTTAATTAGTGTCGATCTTTAGGTTGTTTAAAGTTGGAAATTACGAATGATTTAAACTTTTAAAGTACACTTTATAGCTAAAAATGTAACCAATAAAAAGATTAATCACATTTGGGAAAAGATTTTTAAAAAGTTTACTTCTTTCACGATTTTTTGATGCTAAAAAGTTCCTGCATAACACTATTTTGGGCAATTTTTTTCAAATATATTATTATGAGCTGTATAAAATTTAGTCGTTAGTTTCAAATAGTTGGAATAAGAAAATAATTAAAATTGATTAGAACAATCCCGAACATATAAATCATAAAAACAAGTTAGGATCAAACTTGTTAAAAGCTAAAATTGTCAATTTTATAATTAAACTATGAACTTACCCATTATTAAATTCTGATATAAACTAATAAACAAAAATAATAAACTACAAACATAAATTTTTTAAATTAATTTAATATCTTTACTATTTTATTTTCTTATATTATAACAATTTTCTATTATTGACTATATTAACAAATTTGAGCACATACATTCAGTTAAAAACAACTGGCGATTACATGGAAGCATTTTGAGTTATTTGGATTAATGTTTATATAGAGTAAAATACCGATTCGGCGGAATTGAATGGCTCGACTGCCAACCACAGTTTTGCGGGTAATCAACAAAGTTATGAAAAAGGAACAAATTATAAGATAACTATGCACTTGAACAATTTATACACGCAATAATTATTTATTATGCCTAATTATATATATTAAACATATACGTATACTTATTCCTTAAGAAATGATAAAATTATACACTGCTTACAAAATTTATCGATTTACTTTTTCACCTAGAAATTTATTTAAAAAATATGTTTCTTTGCGTTCAAAAATTTTTTCATTACGAATTGAAATTTTTAGGAATTTGAGCATCGTAGATATTCTACAAAGTAGATAAAGTCCTCTCGAATAATAAAGAGTTTACTATACTTAAAACTTTTGTGTGTGTGTGTGTGTGTGTGTGTGTGTGTGTGTGTGTGTGTGTGTGTGTGTGTGTGTGTGTGTGTGTGTGTGTGTGTGTGTGTGTGTGTGTGTGTGTGTGTGTGTGTGTGTGTGTGTGTGTGTGTGTGTGTGTGTGTGTGTGTGTGTGTGTGTGTGTGTGTGTGTGTGTGTGTGTGTGTGTGTGTGTGTGTGTGTCTACAAAGTAGATAAAGTCCTCTCGGATAATAAAGAGTTTACTATACTTAAAACTTTAATGTGTGTGTGTGTGTGTGTGTGTGTGTGTGTGTGTGTGTGTGGTGTGTGTGTGTGTGTGTGTGTGTGTGTGTGTGTGTGTGTGTGTGTGTGTGTGTGTGTGTGTGTGTGTGTGTGTGTGTGTGTGTGTGTGAATACAGAGAAAAAGTTACCACTTAACTTTTCTGGGAAATATATATATATATATTATACCATAGATCGAAGACTTCTTGAAATATAAGGCGAATATTATTTCCTTATTCACTACTATTAAACTATGTAGTATATAATTATATCACGACTTCGGTCAACAAGCTGGCTGGTTTATGCACTGTCTAATAACTAAGGGATAAGTTAAGACATTTAAGCATTCACCGTGTATTGCCTCCAGGAAGAGCTTTCCATTGATAGTGGACCATATTCACTTGTACTAAAAAGGAAAGTAGACTAAGGAGGTAGAAATCTCTCATCACCAAATCGATAGATACGCATACACAGAAAGCAGAAATTCAGCATTCATTTTATTTGTTCAACATTGGCTATGATCAATCCAAAAACTTTACAATCCAAACAGTGCATTCCTACTACTGGATTGCAGAGAATTACATAGTGACTGATTTGTTTACTCTATTAACCCGCTTCGCTGAAACCTATAATACAATCCTTTTCGAAATCGGACAGATGTGAAAAGTTCAACCTTAAAGTTAACTTTCTTCTCAAAATTCTATAAATAAAACTGATAGCTCTCAGTTCCTATGACACGTAAATTTAAGTACCTGTATTTTCAAATCTGATTACTACACAATTTAAATGCCAAGTAGCACAAGCTAAAATGTTATTTAGTTTACATAACTCCTCAAATCCCCTCAACATTCAGGTTTTGTAGCTCCTTGTCTATATATTCTTTTTAATCAAATGCATATCTGTATATTTCTATTTTACGACTTACTATAGATCTTTTTAATTAAAATGAGTGAAAGCAATCATTTTGAAAATTAATTGCTTGGTTTCGTTATTTTTTCTCTTTCTGTACATTGTAGTTAAAAGTGCTTTGAATATTTTATTTGACTTTTTTACACTCTACTTTGTCTTGCTATAAATTAATAGGTCACACATCACGTTATAAGTATAATGCAAGACATTAAAATATGTTATTCTCTTCTATTCAATGCCTGTTAGAATAACATAGATACTTCTATGTTATTCTCCACGATTGCTAACAACTGAAACATAATAAAAACATTTAAAACATTTTAAGGAGAACGAAATTAATTTGACTACGACATTTTGCTACTAATCTAACATAAAATAATTATTATTTTTTTCCATTCACTACCCTTCATTGCAACTTTAGAAAAAATTATAGATGTTGATCGCATGCGTCAATGTCTTACATGATATTTAAATTAAACACTACGTTTATTTATTTAAATCAATACAGCATCATTTAAGCTATTGAACATTTATTCGGGGAAGGTGATCACACACATTCGAGGTACGATATCACCCCATCGTGATCATCACTTTAAGTACTTTCAATTGGATTTTTAAAAATCAATCACAAATAGTTGACATCAATTACGCATACCTCACATCTCGCAAAAAATGTAAAAATTCAAAATTCTATAATTACAAAATGAATGTACATCAATAATAATTATGTCCAAACAAATAATTGGTATTAAAAATTTAGAATTTTCTTTGTTTTTATTTGATCACACTATAAAAAAGCTGAAACTATATCATGTAAGTGCAATCATTTGTTTCGATTAAATTGATGCAATAGATTTGACATTTTTCTTCTGAAAATATTTTTAGCTAGCTAATAATTAAAAATAATTTATTGTATTGTGTTTAGCCCATTATCCATAAAGCATATGACATAAGGAGAAAATTTTTATAAAAACTTTTAAAATTTGAATTCCTTTCGAATTAGTTTTATATATATACATATTATCTTTTATCATATCATTTATAATTTACAAAAAAGTAACAAAAACATTTGTATTTGATTACACCTAATATAACATGAAAATTCTAAGATTCAGATTTTTGCAGTAAATGTACTATACAAAATCTCTTAGTGATAGGACTCTTAAATTTTCTGTCTATTTGTATAATATTAATATCCTTTAAAATTTATAAATACATTTTTGTTAATACAAGATGATCTCTCATTGTATATTTTCTAACCTCTTTTTCAAACAGATATAAAGCAAAATAAGTAGTCCAAAATATTTTTTAAAAGTTTCATATAAACTTTTAAAAAAAGATTTATTTTGCTTTATATGATATAATAAAATGCGTATGTTAACTTAAAAATATCATATGACTATAACAAATGTTTTTCTGGATGAGAACCGGCGTGATACAATAATTGTAAAAATGGCTTCATTTCCGTTTTTATTTCAAAATCACAATGTCTATGTTAACAGACTTTTCATGAAGTACAAAATCGTGAATTACGGAAAGAAACAACAAAGCGATTTGCATAAGAATTTATTATAGTTAAATTTAGCAAAGTCCCACAAATCCCAGTCCAAGAACTTTTTATTATCTTTACTTTTTCTCAAATTTTATGACATAAGCACTTTGTCTTTAACTATCAAATAATCACTAATAAATCTTGATGAAAAGTGGTCTACTTTTAAACTTAATAATCGATAATACATAGTGCACTGTTATGTGGATTTTAGAAACATTTTTAAATGTCAGTTCAAATTTTCAAGATTAATACTTAACCATTAAATAGGATACTTTTCACTTCTTTTGTATAAAATACCTATGTTAAGTTAAAAGTATAGTATTGCCAATCAAATATAGTCAAAATGTTTAATAATCGAGACGAGTACCTTTACAATATATGTGAACTCAACTAACCATCGTACTACTAGATTATATAGTGAAAGAAATCTAAACTTTTTTAATTCATCTGAAAGTGTTTGAGAATAAATGAGAAAAACTTAAATTATATTAAAATGAAGTAGAATTAACCACAATATGTGATTTTTGTAAGAGTAAGGTAAATTAAATTTTTTTAACCATCAACTTAATTTTCTTCTTTATAATTAAATCTAATTTAGCTTAAATTAAATGTGCTCCCAAGTCAATAAATAAGTTACATTCCAAATAAAATTTTGAAATTTCTGCAATTCAAACCATATATTACAACCAGAATCAATTATTAATAGAATAAGATAATTTTAGTATAAGGATCAAGAGTTTCGAAGTCAAACAATTATTTTTTTCCCAATGCCCGGCCATTTCTCGCCTTCAATATTTTTGGTACTACAAGGGGAGGAATCTTATAGAGTGGGAAACTCAGTAGTACCATTACATAGCCCCGAAAGTAGTTTTTGTCTCGTTATTTAAAAGCAAGGACCAAGCAGGAGTACTCCACCATTGGTGTGCCACCCTCAAATGTATCCTTTCACTTGGAGCACATTGCAACCACTACCTATTTTAAGTGCCAAATTAGTAATCTCGACGTATCTTCAGCTGGGTTGGGTATAGGACCCACTCTTTTCCGTTAATGAAACGACAACTTTTCAAAGAGTCTTTAATAGAATATTAAAATGCTTTAAAAAACGGGTTACAATAACTTCTAATATCAGTATTTTCTAAGTTTTTTGTCCGTGACATACTTTACGTGTAATATATTTTTCCTGATACATCAAAAAATTGAGAAACTAATATTATAACATAACACATATGTATAGATATTCATTAAAACAGATAAATAACAAGACATAAAAATATATCTGAAAAGTATTACGTGTGCATAAAATACCAAAATATTTATTCCTGTTATAACAAATAATATTGAACCTATTTTCTTTCGCGTAATTTCTTTTTTCACTCACAATCACAAATAATAAAAATCCAAATTCAAAATTTAAGTTCTCAAAATGCTTCTAAATGTTTCCTTTTTTTAAATAAATATATTGAATATCATAATTTAAATGAGAAAGAAATTCATTTTGATCCATTTCAATATTTAAATTATATTTTTCTTAAATATATACAAGCTAATAAATTATCTATCTATATAATTTATTAGTTTTTATTACACTTTTCTTACATTCTCTATAGTAAACCTAATAAGATAAAAAAATGTCAAAAGTAAATCCTAACTTTTTTATGTTGATTCTAATAAAATTATATATATATATATATATATATATATATATATATATATATATATATATATATATATATATATATATATATATATATATATATATATATATATATATATATATATATATATATATATATATATATATATATAATTAAATTCAATTTATAATTTTATGAAATTTTTAAAAATGTACATTTTTTTTTTGGTTGTGTGGACAGTGTTTTTTAGATACACTTTACTTTCCAAAAAACGCGGTATAACATGTTGGCTTCTTTTTATAAAGATATATTTGTTGCGTCAGCTTCATGAAATTTTTTAAAACCTCTTATTTTCTACCATCTGACGATATTATTTACATCTTACAAAAAACTAAGTTTCTATTTTTTTGCTTGTTTGTTAAGTCTTGCATTTGGAAAAATTTCCACGGGCATGGATATCTATATTTTGGAATCTTTTAAGAACGAACTTGGTATTAGAATATTCTATCATTATTCCCAAAGCAGCCATTTGACAATCGTTTTTCAACATATGATCACATATACTGAATACTTACTAATAAATTATTTACAAAAAAATTTGAAGAATATTGTAATCTTTTAAAAAAATCAAAATGTTTAGATATAAATCTTCGAAAAATTAAAACGTTTCCTGTTATGATCATTTTAAATTAGAAGACTCGATGATTCCAAATTATTCTAAAAATTCCGGCCTTTTTCTCTATAATTAGATGGAAACAATGCCTCATTTGTAATTTAAAAAGCCTTGCAATTTCTTGTATCTTCTTGTAAGGTGTTTGCCCGTTATTGCGATTAATGTCACACAAATGACAGATCATCGTGCATCTTTCTCCACAATAAATCAGAAAAATACATCCATAGTATATCAAGAAATTATTAATAAATATGAAAAAAAATATTGAACATTAATATTTTATTTTATTATTTACTCATTCAATAAGTTGTACAAAAAGAATTTGATATGTTGTTTATTTTTCTCTACATCTGAAAAATATACTAACTTTGAAAAACACTCCAGCAAGCTTTATTAGTAACAAACAAAAATATTTGAAATATTGCTAGTATTCTAATTTGTTACTTAAGAAACAAGATTCAAAGTTGGTACATTTAAACCAACATATTACTGATACAACGACAATTAGTTTTTTTTTTTCATAAAAAATTAATAAACATATATTAAACGCTTTTATGTAGTTTCATCTTTTAAAATTTTTAACGTGTGTCTCATTGAATCATTGTTTGGGAAATATACACACATCGATTTAATGTTCCATGATTAAGGTACATTCGCTAAATAATTTAACGTCGATTACCGCTGTTTTTGAGTGTGCTTGGTTTAATTTTAAGTATTTGTCACTTTTCATGATTTTAATTCCCTTAGTCATTATTTCTAATACATATTCATATTTCCATACAGTGATTTTTTGAACCAAAATCAGTTTTTAACATTTCATGTTATAAAAAAAGCAATAATATATGGAGCTATATTTGCTTATAACAAACGATTAAAGTAAATTATATGAGACAAAGACACGAGTGAAAAAAATTTTAATTAAAATTTGTTATTATCCCTTACAAATTTATTTTATCTCAAATAATAAGTAATTAATACTGGTTTAGAATGAAAAAAATGCACATAAAATGTATGTTATAGTCACTCTAGAATGGTATTCGTTAGAGGTTCTCATTTATTGGCATTCGATAATCTAGCAAAATACTAATTCGGTATATCCGTATTCCTGAATGAACCAGATTAATAATAGACTCTTCCTATGTAAATAATTCATTAAAATCATAAAGCATATTTTTTGGGTCCTTTAAATCGATTTATATTTCTGGATAGTGCTGCCATCTATTACTAAATATAAAATATTCGAATGTTCTAGTTAAGTTAGGATAATTGTTTTAAAATATAATAAATTGTAATTTTGTGATACAATTTTTTTCAAGAGTTATGGAATAAATTTATATCATAAATATTTTTAAAGGTGACTAAGAAAGTTATGTTTCTAAATCAAATGAAAATTTATAGTAAAATATGAATAAAGGGAGCTATTGTTATTCATTAGATCTTAAAAATTCTACGTATTAATTTATTAATTGTTTTTCAATGTAGGTTCTCTCATACTTCTTGAAAAGGAAACTACATTCAAATTATATTTTTATCTAGATTGAGATTCTGCTTGCAAATTATTTACATTGGTAAATAAACGGTTAATCATTGCAACAAAGTTAAAACCAATTCAATATTTTTCTAATTTAAAATCGTGTCATATTCCTCCTTACCTTAATGAAAAAATAGTTTAACCAATTCAATGGCAAAAAAATAGTTTCATTAAGTTAAGCTGGTATAGAATAGCTTTTTGAGTTCGCGATGTAAAATATAATTCAGAATATGGATCTTCATTATCCTGTTTCAAGTATTAGTAACTTTAAAATATATTTCGTATTAAAAGCTATTGTAAAACAACTTTTGCTGAGTTACAAAAAAAATCATTGATTATGTGTTTTTTAATTGATATTAATTTAAATTTCATCATTTGTTTTTATTTTTCTTTGATACCAAAATTAATCAAATGAATTTTTTAACACACTCCAATGAAAATATTATTTTGCATCTGTCTTTGACATAAGACAAATGTTGAATATTATAATTCAAAAATTACTATATGAAAAAATTACATTGTAGACCATAAGTACTTTCAATTTATTAGAAACTAAAGCTGGTAAATTAGGCCTAAAAATAAATGAAGATAAAACAAAATTCATGGGGACTTCAAATAAAGCACCTATTCCCCAGTCAAAGTAATTACATCTTTGAAAAAGTGTCAAAATTCAAATATCTTAGAACTATCAATATCATTAACAAATATTTGACCATAGAGATAAACAACAGGCTCACCATGTCAAATAAATGCTATGATAGCCACAAAAAACCAACTAAAATCTCAATTTATGAGTTTAAAAACAAAAATTAACATCTATAAAACATTAATTCTATCAATCCTGCTTAATGGGAGTGAATGCTGGGTAATTACTAAATTACATGAAAACAAATTATTAACCTTTGAACATAAAATCTTCAGAAAAATGTTTGGTGCTATCCATCAGAAGAATAGTTGCAAATCCTTGTTTAATTTTGAAATCTATCAAAAGTACAAGTAACTCGATATTGTTAAAGTCATACAATGCAATAGATTACGATGCCTCGGGCATTTGTTCCGATCTGACAATGCAAACCTAGTGAAAAAGCTCACTTTTACTAATCCCACGAGAAATAGAAAACGAGGAAGACCACCAATTAGGTAGCTTGACTCGTAGAAAAGGACTTAAATCTGATAAATAAAGGAAACTGAAAGAGCCTCGGGATGGATAGAACCAGATGGGAAAAACTTTTCAGGAAAATCTTGGCCTGCAATAGGCTGTAGTGTCTTAGAAGAAGGAGAAGATCATAAATGAAATAAATAATAATTTTAAATTTTCAGTTTTCTCAAGTTTTTATTTTTCGTCGATGACAGCTTTTTTCCCATTTTATTGGACTGTTAGTTTTACGCTGACATTGTCTTAGCTTTTGGTTAATCAACCAATAGGCAGTGAAATAGGATCATCAACCTACTTCTAGAGCTAGCCTTAACGAAGATCTTCATGCATGTAGATGTTGTCTTTTATTTTATAATACTAATAAAATGATACGCCGCCCGCCCTATCTAGTGGTCAGAGTGCCTGACTACGGATAAGGAGGTCCTGGGTTTGAATCCCAGTTCGGGCATGGATGTACTATCTCTATCTATCCTGTCAATGTCCTTTCTGTGTATGATTGTGTTGTAAATGGTTGCCTATCCTTATAAACGGGTCCCTGTGGCATGTGTGTACTGAGGAAGTCGGACTCCACACCAAAATATTGTTCAGTTGAAAAAGTGGAGCAGCGCACCCCATATTGCCAGCCTAGCTAGCACACGACAACAACAACAACAATAAAATGATACTCTAAAATAAATAATAAGTAATTTTTCACAAAAAAAGTAACAAGTGTCTCTTACTTGTATGTTAGAGCTTTATATGTTCTTTCAAACAAAAATCTTATTTTTTTAAAGGACAATGATGAATTTTACAAAACTTTGAATTCTCATTTTTAAGAAAATAACTCATTTATTATCACTTAAAAATTACTGATAGAATACTAATTTTAACTGAAAATGATTTACTTGTAGAATAAAGCATATTATATATAAAATGAGTTTAGAAGTTTTCTTAATGTTAAAATGAGTTTCTTTAATAAAGTATCTACAAACTGTAGAAGTGTCTCAGCTATTTCTACTTCGTTTTCTGAGATGCTAGAAATCTCCTTTCTTATAACATGTAAGCATTTTAATCAACTTAACAAAATACAACGTAATGGATTAAATTTTATGAAACTTATTAAAATAAACTTGTATCATTAATACTTCAATTAAGAGAATTTTAAAGTACAATATCATCTTTTATCTACTAATATATTTATTTTGAAGCACTTCCTTTTGTTTCAAATATTTTAATTAAAATATTTATTTTAATAAAATATTTAATTTTATTTTTGCCTTATTGTTCTTACTGAAAAACAGTTTCAAAATCTGTGTCATATAATTAAAGCAAATTATAATACATTTTCCCAAGAATATGTTAATCTATTTGAATAGATTCAAATGTGAAGAATATACTCACATACTATTAGAAGATGGTATCTCTAGTGAACCACTTAACTAATGTTAGTATAAAATGTGAACTATAAGTCAAATTTTAATGTTTAATTTTCGAAAGTATTAATTTCAACTAATTCTGGCATGCATTCATTACCTACTGTCCCTATAAAAGTGTATGTGTGCACACAATTAGCTTGCATACACTACGAAGATATACTAAAATTTGATTACAGTAATAAAAAACCGCTGTAAAACTTGACATGTGAATCACATTTCGTGAATTTTGCATGCGAGTGAACTTTCACATCACGCAGTTCGTGAAAATTTCTATTGCTTACTCAACAGTTACAACAAATACCTGTACTTCAGCAGATAATTTTACTAACAAAATGGCAATGAAAATAATTATAAATTTTATTGCTACTTATTCCCTTTGAGAATATGTTCATAAAAATGTCCTCTAAATTTAAAGCATTTCACTTAAACATGAAATTCAACTATTTAGATTAGGTGACAATGTCTAAATTTCATAAAATTCTTATCAAAAAATATTTGTAAAATGGAAAAATTTAGGAATATATACATTGATTTTCTTTTGCTTTTTTTGGCTTTCTGAACCAATTTCATGACGAATTTCATATAGTTGCGTGACTGCAGATATGATTATGGAGTTTGGAAGTTTTTTTTTTTTTTTTTTTTCAGAGCTTTAATTCTTTTCAACACGTGAATGAGGCCTTCTATCAGTAAGATCTCCCCAGAAAGTTTAAGATAGTAAATAATCACCACAATAACTTCGTTCATTATTTTTGCCATTGTATTGCATGTTCAACTCTTAATCTTACCAAGAATAAAGTATAGTTTAGTCAGCTGATAAATTTTGAGAGAATCTTCAATAAAAGGATATTATAAAATTAAAACAATTAGAAGAAAGAGAAACTATCAAAGAAATTAATTCCCTGACAGTGGAAAATAATGTCTGCTTGATTTTGCACACACATACACAGAAAATGGATGAATCTAAAAGTTTGTAAAATAGTTTTAAAATGAAAAATTTACAAATTTCTTCACAAAGACAAATCATCAACAAGTGGTAGGAGCGTAATCTTAGTAGGTGATGGCCTCAAATTTTATCTCATTCGTTGTTGAACAATGGCAGATGAATGTTACACAGCTTTTTACTTGCATGTCTATCGGGTGGATACTTGGGAAATTTCAGGGTTTTCTCTCTTTCGACGGATTAATAAGGTACACTATTTAAGAAAAGTTATATTGGGGAAAAAATGCGTAGAATATTCAAATGCTTTAAAACCTTTATTCATACTTCTTCAACGGGATGTCTAAACTTCAATGAAATAACCTTGGATATTACTGTCAGTGTTAAAACTTTTGTAAAATAACCTAAAATTCAAAAAATATCGAGAATAAAAGTTTTTATTATCTTGATAATTCAAGGAATGGAAAAACTTTGATGTTAGGAATTTGGCTTCTATAGTCATTTACTTCCACAGTTTGATAAAATTCGGAAAAATTTTAAATCAATAAAATTGCTAATAAGAAATTTTAAAAAACTAATGGTGTTTTACATCAACAATGGCATTATATATGTAATTCCAATGCCAAACATTTTTACCTTAAATTAGTTAGAACTATCTTAAATAAGCCTTACTATTAATATTAGCCAAAACTACAACCAAAATTACTCTTGATTAGAATTTCTCAAGGCTTTCACAATTCCCATACTCGCCTCGCATCACGTGAGTCTGGTTTGTTGAATAAGAGAGCTTTGAAAACAAATTTGTTGTTAACAAAGTTTTTATGTATACTAATATATACTATGATAAGAATTAATGATTTAAATACTATTAATATGGAAGGAGAATTGATGTTTGTATTCTACATATTAAAGTGATTAATTACTAAAACATCTTATTTCTTTTTTACTTATAAAAATACGTCTAAAAATAATAATCAACTTTACGTCTTCAACTTAATCAATTGGAAAAAATAATTGCTTCTTTAATATATTTTATATTTTCATGGATAGTTTTACACAAAACACCATTAGATCTCTTTACACCACTGACAATGGAAGATAAATGTTGCTCCTCTCTCCATCTTATGCATATACGTTTGTTGAGTGTGTGTTCTTGCCTTCGGTTCAACAGTTTGTGGGTTCGATTCCCACCTTGGGCATGGGTGTTTGTAGTGGTTCGGAATCCACTTTAAACCGTAGGTTCCGCTCTAATTAGCCCTCGTGTGCAAAAAATGACCGTTGAGCGACAAACAAACCAAACCAATTGAGCGATTTGTGAGTTTTCTGGATTTCTCCAGTCTACGACTCATTATCCTTCCGGAAGGTAAGTAATTTTAAAAACATAGATACTGCATTGTAATCTTATATAAATTATTTTGTCGTAATTCACAAAATAAATCCATTCGTTGTAATCAAATTAATGTATTCTTTGAAAATACTCATACCACTTGAGTGTATTTCAGATGTTATTTTTAAAATATAAAGTTTATACTGTGGTCAATCCTCCTGATTGAATTTGTAGTTTAACATTTTTATGGATAACTTTTTAAAAGAAATGTGTATGCTACCTTTTACCTTCTTCAAAACACAAAAAAGGTAGAAAAATAAATCTTCATTCACATTCTGTGTGGTTTATAACAAACAATAACCTGGCAAAAAGTTTTGTTTGTCCAGAAAGAGAAAATAACCAGGAAAAATCACGTTCAAAAAGAGTGGACACTGTCATGTAATGTAGCTGTCATACAAAACATTGTGCTTGAATCTAAATGACTGCATAACTTAAATGTAATTAAATTAATGAATCCATTGAACGTAACTTAGATATTTTAGATAATTCTAGGAATCACTTCCAAAAGAATAAAATGATTATTTACTGGGTAATCAGGTACCCTTCCTTATTAGATTCATTCCTTAATAAAAAGGAGACCTATTTTTTAACAATATGAAACTGAGTACACAACCTCTAAAACTTAAACAAAATAGGTTAAATTCTGTCAATTCGCCATTATAGAATGCATATGCTTGGCAAACAAACCCCACTACAAAAAAAATAAATAAATAAATGAATAAAAATTTTCATGGCTTATTAATTTATACATACTCCGATGTAAATCAATATGATTCAATCTAATTTTATATAAATTACATATATCTAATTAAATTAATGGGTCTTATAGAAATAATTTGTTCCTCTGAGACCATTACAGGAGTTAGCTTTAAAATTTTATTCTTCTTTGTTGAGTAATAGCCAGTCATTCCTATTAAATCTATAGGTTGACAAAATATTCTCTTTTATTCTTTTTTAAAAACTGGGACTCTCTATTTTAAAATCTAATGAAATTAGAAGCATGCAAGGTGACATGCTGCCTCTTCAAATACAACTGAGGTTAATCAGGCCAAAAGGTTTCATTCGCCACTGTAAGAAACATGGCCAAAAAATTTATGGCATATAAATTCATATTCCATACAGCTTAATTTCGTCCATTAGATCCATTAGATAGACATAGATAAGACTTCACTAGTTAGATGACCGCAGACGCTCATGTGTTGACTATATTGGTCTAATTATATGGTTCTATAAAATTGGTATATTGGATCTAACACGAGACAAAATCCGCCCATTTTGAATCCATCAGTCAGTCATGACGTCACTCATCAATAATTTAAGGGCGAATCAGGGATGCTGATCTATTATAAACTATCAAAAGGAAGACTGGAATACGAAATTAAATTTTTTAAAAAATACTTTTTTAATTTTTATCTTTTCATTATAGGAAGATAAATATTTAATCAAGTTTGTCATAAAATATGAAACAGAATAATTTCTAAAAAATAACAAGATGTACACCACTTTTATTTACATATTAAATACTAAATAAAATATTTATTTTTTATTTTAATATTAATTTTTTAGTTAAAGAATTTAATTAAAAAAATATTAAAACGAAAACATGAATAACTTTTTGTTGCATTTGGAATGCTTTTTCTTAAAATATAGTATAATCTAAATTTATAAAAAATGCGTGTAACCTACAAAATAATTAAAACAATACACATTTTTTTTATGTTTCTATGCTGTACAAGCAATTAAAATGTAATAAAAATATTATATATTTTCATAATAAATAAAACCATTCATTTACAATAATTTTTAAAACAGTATTAAGTACATCATTTTTTGTTGCATAGGGAAAGAACAGGATCTGTGACATTTGTTTAAGATGAAATTCTAATTAACTTCAAAAAATAGACAAAATTTAGTGAAATAACTATAGATTAAAATAAAATTGTCTTAAGATGTAATATTCATTATGAAGAACAATGCATGTTTCTTAATATATATTTAATAATATTTAAATTAGATGATTAAGCTAAGAAAAATAAATATGTTAAAGATAAATAATCAGCGTAACTGAAAATTTGTTTTTTTCTGTGAAGACCTTTATTTCAAATGATTGTTGCAAATGAATCCTTCGCAGTCTACAGTGAAAGTAAAGTGTTAGGAAATAATTTTAAAAAAATATACCGAAAATATTACTGGAATGAAACAACCAAAAAGAGAATAAGATAAAAATAATTTTTAATCCAAAGTTAAGCAAGTAATAATTAAATTAATCATTAAAATTGTTGAATAGAGAAATAGCAATATATTGATTCTAGTACTTTATTTCGAAATCTTCTTTCATTTTACTATTTAAGAATACATTTTATTCTTAATGGTACAAAGAACAAATTTCAGAGTTTATTTCTTTTAAATGCATAAGGTTAAGGAACAAATTATTCCACATGATTTTAAAATCCAGTACTTTTTTCTTCTTTATACTCTTCCAAGATCTACTTTTCTAATTCATAAATATTTCCTTATATTTTCACTTCTTAATTCCAGTGAATGCAAAATTAAATTCCTAAAATTTAGAAATATGTCAACGATTTTAAAAGCTTATATAACATGCATATATTTAAGTATACACAAAAGAATATACAGGCTAAATGTTCTGTTAATTCATCATTGTAATAAGTTAAATTATAACTTCTTTAAAAATATCTTTTTTTCAAATAAATATCTGAAAAATTTTGTTGAATGAATAAGAACAGTAGAATTATTAAATAAAATTACTATTTAAACTTGCAATTAAAAATGTTCGATTCTTATCAAATATCTAATGGTAATTCGTTTACTATTCTTTAAAATGAAGAACATGATATACAAGAACATGAATTTCTGCATTTAGAAACTATTAAGATAAATTTTGATTTTATTTCATTTTAAAGAAAGAAACAAAACTTCCTCCTACACAAATTAACTTTTAAAATACAGCTATAACAAATAAAAATTTGATAGAAATGATAATGGAAATAATAACATTTGCCTTTCTACTTTTATTAAAAACATTTTTATGATGAACATTATATTTCATTTTATTTGTTTGTTTTTTTTAATATTTGAACGATAATAAAAAAACAATAAAAAATTGTTGTTAAGATATCCGTAGAACTTATTTAAAAGAATATTATTGTAAAATTTAATAATAACAAAGATTTAAAAACCCAGGATATTACCAAGTAAATAAATCTGGAAGCAGATAATTCTGTTTATAAATATCTACAACATGCAATTAATTCCCTCATTTTAATGTGTATTTATAAAAATTTAGAATAACAAAAACATATTATCTATTAGATAAGATTGAACATATTCAGTATTTGGGAATATACATTGATAAAATTAAAGCAGAAAAAAATGTCACTAATCTTTAATTTTTAACGAATGAAAGGTAAAATGCTGTCATAAAAATTTTAACAAGAAATCTTAGATTAAAGTTTAATTTTTTGGTTCTGTGTATAAAAAAGTAAATATAAACTTATTTTTACTATACTTTTATTCTCTTAAAATATTATAATCAACTTTATTTTATTCAAATATGCAAGATAAATAATTAAAAATACAATTCTTAATTTCAGTAAAAACTTCTTTATAAATACTAAATCCAATGGAAAATCCTGTACATTGAATATTTGTAAGAAGTAAGTCACCAATAATAAATACAATTAAGCGTTTATTCACATTTACGTAAAGGTATAAAACTTACAGCAATTAAAATAAAAACACTAACTATTAATTCTCAGATCTTTAATAAAGACAAGTTATCTTTTCAAACATAATTTCTTTAAAAAAAAAGGGAAGTACAAGCCTGAGGAAATGTTTGTAATTAGCTCGATAAAACCAGTTGAATATCTGCATTTAAGAAGCGACTACTAAAAAGTAATGAACTTCATTGAAATTTAGAACATATTTTTATCTTATCATCAAAATATTAATTTACAAATGTTTAAGTAAAATATGCGAGCATTTTAATAGTTGAAATATACTATTCAAATACTGAGAGAAATAATCAATTAAAATAATTTCCTGCTTTTCTAACGGAAACAAAACTACACAGTAAAAAAAATTAAGTTTTAATTAAAATTTCATATTCTTGAAAAAAAGAAAAAACACTTGGGATTTTAGAATTTTGTAATAATATATATCTGAATTAAAAATGAGGGCTATGAATTCAGTTTTAAGCCCAAAAATTAATTTTTACAAGTTTTCATAAAACCTTTTATACGAATAATTTTTTTTTAATTTTTTTAATTATTATTTGGGAAAACAAAAATATCTCCCTGTGCACCAAGAAATACCACACAGGGCCCGAAGGTACAACAAATGTACTACAAAACAAATCCAAATAATACATGAGATGAAAAAAATAATAATAAAAGAAGGCAGAGAAAAAAAAAGATGTATAAAAATGAAAAAAGAATTAGATAACAGCATGGATAAATTTTACAAAAAATTCAAAATTCTCTTTCTTAACTAGGTCCACCATAATCGGGGGCCACCTGTTATTTAAGTCTTTACAAAGCTCGTTCCTTACTTCTGAAACAGATAGGCATTCAAGAAGAATGTGAGAAGGGTTGTCACTCCCAGAGTTGCACTTGCACACCTCACTGTTTTTAATGTGGAAACGGTGTAGGTAACTATTGAATTTCCCATGTCCAGTGAGGAATTGCGTAATTTTAAAGTCAGTGTAAAACCAGTAGTTCTTAATTCTGCATTGAACTGAAGGGAAAAAATATTTGGTCCTCTTACAATTAGGAGAGGAAACGAAACCTGAGTTCCATTCTATGATAATCTTCTTTTTGGTAGTGGTTTTGAAAAAAGATTTGGGTAAGCTAGTATTGAGTTTATTTGGAAGTGAAAGAGAAGATTTGTCCAGGAAATCCACTCTTTCATTTCCATACACACCACTATGACCCTTGACATGGGAGAAAGTGAAGGAAATATTTTTGATATCACACATATTAATTGAAGTCTGGACTACTACTATTAGTCTTTCAAAACTAGTTACATCTTGTAGAGCCAGTAAGGATGACATCGAGTCACTGCAAATTAAAAATTTTTGAAAAGGCTTGCTTATGGCATCTTTAACAGCAAGATTAATGCAGAGTAACTCCGCTTGGAAAATAGAACTATACGAATAATGAGATATTAAGTGAAATTTTTTACAAAAAACAAAATTAATTTTTTCCTCCCTTTTATATTTCAAAATATTTTTCAAAATGTCTTTCTTTTAGAAAGATATTTGACTAACTTTCTTCTTTACCTTTTATATATTATAGCTACATTTATACTTTTAATCCAGCAGTAATTTGTATTTTAAAGAAAAAAGTAATTGCATGAAAAGTAAGACTCAATTTCTTTAATAGCTTATTTAATAATTAATGTAAATTATACACTGTCTGTGAAAGGTTTT